>JALGBA010000461.1:0-192500 GCA_023970755.1 Azemiops feae | reverse complement strand
GTTTGCCTTCAATCTTTCCCTGGAGGATTAAATGGAGTATGCCATATTTTTCTGGGTGTCGCATCACATGTCCGAAATATTCTAACTTTCATTTTTTAATTGTTTTGATGATTTCCCTTGGCTTTCCCAGGCGGCTTAAAACCTCCTCATTTCTGATCTTGTCAACCCAGCTTATACGTAACAGCCGCCTATAAATCCACATTTCAAATGCTTCTAGTCTCTTCAGGTGGCCTTCTGCCAGAGACCAACTCTCTACTCCATAGAGCAGGATAGAAATATATATATATATATATATATATATATATATATTAAAATATACCAATATACCAAAATATAAAATATACCCAGGATTTATTTTTTTTTGTATAGATCTGAATTGATGACACAGATAAGATACTTCCCAAGTAGCATTTATTAAGCCAAGTTAGGTGAATTGGGTAGCTATACAGATTTGATTAATAAATGAATAAATAAAATTTGTCCTCTCATTTACTTACAAGTAAGACCTGACTCTTTTATACACAGGAAGATAAAGAATTTAATATTCAGCTGCTTCATATTTATTGCTTTATTTTTTTTCTGCCTCTGAGATTTCTTCTTTGCTAATCTGAGTTCTAAGAACAAAGGTTGGTTTTTGGTTTTTTTTGAACTTCCTGAAAGATAAGGAATGATTTTTTTTTTTAAATGTATTTTAGTTAGAGTTCTTGGTTTCTACCACTGCCGACTCCCTGCAAATTTTCACTCCATGTTAAACTTAATCCTCCTGTGATGGATTTAATAACCTCCAGTTGTTACTAACTTTACCTCCTTAAAGAGGCAAAAGGGCGATATCATCATTGCAATTTGACCGTGAAAAATGTAAGGTCTTTAGTTTATACATGTTTCCTTTGGTTTCCTCACGGAATTAATCGTATTAACCATGCTTGCAAAGGCTGCACACCTCTCAGCAAATTTAATTGGCTTCCCTGTCCCTTTTGCTGTTCACTTATTTGCTTTTATTGCTTTCTGAAAACTGCTGTCCCTTTAGGAGCTGCCTACTCACTAGCAAACTTTCTCAACTTATAGCAAAAATAAGCTAGACTGGGCTCCCAGTTATTTAAAAAAAAAAATGTAACAGAGAAAAGCAATTCCAGCTCCGGGTTTTTTGAGGACAGTCTTTGTCCTTGATAGTTCTATATATCCAGAAGACATCTAGTTCTTATCCACTGTTTATTACACTGGGGAAATGCCAGGAAATAGAGGATGCTACTCTATCCTCATGCTCATAAATGGCTGCTTGCTTACAGAGGAGAAATAAGAGCTAATGAAAAGATGGAGAAGGGAAGAGAAATAACAGCAAAACAGCAGGGGACCTGCTTCTGCATGAAGGTGGCAACCTTGACAGATGCCCACTAATGACACTTTTAGACATCGGGGTCTTTAGCTGGAGCTATCAAAGTCTCAACTTGGATTCCTATTTGAATTGAGGCATATGGTTTCTCAGTGAGCCATGCCTTTTTTCCTTGAGCTATGGCCTCTCGTATTGCAAATAACAAATGTTGTTGCACAGAGGGCGCATTAGAAATAGCCTCCCCTTCATGAAAAATCTTGCAAGAGCTACTAGTTGGTGAGCTTGAGGATAAGAATCTGAAAAGTAAGTCAGGTTCACCTTCTTCGGAGGACACGTGCTTTTAAAACAGCAATTGAAGCATGGCTGCTTGGGAATGAAGTTTGTGAAAAGCAGCACCTGTATAGCAGGAGGAAACTAAATGTCTATGGAGATTCTCAATCGTCCAGATCAGGGGATTTCAAACTTGGCCCTTTTATGACTTGTGGACTTCAACTCCCAGAATTCCTCAGCCAGGAACTCAGGCTGAGGAATTCTGGGAGTTGAAGTCCACAAGTCATAAAAGGGCCAAGTTTGAAGACCCCTGATCCAGATCATGGTTGTCCCAAAGGTGCTTTTTCCAAAAGGGAGCTAGACTTTCGGGGGGGGGGGGCGGTTCTTTGAAAACCTTTAGCTTCTCATCCAAGAAGCTTCCTCAGCTCTAACTGACTGATGGGGAAATTGAAGGTTTTATATTCTTTGCAGTCATCTGGTTGTTAATTCTCTGAGAGTCGGAGGTAACTAGAATATCTAATCCCAAATTCTTCTATCCAAAACTGCATCCATCAACCGAATGCATGTGTGTCAGGCAACAAACTCCTGATGTAGGTGTGCACCTGATGTAGGTTGCAGGTTCAAAGGGCGGGGGTGGTGGTAATCCATAGATTGGTAAAACATTGTTACAGCAGTGGTTTAACTCCACAAAGAGCAGATTAGGGAAGCTTACTTAGACTTCATTAAAAAAAAAAGCTAAAATAGGCCATTCTTGTATAGCTTTCTCAATTACACATAAAAGTCATTTTACTACATGCTGGAGTGCAGCAGCTCACTTGGGTTTTTTTATTAATGTATACACAGCAAAACATGAGCTATATGTGATTATCAGTAGGGTGTTTTAAACAATCAAAACTTATTTTCTGCATAGAATTACTTTCCATTTGTGGACAAGTCAGTAAAAGGTAATGGGCAGGTTGTTAATCTAGGATCAGAGAGAGCCAGATTCAAACCCACATGAGGCTCTCTGGATTACAGTAGGTGTGTCTTTTTCAGGGTTATTGCAAGGATAAAACCTGAGGAGAATCATAAAGAGCTCTTGGAGACAATGTACTTGATGCAGAAATAAATGTGCTGTTATTTTGTTTAGAATGAAACCCAAACTTCTTCAGCTTCTGAAGGACCTCTCTTCCACCCATAAATGAATTCTGAAAAGGAAATCTTTAATTATTTGTATATTGCCTGCAGCCTTATTTCTTGTTTTGCTCCCAGACAGGCATTTAATAACAAGTTTTAGAAATAACAGTAAAATCTGATTTACAGAACCCACAAAGCTTTGGATTAATTCCATTTTTGTCCCTAATGCTTTAAAAATTCATTTGCTAAGTGTCACACAGATGACCCTAAGCAGCTGGACCGAACAATTTTGCCAGATTTCTCTCTGAATCAGATGCAAATGCCATTTGTATTCTTTGCTTTGCATTGACTCTAGGTATTCATTGGTCAGATGAACAAGACAAAGCAACAGGGCTAGGAAAGACCCTCCCCAACAGTTTTACCATTGGATATTCCCTGTGGGTCTTACCTCATCCAAATTTCAGAATGATTTCAGCGGTGGGATGTGACACTGAATTATTTTGCTGGTCCTGCCTGGTTTATTGTTGTCAATAATGGCTCCAGCATGAAGGAATAGAGTTATTCCTGTCTCCTGTGTGCTGCCCACAGCTTGAATTTGATTGTGCACTCTAGTACTAAGAAAGTCAGGGGAAAATGACAGATTGAACCCATGAAAGGACAGGAGAGGAAAAGGTATATATACATACCAAGGGAATTGGTGTACAGCTGCTGAAGAAAAACTCGTGCCCTGGAACAGAAAAGGGAAAAAATTGCTTTGGGTTGTTTGAGGGGTGAAGAGAAAAAAGTATATCACTTAATCAATAACATTAGTTGCCGATTACAGATTCAGTGTGATGTAGCTATTAAAAAAGAAAAGCAAAAACAATTTTGGGCTTCATCAACTGAAGGAACTGTTCATCTTCACTCAATGTTGATCAGATTCCACCCTGGGTATAATATTGAGTTCTGGGTGTCAACACTTGAAGTTTTCAGACCAAATGGGAATAGGTCAGAGGAGCAAGAAAGAACAGGGACTAGGAACTAAGTTTTATTTTGAAGGGAGATCGAAGAACGTAGTGACTGTTAGTGTATGCTGTGTAGATGACTCCTGGTTTTTCTTCTTGAGCTGCTTTGGGTTTATTTAAGATGTCTTGAAGGATTTAGTTGGTTTGTATGCTAATGTGTGATTGTAATAATCTGTTGGTTATTCTGAGATGTTTTTAATGTAATATTATCTTTCATGGCTTGTGTTGGTCATGCTGTAGTGGGTTGATAGGACTTTTTAATAGGGTTGTGTGAGTATCCATTCTGTTAGAAGGTGTTGAGTAAGCAGTCTGTTTCCTTTTTATGGTGTTCTAGCTTGCTGAAATGTGTTTGTGCTCATCTGAATAATGTTTTTACTTGGCTTCTCTTGTGGGAGATTGGGTTCTTACTGTGGTAGTGGAGTACTTAGTGTTCAGTGGGGAAACTCTGAGCAACCTAGACAAAGCTAAGTCAAAAAGCCCCAGGGAATAGCTGAAAGTTCCGCGTTCAGACAAATCAGCTGTCAACAGGCACATAAAGATAAACCACATTTACACACCATTCAAAAGACAATTTAAAAAAGTTAAAAAGGAGCCAAGAAGACCAGAATTCATCTTCTCCAGCAACCCACACTTCCAGATAAGCAGGGATTAACACCAGACAAACAAGCAGTAAATTATATTCTTATCAAGGAACTACCAAGGGAAAAAACATCCACTCCCACCTACACTGACAGGGCAGGTTACTGTATATAAATAGAGAGCAAACCACACTCCCTTCTAGCACTGAAGATATTACCTAGTCAGGTAATAAAACATCTGCAAGCAAACAGCCAAGCTCAGAAAACACCAGAGTGCCCCATTCAGGACACGTCATACAAAAGCAGCTGCAGCAATGTTCTACGAATGCCTCTCCCATCATTTCACAGTTCTGCCTTTTATGTATTTCAGCTCTAATAACAATAAATTTAGAAAGAGTACAGAGAAGAGCAACAAAGATGATCAGGGGACTGGAGGCTAAAACACATAAGGAACGGTTGCTGGAATTGGGCATGTCTAGTTTAATGAAGAGAAGGACCAGGGGTGACATAGTAGCAGTTTTCCAGTATTTGAGGGGCTGCCACAAAGAAGAGGAGGGGTCCACCTATTCTCCAAAGCACCTGAAGGCAAGACAAGAAGCAACGGATGGAAATTGATCAAGGGGAGAAACAACCTAGAACCATGGAGGAATTTCCTGACAGTCAGAACAATTAATCAGTGGAACAACCTGTCTCCAGAAGCTGTGAATGCTCCAACACTGGAAGTTTTTAAGAAGAGACTGGACAGCCATTTGTCTGAAATGGTATAGGGTTTCCTGCCTGAGCGGGGGGTTGGACTAGAAGACCTCCAAGGTCCCTTCCAACTTTATTATTATTATTATTATTAAATTCATTAAACTTGTATGCAGGACAGATGTTTTATTAGGTACATAGGTTCTTAGCATCTAATAACACTGAGTTTTGTTTTTTAAATTTCCTTGAAACCATCAGGATAACTTATCCTGCTACACCAGATCAAAATTGTGAAGAGCTCTGATACTCTCATGCCTATAACATCTTGCAAATTGTGGTATCGGAAAGGAGATTCAGAAAAACCCGACATAATGAAAAATTTTGGCACTTTAATTCAGGAGACATTGAAACAATGTTCCATGTACTTCTTCATTGTCAATCCTTTCAAGATCTGTGACACAAAGTTATTACACCTTTACTAACTTAGTACCCTGCCCGTACTAACCTTTTTTTTTATTTCTATTATCTTTTAGCTGATCAGAGTAATGAAGTCTCCTACAATGTTTTTGAGTCTTTTTTCCAGGAACTAGCAAGATTCAGCAGGCCCATACTAGGAGTAGTTGGACGTGATTAAATTTGTTCAAAGTTTAGAGAGAAGAACAATAATGGCTTTAACCTTCCTGTTTTTTTCTGTTCCTAGCTGTAATTTATGATGGTCTTTTCACTAGAGTTTTAGTGCTAATAGCCTCCGTGTTGAAAATGGTATACTTGAACTAAGAAAGTTTCACCTGTGCTGGCTGTGTTCTATTTGTCTCTGCTCCTTGTTGTTCACATTTCCAACATGCATTTGAAGTGGCTTTATGCATTCTAGATAATTTTTGAAATTGATAAATTGATTTCTTTGATTAGAGCAGGGGTGTCAAACTCGCAACGTCACGTGATGTGTCGCGGCATATTGTGACTTTTTTCCCATTGCCGGCAATGGGGTGGGCACGGTTTCGCTATGATGCATCCATCCCACAGGCCGGCAGTTTGACACCCCTGGATTAGAGGAAAGAAATTATCTATATTTATCGGTGAAATGACAAAACCACATACCGTTAGTCCTCAACTTACAGCCATTTGATTAGTGACTATTCAGAGTTACAATGGCACTGAAAAAGTGACATGACCGTTTTTCACACTTACGACCATTGCAGCCACCCCATCGTCCTGTGATCAAAATTCAGACGCTTGTCAACTGATTCATATTTATGACGGTTGCAGTGTCCCAGGACCATGTCATCCCCCTTTTGTGACCTTCTAATCAGCAAAGTCAATGGGGAATCTTCTTAACAACTAACTAACTTAACAGCTGCAGTGATTCACTTCACAACTCTGGCAAGAAAAGTCATAAAATGGGACAAAGTTCACCTAACACCTATCTTGCTTAGCAACATAAATTTTGGGCTCAATTGTGGCCCATAGGTATAGTATATATAATCTATATGCCAAGGTAATGATTTAGAAGCTAACCAACTTGAATAATGTGAGATGAATGATGCAATAATAGGAATGACTCAGCAGGTGTGTGTATCCCTTTAAGAGCTTGAGTATAAAAGGGAAGGCCTTGCTGGAGTCTTTCTCTCTCATCCGTTTCCTGCTGTAATTGCTGTGTGTTGGAGTTTGCTGTATTATCACGTGTATGAATCTTGTTCTTAGTGTATATTGTAGATAGTGTAAGATAAACCACCATTTAATACAAACCACTGTATTTACTCCTGGGTTACCTCAGCGCAATAAGTGTGCATGCTCTGACAATATAGTATATCAGTAAGTAAGTATATCATTTTTGAGGGTGAGTGGGTGGGTGGGTGGGTTACATCACAAAGGTTTCTTTAGATGTGGATGACATCAGTGGTGGGATTCAAATATGTGAACCAGTTCTCTGTGTGGATGCCGCTTCCGGAAGTCCATTCTGGGCCTGGGCAACAAAAAATTAGCTACCAGTTCTGCCGAAGTGGTGCGAACCGGCTGAATCCCACCACTGGATGACATATGTACAAATGCAACTTCCTGTACTGATTATCTATGCTGGCTGTCTCTGGGAAAAAAAAAAAGGAATACTTGCCCAGGTCTAAATAAATGAACAAAAATTATCTAAGTTACATAGTTAGATAAGTAGAGATCCCTTTTAGTTATATTGATCTTCAAAGAGAACTTCAAGTTGCCTGTGGGAGGACTCAGCCCTGTTTGTGAAAATTATTCTCGCAGGGAATCCAAGGCAATTCCCTTGATTAAGGTTCTTAGATTTCATGCAGAATTAATCAGTTTGAAATTACAGGAAGCTTTGCTCTTTGCCCTGCTTCGCTGGTGGGAAAACTGAGTAAAAATAGACCTGATTCATATCTTATCTTTTAGTTAGAATTAGATAGAGAACTGAGGCACCCAAATACAGTTGGTCCCTCAGATACAACCGCATTTGAATCCAGCATTTCCACTGATAGGCACTGCGGTTGTTAACACAGCCTTAAAATAAAAAGCAATTAGCTCATTTGGTTGTGTTTCCTGTCGGGTCTACCTGACAACAAGAGAACTTTTGCACTATTCAATGTGACACTGTGAGTCTGTACCCCAATAAATGGATAATAAGCCTTTCATAGCCTTGGCCTAATAGCTAAAAGGCTTCTCCCAGAGAATAAAGGCTTAAAGTGAAGCAGAGGGGAGGAAAGAGTCCCCCTAAGCACCCGTTATGCTGACAAAAGTGTTGCAAGGGGAGATCTAGCCGTGGCTCATCTGGGACCACTTGCATGCTTCCACAGCAGGCAACGTGACTGTCTTGCTTCTCTGAGTTCACCTTTGCTCTGATATGAAAGCTTTTAAAAAGTAGTAGCAGTTAAAAACTTCATTTGTCTGAAGCAGAGTCATCTAATATAATTTGCGGGTCATTCCTGCAGGAATGCAACAAATTAAGGAGGGGTATTTCCATCCTTTGTTTGAAGTCCATGACTGTGGTTCTCTAGGATTAGCAAAACAGCGAAGAGTTGGGTACCCGACAATGGGATGCAAACTTTCTCACCTTAGATGTAGCTAAGATAATTAAAAACTTAGCTAGCAGAGTTCTGGATGCTCAGCTCAATTTTATTTGGTTCACAACCACCCTTTCTTCCATCACTCCCAATTTTATTTTATTTTTTGTCTTTCCTGTTTGAAGCATATCTTAGTAGTGTCAGGAGCACCAGTAAAAGCTTTATGAGTACAACAAATTATTAAAAATCCATTATAACTGCATCTCTACAGTCCATCTAGCTGACAATTGTGAAGCAATTGATATTTTGAATTGCCAAGCAAAATTTGAAAATAAATGGATATTCTTGAGGAATCAGCTGTCTATTACTTTAAAAACCAGCATCTATATGAGCCAGTGATTTGGATGTCTTCATGACAGCGTCTTGTGTTTCTAAACAGAAATATAGGAAGCTTCAGTTCCTCTAAAGTTCTTTTCTTCCAAAATATTGGGGCTGGGTCAAAGCTCCAGTAAAATCCCTAGCTATAGATGGATCTCAGAAAAGGGAATCCAGAATCCTGTAGAGGTTAAATTAACGGAGACAGTAGCATTAGTAATTGCACCAATTCAGAGGAGCTGCTATTGATCATTGCAAGATCTTTTCTTATTGAGGAAACGAGCAAAACATTACAGACATGATTTTATGAAACACCCAAAACCTTCTCCTCACATGTTCTCTACTGGTGTGTTTCAAAGTTGAATATATAACTGGCAATTTGAGGTAGCGTTTAACGTGCTGGGCTTTTCTTGAGCAGAAAAGCTTGCTGAAAAAATTTGGACTTCTCAGACCCAGGAAAATAAGAGACGAAGGCCATTATGTATGCCACATTGGGAAAGGAGGAAAGGAAAGAAAGAAAATATTAAAATAAATGTTAAAATAAATGCATTTCTTAAGGGTTAATGTTGGCTCTTAAATGAGTATTACAGAGCTTGCAGGGAAGCATATTATATCTAAAATGGAAGGGAACATAAAAAAGACGATTTTGTTGTTGGAAAATTAGTACGTGTTTGAATCAGGGCTCTTAGATTTTTTATTTTAAAATAAATGGCTTATTTAGCTTGCAGTGTATAGAAATCAGTAATGGATTAACAGTCTTGCTTGACTCATCTGAAATGCCCTGATGTTTAAAATAAATAATTGCAGTGACTGGAAACTAGAATTCCAAAATTGAAACTATTAAGGAAAGAAATGGTCTGTACGGTTTAGGGAACAGAAAGGTAGGAAGAAAATAGCTTTCAATTTCTTCATTGATTTCTTCATTGCTAACACATTCTTCAAAGAACTAAAATGATTTCTAAATACCTGTTCATCACCAGACGGAGCACATAGAAATCAAATTGACTCTCTACTTGACACAAGGAAGTAGAAGAGCTTTGATTGAGAGCCACCCAGAGTTGGTTATAAGATGGGTGGCTGTATAAATGTTTTAAATAAAATGAAAGGGAAAAAAAAAAAAGCTCAGTTATAATTCCAAAGATATGGTCAGGAACTGATTGTGAAATTGATCGTGAATTTCTCAAGATCAAAATCATGCTAAAAAAAAGAAGAACGCCAATTGGTTTCCATGAAATACCTTGAGCATACACCCCACAGTAATTTTACCAATTCGTGCATTGTTTAAAATTATGTCAGAGCTTACGAGCATTTCGAAAATGGTCATGTTTGCAAGCCTTAATTCAAATTATGATGTTAAAGGTTTTGAGATGGAGAGATGGTGATAGAGAGATCACCCTGTGAAAGGTTTTCTAAATATATTCATAAATATGTAAAGTTTTCCAGCGTAGTTTTATAAAATTTTTTACAAACTATCAAAATTACCCATATAGTTTGCTGGGTTTCCCCCCCCCCCTTTGTGTGCTGAAGAATGCATTGCTAATCTGCTTCTAACCATGGATCAAAACCTCAGCAAGGTGACGGCGGTGTAGATGCCTCATTATTCAGAACTTGTTCTGAAGTTTCCGACCATTTCATCATAAGGTTATCATTCAAAAAAAAAAAAAAAAGGAATGAAGCAAAAATAAAAATGAAGTAGATAAGAAAATCTGCATGAAAATTCTGGGAGGCAGAATTTTGAAGAATGAAAAGTTCAGCAAAATAACAGTTTGCACAGTAAGAACGTTTCCCTCAACCTTAAAAAAAAAATAAAAAATTATGATAGACAGTACATCATGCCCCAATGTACTCAGCCATATCACTTGTCTAAACTAAGTAAGGCATCTGTCCATGGCTGCCCACTCAGAATAAAGCAAACAAGGATTATGAACTAGAAGAGGCCATAAGGACAGTTTGAAGAACATCTTGCGATTAAATCTGTCATCATAATTCTTGGATCTCCAACATGGAACAGTAGCTGCTGCCCCGGATAGCATTCTTGATGTTGTCACCATTACTGTATTTCATTATGGAAATATTTTAGCTTTTCTACTCCACAATGGAGCATGCTATGGGCAACAAGGTGTCCCTACATATACTTGGAGCAGATGGTATCCTACCCCATAGTAGAAAAGTACATATTGCGACCTTTCTATCTCAGATGCTTGGATGTCATTTTAGATGACAAGCTGTCCACTCTTATGGATGGAAAGAGAATGTCTTTAAGAGATGCCTACTTCTTTCTGAATGGGGTCTATCCTGAGTGCAAAAAAAAAATGAACCAGAATTGTGACTATTGAGACACACACACTTGAAGGATGATGGTAATGGAGACTGTACTGCAAAGAGGTTGAACGTGTTGTTGGTGCTCTGCAAGGCGCAATGTTGTTTAGTGTACAGATGAGGGGGAGGGTCAAAGAACAATAATATGAAAACATCTGCACACGTTGGTATGTTTTTAGTATAAAGTTGGGGAACATTCAGGAAAGGCTTTTGTAGAGTATTTTAAATTCTTTTCATTGCTGTCTGCAGATGGTTTGGGAGAATAGAGTTTAAAATTTTATGCTCCAGAAATATGGGCTAGGAATAAAAGGTTCCTTGATTATTGTTTGTCTATTAAAGACAGAGGGTGCACCACTTTAAAACAAAAGCAGACACATGGAGCAATTTGCAATATATATAAGCTTCTTAGAGTTGGACACTAGAGGACTGTCTTCCTTCCTTCCTTCCTTCCTTCCTTCCTTCCTTCCTTCCTTCCTTCCTTCCTTTCTTTCTTTCTTTCTTTCTTTCTTTCTTTCTTTCTTTCTTTCTTTCTTTCTTTCTTTCTTTCTTTCTTTCTTTCTTTCTTTCTTTCTTTCTTTCTTTCTTTCTTTCTTTCTTTCTTTCTTTCTTTCTTGACGATTCTATGCATCCTTAATATCCCAAGACCTCTATTTAAATTCATGAGCATCATTGAATCTGGAGGTAATAGTTCTATCGATTAATATTGTTTTCAGTGAAAAAAAACCCTCTCCTTTTATCAGTTCTAAAGATCTTGCATGTATCACCAGCAGATGATCATAGGTTTTTCCATTGTGAGAGAACAAGGAAACTGCTTCCCAAATTGTGTACTTAGTTTTATATATCTTTATCACATTCTTTCATACTGGTCTTCTTTCTAAGGCAGAAAGAACCAAATGGCCATCAACTCAAATTAGGGAGAATGTGAATGGATCAATGTTAGGACACAACTGAATTGAACTATATATTTGAAAGGCAAAGAAAGAATAAGGTGTACATGTGCTTGTTATTGCCAAAACAAGGTGGGGGGATATTGGAAATACAATCTGTAAAGGAGGCTGTAGAGTTTGTCAGCAGGATAACTTTATGAAAACTGAAGAGAAGGGATCAAATACAGGGATGGAAAGATTGGTCTCAGCAAAACGTTGAGCTTAAAATGGGTCCAGTGCATCTTAAAGGGAGCAGGAGCTACTTTCTTCTAAGTTCCCTGCATTTTCCACTTATCACAGTGTGGCTTGCCTTATGCATTCATGCACGCAAACCCAACAAAGACAACAAACAAGGAAGCAGCAGAAACATGCATGCGTGCAAATTAAGGAGGTGCCATTCTAGTTAAAGCATCATAGGTCTACACATACACACACAGGGACCGTGAAAAGGAAATATGCACACCCAGAGTTGCGGTGCATTACCTCATTACCCAGAAAAAGGTAAGATGCCTCCTATGGTTCCCACTAGTAAAGAGTAAGAAAGGACTCCAGGAACCATGCTGTGCAGCCTTTCCTTTAATGTCAAATATAATGCCTTGTTTCATCACCCAGACAGTTTACTTATACAAGCTTTTCCACTGGCATTTTCCCTTAATTTTTTTTTCTTCTCAGGGAGACATTTACCTACTGGAAATAAGCTGTGAGCCATTTTTTTTTTTTTTAGGATAGAACAAATAGCAGAAGGTAGGCAGGAACTGCCAGTATGGCTTTTGGTGGCCTCTTTGTCAGAAAAGTACACTTTTCTACTAGCATGTGCACATGTTGTTAATTGAAAAAAAAAATCTCTTAATTGCCTTTTCTCCCTGGACTAAAGGTTTTTGGGTATCTCTCAGTTGCGGGTTTTCCACTGCAATGATCATATCCTTGTTCACAAGGATGCACTTTGCCGTTTAGAACTTATGAACAAGGAAAGAATGTTCCTAGCATGAAAGTCTATTTTTCTCTGCTGAACCCTGAGGTGTGCAGAGGTATTGATGCATTTGCATACGTGATTGCAGAAAAATGACCTTGGGTAACTTTGCCAAAAGCGTGGAGAATGCATGAATTAATTTTGGCATACAAAACTCCCTCTTGCCTGCCTTAGTTCTGCTGAGGTTTCTTTAGTTACCAAAGAGAGTCCAATTTTTTCCTTCCTTTATTCCTATTCCCGGATCCTCTGAGCCTGCCTATTTGCTTTTTATTCATAAACTTGGATATTGATGGCCACAAAGCGCATAATGAATTGGGCAATCAAGCTGTATGTATCAGAAACAAACAACGTATTTTCCAAGATGTTCTTAGGCATGTCTATCATGCCACCTCAATCACTGACATAGTTAACAATATTTAAGTAGGATCATTAATCCCATGGTGATGTAATTAAAACTTGACTGTGAATTTGGAGAGCTAAATGGACATCACCAATGGATTCGTAAAGCATCAGTAGGGCATTGACTTTTCAACCCTGCCTTATCTACATTTCCTGGTAAAATATATGGGAAAAACCCATTGGGGGAAAAACCCACTTAGGGTTAGGGTTAGGTCCCCATGAATTCAGAGAGCAAAATGGACGTTGCCAATGGATTCATAGCACATCATTATGCTTAGGAGGGTGTTGACTTTTCAAGTCTGCCTTATCTACTTTTCCTGGTAAAATACATGGGAAAATCCCATTGGGGGAAAACCTACTTAGGGTTAGAGTTAGGTCCCCATGAAATCAGAGAGCAAAATGGACATTGCCAATGGGTTCATAGCATATCATTATGCTTAGGAGGGCATTGACTTTTTGAGCCAGCCTTATCTATGTTTCCTAGTAAAATTCATGTGAAAATCCCATTGAGGGAAAACCCACTTAGGGTTAGGACCCCATGAATTCAGAGAGCAAAATGGATTCATAGTGCATGGGTATGCTTAGGAAGGCATTGACTTTTCGAGCATGCTCTATCTACGTTTCCTGGTAAAATACATGTGAAAATCCCATTGGAGGAAAAACCCACTTAGGGCTAGGTCTCCATGAATCCGAAGAGCAAAATGGACATTGTCAACTCACCTTTGCAATTATCAATTGTTTACGAGATATGGCCGCTACCGTGAAATGTTATCTTCAATTCACCAAAGCTTCCAAGTCCATCAATAAATACACCATCTATGGATGTTCCAAGAAATAAAAAATGCATGGCTGAACATTTTCATGGATAACAGTCCATGACCCCAATCTGTAATTTTTGTAGTGTCGAAAAAGAAAAACAAACGCAGATTTGGGCATCATTTGTTGACTTTATGGCAATTAGATAATTATTAACAAACATGCTTCCCAATTACTGGGACTGAAAATATGCTTGTCTTAATAAATTACCAAGTTCCTATCACTCTGTCACAATTACATATGTGCTACTGCAGTTTAATTAATGGATGAAGGAGAATATGTTATCTGCTTTTCTCCCTCTTCTTGTTTACTACATATTTTTTAAACAACAACAACAACAACAAAAACATTGGTAGAAAGAAAGCAAAGATCCCATGTGTTATTACTGTTAAGTAGCAACATCTAACTTTTAGTAGTAGTAGCAGATTAATCCCACATCACCCAGTGCATTTCTTAGAAAGAAATATTGAGTAGACTAAGTAGACTGAAAAAGAATTCAAGAATCCCAGCAAGTCCTGTACTGTTATTTGAGAAACCTATATATATATAGGTAGATTAAGATGTGAAAATTCAGATTGACTATTTTGGAAATGGCTACTAGACTTCTTATGAATTTGAGAATAGGCTGTCCAACTAACTGAACTCAAAAAAACTATATACTATAGCATCATATCCGGTTAGAACATGATGGGTAACTATAGACAATTTAATTTAGGGCTATGAACTAAATTGGCAAGTTGAAGGTACATACTAGCAGAAGACAAAACATCCTCCTCCTCCTCCTCCTCCTCCTCCTCCTCCTCCTCCTCCTCCTCCTCCTCCTCCTTCCATTGACACTCTGGTCCAGCAGTTCATAGACCACATATGTTTATTTCATAATTTGCAAACCACAAGATGTTTCTGTTTGGGAAAAAACAACAACATTCCACTGAGTTCAGAAGGAAGTTGTCAGAAGGCTTCATTAATGCAATAACATTAAACTGTTTCTTTAACGCTTTCCTTGTTTGTCCTTATTTTTTTTATCATTAACCCTGAATTTTTGTTTGGAAATACTTTTCTGACGGGTGCATATCACCACCAAAGTGATATGCCTCCTCCCCTCCCCGTCACTCTCCCCCCCCCCCAAATATTGGGAATCAGATAAACAAAATGTTTCACAAGAAACAGTAAAGTTTTTGTAGGCTCCAGTCAACTGCAGATCTAATAGGCATCTGCAGAAGGTGGTTGGTACCATAAAAGATGTCACAGTGCCCCCTTTTGGCCAAATGGTAAAATAATCTCCTTAGCTAGCCTGCACATCAGCCAAACGGCAGCAGTAGGATTCCCATGAAGAAGAAGGCTGAGATCAAATGGCTGAAAACGGTGGCTTCTTTTGCTAGATCCCCTCCTCCTCCTCCTCCTCCTCCTCCTCCTCCTCCTCCTCCTCCTCCTCCCCCTCCTCCTCGCCTTCCATAGCAGCGCAATGCTTGAAAAGACCATATTACGTTACATTCTAATTATGTTTTCTTCAGGAATGAATTGCGTATGCATTGTGCAGGAAGTATGAAGGCTACCATGGTTACCATTGTGAACCTGGCAACATCTTTTATACACTGCCAATTAATCTGTAGTAATATTGGAGAGAGGAGAGATTTGCGAATAGAATGTTAATGCTTCGGTTGAAAGATGAAGGGCAGGATTTTAAATAGAGACATTTGACACCCAGCCTCTTCGGGACATTTTGGGGGAGAGGGGAGGTGGAGGGGGAAAAGGCTCAACAAGGCTTCGGGTTACCAGGCTGACCCATTGCAAGAGAGAGAAGCTGGCTCTCCCAATCTGGGGAAGAGCGGCAGAAACAAATCCCACTTAGCTTGTGACTGCTGGGTGGTTCCATAGACGGCAAGTGTCGATTTACACTAATGCTGAGCTGAAACGTCTTCCAAAAATCTTTCCTTGCTGTACAGGCAGTCCTCGGCTTACCGCCGTTTGTTTGGTGACCGTTTGAAGTTACAACGGCACTGAAAAAAAGTGACGTATGACCCTTTTGCACACTTACGACCGTTGCAGCATCTCCATGGTCACGTGATGCAAATTCAGACAATTTGGCAACCGATTCATGCTTGTGACGGTCGCAGTGTCCCGGGATTTCATGTGATTTCCCCCTTTTGTGACTTTCTGACCAGCAAAATTAAAGGGGAAGCCAGGTTCACTGAACAGCCCTATTTCTAACTTAACAACTGCAGTGATTCACTTAACAGATGGGGCAAAAAAGGGTTGTGAAATGGGGGCAACGCTCACATAACAAATGTCTCGCTTAGCAACAGAAATTTTGGATTCGATTGTGGTCGTAAGTCAAGGAGTGCCTGTAATGGTTCTTGGGAATGACCTGGAAGACTAGGCAATAGATGCTGCCTAGGGAACAGTCAGATGAGAGATAGCATAGCCCACAGCTGCATAATGGGTAGAGTAAGAAGCTCAAAAGGGATCCCACCTAGTTTCCCAGGCCGTAACGTTTACAGCCTGAGAATTTTTTAAGAATAGAATAGAATAGAATAGAATAGAATATTGGAATATAGAATAGAATATTGGAATATAGAATAGAATATTGGAATATAGAATAGAATATTGGAATATAGAATAGAATAGAATAGAATAGAATAGAATAGAATAGAATAGAATAGAATAGAATAGAATAGAATAGAATAGAATAGAATAGAATATTGGAATATAGAATAGAATAGAATAGAATAGAATAGAATAGAATAGAATAGAATAGAATAGAATAGAATAGAATAGAATAGAATAGAATAGAATAGAATAGAATATTGGAATATAGAATAGAATAGAATAGAATAGAATAGAATAGAATAGAATAGAATAGAATAGAATAGAATAGAATAGAATAGAATAGAATAATATTAGAATAGAATAGAATGAAATAATATTAGAATAGAATAGAATAGAATCTTCATTGAAAATAGAATAGAACAGAATAGAATGAAATAATATTAGAACAGAACAGAACAGAACAGAACAGAACAGAACAGAACAGAACAGAACAGAACAGAATAGAATAGAATATACATTGGAGGTCTTCTAGTCCAGCCGCTTGCTCAAGCAGGACAACCTATATCATCTCAGACAGGTGATTGTCCAGTCTCTTCCTGAAAATTTCCAGTGATGGAGAGGCCACGATTTCTGGAGGCAAGCTGTTCCACTGGTTGATTGTCCTCACTGTCATGAAGTTTCTCCTTAATTCCAGGTTGCTTCTCTCTTTGATCAGTTTCCAGCCATTGTTTCTCCTCCTTCCCTCTGGTGCTCTGGTGAACAACCTGGCCCCTCTAATTTTAGCCTTACAAGATTCTCTTAATGAAGCTTTACAGTAAAGTAGAATTAGTTTACCTGGTCATGTTTCTTAGCTAGTCTATCTGGTAAAGGCTGGCATTTGTGTGGTCTTTTCTTATTCGTCATCTGCTAAAAAATATCACACACACACACACTTGTCCCCACAGACACGCACTTTTCAGATGGGTGGATTCAGCTCTGGAAATTCTTTCTCAGTCCAGATATCCTGTGTGAGAGAAAGGGTGACGATGGTCCCTCACTAATAGGTCACAGAGTATATTGCAGATGGAAATGGTAGAGTTTTTGTTTGGCAAGATTATGTCTATAGGTGTGCAAACAATAAAGAACTCCGCTTGGAAGTATCATCACATCTCATTCTTGGCTTTGGGCCTGACAATGTTTTTTTTTGGGGGGGGAGTGTGGGGGGCTTAACACAGTGTCTTCTATTGATGCTAAGCGCAAGTAGCATCTTCTTTCTAGAGACTGTTATATCCTTTTCATGCTGGTTGTCTTGTCTGCAACCCTGCCTCCTATCTCCCAAGGTTGTTTCTACTTATTGTTACAAACACTGATTTTGTTTTCGTTCTTTTACCCCAATAATGTCTTTGGAGATTGTGTGTAATAGAATCTTTTCTGCACCATCTCCTATGAACAACCCATTCAAGTTTAGCCCATGAAACTAAACCTGTCAAATCGAAATGAAGCCATTCATAAATAAACATAAAAGATCCTTTGTGAACTGAAGCTGTTTATTTTCACTTCTTAAAAGTTTCAAAGAAAAATGTATTCTCCCTTTCCGTTCATTAACCAGCCTTTCTTCAGCAGTCTACATGAGTTGGCCTGCTCAAAAGAATGAACAGGCCAAGGAGAAAAACCAAATACTCAGCTTCTCCTTATAGTTGTTGACCATTATTTTATGTCTGCCACTTTATCTTTTCAAACGTTGAGGTTTATCTTTGATATTTTTCTGTTATTTCAAAATGTTTAATATAATGCTGTTACAGTTTTGTGATTTTTATAGTTGTTCAATGCCCTGACAACATTTTCATTTGGAAAAGACAAAAACACATAAAATAATAGATGTAGAACCCTCCGGGCCTTAGACCTTAGCGTGAGAATAAGATTGTTGCTTTTATACATAAACATGGTCTTATTTTAATCTGTGAAAACTTGGTCATGTGACTGCAACTTTGGACACTGAACAACCAGCCATATTTAGGGTCATTGACTGCCTCCTGTGATCACATGATTATGTTTTACAACTGTTTTGCCAAAACCCAATATTTACTTCCATATTTAGGGTCATTGACTGCCTCCTGTGATCACATGATTATGTTTTACAACTGTTTTGCCAAAACCCAATATTTACTTCTAGTTGTCAAAACTATGCCCATAGTGAGTGTTGATTTGCTGAATGACTGTAGCATTCGCTTAATGACCATAGATTCCCTTAACATCCAATGCAAAAAAGTCATTAAATTGGGCTGGTCACATGGCCGGCTGGCTTTTTGACTGTCATGAGTATTGAACATGATGGGTAATACTCTATTATGGTTATAACTCAAGGATTACCTGTAGTTTTGTTCCTTTCCCCCCACAACAATATTTAAACTTTTGCTCACTTTGATGCTTGAAACACTTAATATAAATGTTAGGGTCTATAATATAAATGGTGGCTTCTATCAGAATAGCCTTAATGGAACAAAGCATGCTTTGAAACAGCCAGAATAAATCCAATAAAACGTTGCTAATTAAGTGTACAGCTACTCACAATAATGGTTATATTGCTCAGCCATTTTCTATTTTTATGCCTGTGTCATGTTAACTAATTTGATCTACTTTAATTGCATATTAATTTATTATCGCCGCTGGGTAAAACATCCTTGCTATTGATGGCTTTTTAAGGGAAAAAAAACACACTAATTATAAGAGGAATATCTCATTTTTTAAAAAGTTTGGAACTGGAAGAAAAATAGCAATCATAGAGTCATTTAATAGAGATTGATTCAAATAAGTTCCTCCAATATACCTTTCAGTTTAGTCTTTGATTCTAAGGATGTGTAATTTTGCAACAGGTTATATTAGGCACAATTTGCAATTCAATTCCATTTAGCTGGGATTATAGCACACTGAAATTGGTGAAACTTTGTTCTTATTTTGAAGAAGAATAGAAATATTTTCTATTTTGAGCAGTTCTTGTTCTTAAAAAATATACGATCCACATGTTAGTGTGAATGCAACCATTGTTTCCCAATGTGCATTGTATCAAACATAGAAAAAAATGTACATTAAACTGATTATCACACATTTCTATTTATCTTCCATTTTGTTTTTTTTTGTTGTCCCTCAGTTTATTTTTTTAATAGGTTCCTGCTCATTTTCCTTCCCTTAGTTTCTGGCTTCTGCTCCTTAGGTCAGAATGATCTTGGACAACCTTCTTTAACCCAAGCAAGAGATAACCAAAATCAATACTTCTAGCGCAGAAAGTAATAACCTGACTCTGAACTGGGGATAGTGAGATTAATAGCAAATTTTTCTTCCTTCTTTTGAAGGAGGTGGTCAATGGTTGGAAAACCACAGTCTTTTATACAGTCACGAATGGAAGCCAGTCTCTTTCCAGATTGCAAACAAGGCATCCGGTAAACCTTATCTAGGCCTCAGTTTTGACAAAATCAATAATGGAGCAAACTCTCGGCACGTGAGGCCTTCATTAACATTAATTTTCCAGCTCTGCTTCACAAGCAGTCATGCAAACTGGAGAGGCCACGAATCCACTCAGCTGGATCTCATCTTCAAGAGCATATTCTGCATTAATTCAGGGGCAATTTCTGAATTTCAATTCTCCATCCCCCAACCAACAGAGAGGAACTCTTGAGAAGTGAACAAAGCATCAAGAGAATTATGGGCATACAAGCCAATGCAGCAGAGAGTCAGTTGTTTGGGGCTGGGCAATAAAATGGTTAAGACCATTGGGTTTAATTATAAATGCAGTTCCGAGCTGTGTCTAACTCTCCCGATTAAACATATTAAACTAACTGTTCTACTGCTTTGCATAGTACATTAAACAACTTAATCATAGTCTGCTCTCTTGCATCAATAAACCTAGCATTTGTATTCTTCTCATAGCAGTGTTTTGTTCTCTCGTTCTCTTTTTACCCTTGTTAGGAATACAGAGTTTGGAACTATTTGACTATTTTAGTCAAGCTTGATTAGTTGAAAGTAAATCCCAACCTTTTTCTTTTCTTTAGTGCTAGAGAACTTTTTTTTTAAATGCAAGGCTCAGATAGAGCTCAGAAGAAATGGCTTGCTTGCTAGAAAAGAAAATTTAGCAGCACTTTTAGATTTGGTATATCATAAACATCAGTATCTGCTGAGCTTTGGGCAGTCAGTGAGTTTTTATACCATTATAACATCTGCAGGCCACATTTGACTTCAACTCTTTTCTTTGTGGCCTACAAAACTCCTAAGATTATTTTACTAATATTTAACAGGAATATTTGGATTAAATTGGGGTTTATTGTAGAGGTGATGATGTAATATGAACATGCTCTATTGTTTTATTTGTATCTACTTGTATATTTGTATCAGTTTAATATTGGTATGTCCAAATGACTAAATATTCTATTCTATTCTATTCTATTCTATTCTATTCTATTCTATTCTATTCTATTCTATTCTATTCTATTCTATTCTATTCTATTCCATTCCATTCCATTCCATTCCATTCCATTCCATTCCATTCCATTCCATTCTATTCTGGAGTATTAAGCCTCTACTAGGGTCAAATCTTTTTAAAAAAAAAACCTGAAAGAGCTTAGGGTTTGATCCACCTTCCACATGTGAACCTTTCTACTCAAGATGGAGTAAAATTGCATGTAATTGTAAAATTGAGGAACTTTTAATAAGCCAGTCTCTCCTAGCATATTTTCGAATCAAGATCACTAACCTCATCCACTTGTTTTCAAACTGAGCTTTGTCAAATGCAAGTAGTCATCTTTGGGCCAACAGACGTTTTGAATAAATATTGCTCCTTTGTTACAGAAATGGAAGACAAGATGATTTGCCCCAGCAGAATGAGAATTAGATTCCTTTTTCTGATTAGAAATTTGCATTTCAGTGCTCATTTTACCAGCCAAGGTCATGGAATCAAATCAACGATTGTCTTCCAAATTCAACTGCCACTGTCTTATTAGTAACTGTCCTTGTACAGCAGAGGTATGTCTGCAGAACTGCTCAGAAGGGAGAAGTAGAAATAGCCACCTTAACTTTAGACGCATTCTCCAAGCAGACGTGTGCGCAATAGAGAATCAAACATAATAAGCATTGCAACTTGTAAACACTAATAAAAGTATTAGCGAAAATCAATGCTTTCCTTCAGGTACATTTGTTTACTTATTGTGGAACCTTTCTAATTGAACGGGGGGGGGAAAGAACTCAATGCTTATTGTGATGATTTACTTGGCGATAATGGTATCTGCGGATACTTTCTTTCATTGTGCCTGTATGATTCTCAAAGCAAATATTGTAATGCTCAATTCTGAACAGTGTAATTAAATGACAAGCAACTATAATTTGGTGGCTGAACCTATAGAAGACCTTAAATTTAACTCATGATCTTCTTTTCTCTGTAACAGAGATTTGCCTTTGGAAAGTTAACGACCGTGACTGTACATCCCCAGTTCAATTCAGAGTGTCAGAGGTTGGAATGCTGGAGATTTCACAACTTAGATTACATAGCGGAATTGCGCAGTACGAGTAAGTAGAATCTCTAGTAATTTCAGTGTGTTTAACTATCAACAGCACCAGGTTGATGAGTATGAAAATCACCCTATGACTATATTCTAAAATGTATGTAATAGCTTTTGGATTCCGCAGACATATTGGCTGATGATGATCATGATGGCGATGGCGATGATGGTGGTGATGTTATCCATTCAGTTGATTCTGACTCTGTCTCTCCACATCTTCTGACCTTGCACTACTTCTTTGAGTTTGTCTATACTCTGGCTGGTGTCGGTTTTGATAGCATCCAGTCACCGTGTTCTTTGATGGCCTGTTTTCCATCAAACTCTTCCAAACACAATGGCTTTCTCCAACTAGAATTTGGGAAATCACTAGTTCACCTTATGTCATGCTGACTGCAAGATTCCTAGATGGTCCTGAACAAATCACTTTCCATCCTTCTGTCACTATCCACCGAAATGAAAACATGGAACATACATCTGACCTCTTTAAGAGGCTAAAAGATAGAACTAAACGCTCCTCAAACTTGGAATATATTGAACTGTACTAATAACCATCCTCCCTAATAATACATATAGGCTCAATTCATTATTATTATTATTATTATTATTATTATTATTATTATTATTATTATTATTATTATTATTATTATTATTGTTATTGTTATTGTTATTGTTGTTGTTGTTGTTGTTGTTGTTGTTGTTGTTGTTGTTATTCATTGCACAGTCAGCCAGATGTTCAGACTGGATTTGACATTTTTGTCTACCTATCGAGTCCTTACCAAGGACCTGGGATAGGCAGATGTGGATTTTTGAATTGATGGTATTACAGATATCGTCACAGGATAGAAGCAGTTCCTAGTAAGGCTGCCTTTTGCAATTGACTAATTGTGAATTTGTCAATGCCAATGGTGTTCAAGTGGTGCTCCAGTTGTTTTGGGATTGCACCTAAGGCACCTATTACTATTGGTACTACCCTTGTTTGCCTTTGCCACAATCATTCCATTTCTATTTGTAGGTCTTTGTATTATTATTATTATTATTATTATTATTATTATTATTATTATTATTATTATTATTATTATTATTATTATTATTATTATTATTATTATTATTATTATTATTATTATTATTATTATTATTATTATTATTATTATTATTATTCAACATATGGATTGCCAGGATTTATAGTTTAGGATTATAAACCAGGAATTAAAGTTTAGGACAGAACTAATATTGGGTGGAGACAGAAAAGATGGCTTATTAAATTAACCACAATTTAAGGAAATAATAGCTTATTGTATCCAACGAGAGTCTGTAAATATTACTAGGACTTTTTCCTAGCTAATCATGAATCAGTTTTAATTTTTGTGTATACAATTATTACTGGCTTCAAAAACAGCTGGTAACCAAGTTTTTTTTTAAAAAAAATCTCTTTATCTCTCCCTTTTCAGAGGAATTACTTTTCCCATGCTCCACAATACTTAGTTGGGATTTTTAATTGCCTATAATTAAGATTCCTCCACACACACCTTTTTATTTATTTAATGTCATTCTTTCCAAAGTAGGAGCTAAGATTTCTCTTCATCCTTATAATTAACTTGTCAGAATGTTAATAAACATCTTGTATCATCTCAGTGGGAGTTTAAAGTCATCAGGATTAGCCCCCCCCATTGAGACCTGTAGTTTAGATGCAGAGCAGAAACTTGCATAGTCTTAAGACACCAGGAACAGATTCTATGAAAAAAGGGGAAATAACAGCATGTGGAATGTGCAATTACGTGCATTAACAAAAGGCGCACATTTGAGAAAACTGTAGGGAAAACCACTGGAGAGAAAACAGAGATAGCAGGTGAATAATGTGAAAAATCAATAAAGATGGTCCAAATGCTTTGGTATATTTAGCTGCAGCAATTAAAGAGGAATTCTGCCCCATTTGTTCAATCTTGTTTGTGCAAATGCTCAGAAACATGCATTAAACCGAAGACAAAACAGCTCTTTTCTCTCGCGGTAGCTGCACATCAGGGTTACCCTCACAATGAAGACAGATGAACATGAACTTCTGAAGTTCAGCTGAGTTGTGGAATATTACAGATTGGTACTGGATTTCAAGTCTTGACCATGGTTATCAGTCCCTAGAGCAGTGATGGTGAACCTTTTAGAGACTGAGTGCCCAAACTGCAACCCAAAACCCACTTATGCATCGTCGAGTGCCGGGTGGGTGTGGCCCATTGGGTGGGTGTGGCCCACTGGGTGGGCGTGGTTGTGGTGGTAACGGCAGACAGCGTGGGACTAAAAAGTTCAATCAATCAATTCCAACTTTGCAAGATCTTTTTTTTTCCGCAAGAAGTTGAAATTGACTGATTTAACCTTTTTTTTTTTTTGCACATGGCGGCGGAGGCCTAAAGTGAAAAGGTTTTATAAAACCCAGCTGAAGGCCTAGGACTGGGGCGACAGCACGCGTGCCCACAGAGAAGGCTCTGAGTGCCGCCTCTGGCACCCGTGCCATAGGTTTGCCACCACTGCCCTAGAGTACTCCAGTAAGAGATTACAACTAAACTTTTTTTGTTATAGCAAAGGAAAACTGTCCATTCCTCCTTCTCCTCTCCTTCTCCAATCCATATTTGAGCTCCGACATACACATATGGTGACTGCCTTCATGAAGCATGTTTAAATAATGTATTTCATATACAGTTGATTGAATAAGACAGAGTCGGATTGCAAATGGGCAAAACAATCATGATTCTGGGGTTCAATTCTTGTTGCCCTTGGCTGGTGTTTTCAGTTGCACTTGATGTGCGCTTCCTGGAGATGCTTGGTCTTACATGATAGGTGATTTCCCTGCATTTATGCAAAGCCACCCTTTTGCTTGATACCAGTTGCAATGGCTATTTTGTTTTTATTTGGTCCAATATTGTCGACTCAAATGGGCTCACCATTGACTAAGTCTTTTCCAGTTCCTGGCTAACTGAGCTTTTTAATAGTTGATGGGAGGTATTGAGTCTAGAAAATCTTACAGGCAATGCATTTCCCTTTCCACCAAAATGCCATATCACCAGTGTCAGAAGCCTAGCAAGAGGACCTGGAGTTGACAGACTCTTTGTCATTCCACTTCAGTGGAAGTAGACTCCTTTTGTGAATCTCTACTTAGAAGGTAATCCTATCATCTAATGATTCCTCCAGTTCTTTTGTCCTGCAGGAATCGGAGACTTCAGACAAGTCTAGGGGTCTTTAAGTCTGGAGTCTTTAGAGGTAGTAGGTCATGTGGCCCCGGCAGACTTTTTAAGACTTAGTGGACACCAAAGGTATTGTCAGAGTTGCTTTCCTGCTGAGTGAAAGTTAATTTAGTTCATTCACTTTGGTAGGGAGCTTTCCAAGGTCCTGATACTGCTCTTTTTTGCCGTACAGTCTCACTGAGACTTTAATACTCAATGTTCCTGTTTGACCAAGATATAACAGCATCGAAGAAAAAGTTAGTGGCACATCTGAGAATGGTTACATCCAGTTGAAGTGGAGCTGGTGGAGTCCTTTTCTGCTTGAAACAGCTCCAAAACATTTAAGAAATAAGTAACTTCCCAACAGCTGGTTTGTCTCATAGAGGCAAGCTGTGTTCTCAGCTGCTGGAATGGATACAAAATCTTAGATTTTTGGAGTTAAGGCTTGTGCAATCAAGGAAAAATAGCAAACCAGACCATTACAAAAACAAAGGATTGAATTTAGCCAGTTGACCCAAAAGAGAAGTCCAGGGTGCTCATTAAGAAGGGTAGGAAGGAAAACACAGCAGTAAAAGAGCTTGAACAATGTTTTAAAATATGACACGTTTTTTTAAATCAATGTAGTTGCCAAAATGTTGTCCTTGAATATCTTGTGAGCTTAAGCCTGGACAATCTCTTGCCCAACCCTTTTCTCATTCTCAGTCCAAAACCATGGCAACCAAATCTCTTTCTATATGCCTTGAACCCTTTACAATCCACATGGGTTGCTATTTCTACTTTGGTCCTCTTAAAATCATCCTTTGTAAATGATGAAAATGAAAGGCAGATAGAAATAACTATTTGTGCCTAAGAACATCAGAATGACTACAAAACTGAAACAGAATGATGGGTTGGCTGTAACATAAATAGTTGTCAAGAAGGATCATCAGGTAGATGAATATAGCAGGAGAAAATGGCTGTCCGGTTTTTTTTTTGCATTTTACCTTTAAATATATTCAGTTTGCCTCCTTCTGTGTTTTTTCTCTAGAAGCCAGCTTTTAACTACGTTGTGTCTATGGACTAAGCTGATGCTGACTGACACATTTGAAATCAACCAGCGCATTATCACCTCTACAATAATTTGGAAAATGTAGTTGTTCTAGACTAGTTTTCCCATGACTGGGTGCCTGCAGCTCCGTTGGATGGCAGCTTACCAAATGCTCTACTTTTATTCATCTTGAAACTGGGAATTTGTGAATTGCCATTCTGATATGTCTGGAACGTTGGGCTAGCATTTTCATTCTTAGATGGGTCAAGACGCTTCAGGGTTAGAACTATCTAACCTTAGAATGAATCCCAAAGAGAATTTGTCCAGTCTTGCACAACTATGACTTTTGTCAGAATTTTGAAAATACGCTGAGAATTGGGTGGCTTTGTATAAATGATGGACTACTTGTCTCTGTACTCCTTTTGAATTGACTTGGATCTGGTATGTATTTTACTCTGAGGGTCAGTCTGATGTTGTAGCTAAGGCACCAAGCTAGAAATGGGAATATCACGAGTTCTAAATCTGCTATAGGCAAGTAGCAAACTGGGTGTCCTTGGGACAGACTCTCAGTCCCAGGAAGAAGGCAATGGCAAACCACTTCTGAATCACCTTGCCAAGAAAACTGCAGCCCTTGTCTGACAGTCTCTGAAAATCAGACATAACTGAGCAGAAGAAGAAAAAAAAACCACCCTGTGATTGGTTCTTTGGGATTCTTCCTTCTGCATATAAAACTTAAAATATATCCATGGCATAGTTTGAGTGGAATATCAATGTGGTAAACTATAAAACATATTCTCTCGCTAAAGTGCTACAGCGATAATAAATGATGATGCTCGGTAGAGACAGACTGTCTGGATAGCTTATGGATTGCTGAAAACTTTTGGTCTGTCGTGGCCCAGCATGATTAAAATGACTAATGTTAGAAACTTGCTTAGTTTCGTGATCCAAAATCATAAAGACCCGCTCAGGTAGAAAACTGTAGATTCTGTAGGGGAAATTTTCAGGCTGTGTTGAAGGGTGACATATTTTTTTGATATTCATCACCTTCCGTTCCGTGGCTCAAGTGTAGTGGGGCATAATTCTCCCTACTCTGACAGAGACGTGTGTTTTGTAATGATAATGGTCCGTCTCCCCTGAATTGAGGGACGAGGTCTGAAATACTGATCAGCTTTCCTAATTGGCAGCCTAGCCATTTTTATTTCACTTGTTTTCAGAGGGAAAAGACATTTATTCTCTGCTTGCTTCATGAACTGATGAAAGAGCACCAGGAAATGATATAGTCCTACCTTAAAAAAAAATATAACTTTTTAAAATCTGTGAGGTAGCTTCTAGAACAGGGGTCTTCAAACTTAGTCCTTTTATGACTTGTGGACTTCAATTCCCAGAATTCCTCTGCCAGCGTGCTTGGCTGAGGAATTCTGGGAGTTAAAGTCCACAAGTCATAAAAGAGCCAAGTTTGAAGACCCCTGTTCTAGAAGTTAGGGTGGATTTAGACTTCTTGAACAGGTTTATGTAAGCAAACAAACTTGCAGCGGAAATGTAAAACTCCCCATGGAGTGATGTTCTACCTGTGAATCTATCCTGAAACATATGTATTAGTTTATGATTCAGATCTATCTATCTATCTATCTATCTATCTATCTATCTATCTATCTATCTATCTATCTATCTATCTATCTATCTATCTATCTATCTATCTATCTATCTATCTATCTATCTATCTATCTATCTATCTATCTATCTATCTATCTATCTATCTATCTATCTATCTCTTCAGATATTCAGTGAACATTGCAAAGCTGAGGCAAACATGGCGTTGCTAATTGCTACTATTGAATATAGATAGCTACTGTGTTCATCTTGTGGATGTTTGACCTTTCAGGAGAAAAGTAATAAACTATTTTGTATTTGGCTGCATGGATCTATGCATTTCCCCCCTCTGTAGTGATAACAACCACAGGCAGTGCATCAAATGCTTATTAAAACTGACATAAGTATGCCATTCTGACATATTCTGTTGTCCCAGTGGTCCCAGTTCCAAAGATGCTTTTTCCAAAAGGCAACTGGACTTTCTTGGTTTTTTTTTCCTTTGAAAACATTTTGCTTCTCATCCAAGAAGCTTTCTCAGTCCTGAACTGAAGAAGCTTCTTGGAGGAGAAGCAAGAAGTTTTCAAAGAGAAAAACCAAGAAAGTCCAGTTGGAGAAGTTTGGAATTAGACCTTTGGGACAATCATGACCTGGAGGAATGAGCATCTCCATAGACAGTGGAAGAGAAAATTGATATAGATAGCCCTTGACCTATGACTGGTGGCTTAGTGATCATTTGAAGTTCAGACGGACTTCCCCAGACCTCTGTATGACCCAGTTTTGAAGTTTCAATAGGTGACCCCTAACATGTGATTGCATATTTGGCACATGGCAACCGATCTGTATTTATGACCATTTGCAGCATCCCAAGGTCATATGATCACAATTTACAACATTTTTTACCCCCCCCCCCAGTTTCCAGCAAAAAACACCCATTGGGTACAATGGCTTCACTTAATGACTGACACATTCACTTAAGGATCACTTCAAAAAAAAGTCATAAGATCAGGCATGATCTTGTGGTGACCCACTTAACGACCAGCATGCCTGTTAACAACTATACCTCCAGGCTCCATGATGGTCATAAGTAAAGGTCTACCTATATTTTGCTTCTTTGCATCTTTCCATCTGTTGGTTGTCCATTTTTCTTTCTTCAGACCATTTTTGGCTGAACTTTTTCACCTTTGTCTGGTAGCACAGAGACGATCCTGAGGCAGGAGATTGACATCCATCACCCATAGTTTTAATCTTTTGAGAGGCGTCCTCACTCATGGCAACTTGTTCTAAGACTGACTTCTCACAATAATCAATAATTATTATAGGATTCTTTTATTCTATAGGATTCTTTTCAAGATTTACACCTTACTTTTCCTTCAGCTGCATCACACCTACACCTAATACTTCACATAGGTGATAAATATCTGCATGTAGATGGGGAGGGTGGGTTCAGTCAAGAAAATAAGAATCACAGAGACTTCAGTAAGGAGTTTTAATGAAAGAATGAAGGCACAAAATATCGGAGGCTGATTAGCCCTTTTTTTCTAATGAGTTCATTAAGGTGGAAATCTGTTTGAAAGGGGGAAAAAAATTATGAATCTCTTCTTTATACAACAGGAACCAAGCTGCCACTTGCTAGATTCGCTAATAACAAATTTTTCCATCTATTGGGGACTTATATCTAGAGAGCCCTCTGTTTCTTTCTCAGCCTTCTCACAATCTCTTTGATATACCATGGACATCATTTTAGACACTCCAAATGTTTAATGAGGACCATTTCATAATTTTATATTTCACCTCGTATGAGTATATCCTCTGCTGTATTGTCTTTAGATTGATGGGGAAAAGTGTGACTCTGTCTCGCCTGCTCCTGATCTCAATGCTCTCCTTAACTAAGCAGATTAAAATGTTATTATTCACAATGCCAGGATGGCTATTGCATGACTCATTGATTGACTCCTCACAGCACAGAAACGTCCCCCAAAAAAGTATGAGAAACTGGTTTCCTGTTGTTGTTAAATGAATGGAGTGCTTGTAAATGATACCATCTGACAGGACTGGAAATTGAAGTGCCCTATTTTATCTGAAGAAAAAGGTACAGGGTGAGAATTAAGTATATAAATTCATGTTCCTTTCCAGGACGCATGCAGTATGCCCGAGGCCTAAACCTGTCTAGACTGTAATGTATGACACGGCTCGAAAAAAGCACTCAGAGCTTGTGTGACAATGTGGCATTCTGCTGGATATTCTTGACATCCTAAGTTTGGCTGAATAACGCTATACTATAAAGCATGCTAGCGGTGGTTGCAATTCCAGATTTAAATGGCACTTGGCTTCCATGGGCTTCTTTAATTGTTGTCGGGATTACAAGCAGAAACGAAGGATTCAGACAAGACAACCCCAAACATTTGCTATCCAAAGACTAAGATGCTTCCACTTCTTACCCGAAGCACAGAGAAAGAACCTGTTGCATACTCTCAGAACTATGAAAACTATACTCGCTTTTTGGATCCGGCATGGATGAAGTGACAATGACACAGCTCTGTTCTTTTACAATAAAGAACAGGTAGGAGATTTAGGGGAAACAGCCATGTGCTTTTCATTGCTGCTATGTATGAACTCCAACCTAAATCCAATCAGTCTATTGGAAGGGCTGATCCTTATTACTCAGGGCCCACCTACTCTCTGTCATGGACAGGTAATCCTTGACTTATGACCAAAATAGGAACGATAAGTGCAGAATCCTAATTTCTCATGTAAATATGAACAAAGTGAACACTAAGTTGGAATGCAGGCAAGAACATCTTAAGGTTTCTAGATTTCATGAGAGAAAGAAAGAAAGAAAGAAAGAAAGAAAGAAAGAAAGAAAGGAAGGAAGGAAGGAAGGAAGGAAGGAAGGAAGGAAGGAAGGAAGGAAGGAAGAAGGAAGGAAGGAAGGAATAAAGAAAGAAAGAAAGAAAGAAAGAAAGAAAGAAAGAAAGAAAGAAAGAAAGAAAGAAAGAAAGAAAGAAAGAAAGGGAAATAGTTCATTTGCTAGGAACATTTACTTAAACCATCCCCATATTGTAATGGAAGCAAAACAATACATAAATTGTTTAATATGTAATACATATTAACAATATATATTATTGTTGCAATATATAATAATATTATATCTGAAATAGAATTTGGAATGAGAATCCAACTCCGTGGCTGAATGTTCCCCATGCAAATATTTATCATAAATGATGGTGAGACATTTTAATCTTTATAAGGCCCCACTGCACCATTAGAAAAGATTTGCCTGGTATGGCTTCTTTCTAGCAATTCCAGCAGTTCTGATCTTCTTTTTTTCCCCCTCAACAGCATGACAAGCATTCCTAACAGAGGCTGTGCCAAACTTCCTTCCTTCTCAGTTACCTTTTGTGCAGCCATCCAAGCTCCAGGTCTGGTAGAGGCAATATTTTTGAAACATTCAGAGCTTCACTGATCAAACACCCAATACATATAATTGCATGTGCTAGTAACACTTCTATAATAGTGTTAAGGGTTTAATTTAATGGTGCTTGAACACTCAAATGAGTGTTCTGTTGATGCCTTGAGTTGTACAAAAAGAATAAACTGCTTTTTATGGAACCTTTGCACAACTCCATGGGGAAATTGCTTGCCTTTGTATTGGGCTTGCTGACAAGTAATAGAGAAGGAGTTCAGGGAGAACCTCCATTATCTTGTTATTGGATTTATTTCCTTTCTCCTCACCCTCCTCCTTTCCCCAACAAAAGCACTTCCAGGAATGCAGCTCCCCCCCCCAAAAAAAATAAATAAATATGGAGCCACTTGAATAGACTCAGGATGGGCCATGCCAGAACTAAGGCATAGCTCTTTAAGTGGGGAATGGCTGAGAGACCACAATGCGACAACACATCTAGTTGGAGAATATCTCATCAGGAAATTTCAAGGCACCTGGGATGGTTTTATCGCAGTCACACTAGAAGCAGTTAGATGGTTAGGTTCCTTAGATATTGAATTATAACATCTATCCCACTGAGATTCTATGGCACCATGTTATGGTGATTTTATTATGGTTTTATCTTAATCTAATATTTTATCTCATATATTGTGTGGTCCACATACCATATATCTCCATATCTCTGTATCTCTGTCTGCCTATGCATACATGCACAACAACATGCTGATGCTTTATTTAAACTTATATTTGTACATCAGTGATTGCATGACCTCTGTAGATTTATTTATTTATAAATAAATAAGTAAGTAAATGAGTAAATAAATAAGCAAATAAATAAATAAATCCTCCCCCCCCCCCAGAAGAAAGATACAAGCTCAGTGATCTTCAAATCTCAGATTCCAACTGACCAAAGAGTTGCAAACAAATAGTAGAGAGACTTCGTAAACTCTAGCTGTGAAAGGACAACAGGAGGCAAAATTGGAAAAAAAATCACCCCTACTGTGGGTTCGTAGACAAAGCAAGTGGCCCAAAAATATGCTTCTCTACCGTGTGGCAGTTGAGAGTGAGAAGGGGAGGGGAGCTGCAGAAATATGTAATATTAGAATAGTATTTATAGGATAATAGTGTTATACGCCACTACTGTGAAGGAACAGTGCAGTGAGACAAATTAATATGTGGATGCACTATAAAGATACATTTTATTGAGAAGCTGTATCTAGTCACAGATAATAGACTTTATGTACAGGAGGCTCTATCATGTTCCATTGCTAGGACTTTCATTTGCAGTTATTTCTGGCGATACTACTTGTCTTGTATCAAATGGTGAAATCAGCCAGGCAACTATAACTTCGGGATCTCCTCGGTTCTTGAGAGATAGCTAACATTTTGATCAGCCACTGTCAAGCAGAATATACAATATGGATCAGGCAGACTGAAGGAAGTGGAGGATGAAGAACCAATATTTTCTTCCAGATATATTGATCTGTCGCTTCTGTCATCCCTATTTAAGACAGGACCAAAATCAAGGAAAGGTATTATCAAGAAGAGGAAGAAAACCATGTTTTTCTTTGCTAGGTGACTGGATTATGATAGATCTTTTTAACCAACATATCAGAGTATCCTATCAGAATCTTGATGAAACGATCCCTGATTATGTTAATATGCTACTAACAGGCCATAATTAATTTAATCATGATTTATTTAATAAGCTGCAATTATTGGCTTCTGCAATCTGTCAAGCCATAAACTAGGGTCTGTCAAACCGCTGGGTCCATTCAACACCCAATTAAGAAACAAACAACACTTTTGTTCAGTACGGTGGGTGAACCAAGCCAGAGTTGCTCAAATAAATAAATAAAAAAAAGGCCTTATGCACCTTCTAAATGGGACTCAAAATCAGGATTCTAAAAAAATGTTAGGCTAGAATAGATTTTCCTGAAATTCACCGACATTAACAGCAAACAATAGGTCTAATTCAAGGTGATGGTTGTCACCTTCAAAGCCTTACATGGCTCAAAACCAGATTACTTGAAGGTCAGATCTATCCAAATCACTAGAATAGGGAGGCAGGGAATGCTATGACTCTCCTCTCCTAAGGAGGTCCATCTAGCAGGATCAAGAAGGGCCTTCTCCGTGGTGATTCCCTCCCTTTGGAACATGTGGCCTCCACTTTGACACTCTTTTCCGAGGCCCTGAAGACCTGGTTTTGCCAATGGACCTGTGGACCCCAGTGTGGGATGGAACCTATCAATTGGCTTATTGGACTGTTATCACTAGGGTGTTGGGAGGCGGGTTATGGCTTTTTTTTTATTTTTTTACATATTGGGTTTTTATTCTGGTTTTATTATTATTTTATTCTTTATTTAAGCTGCCTGGAGTCCTTGAGAATGAGTTGGGTGGCCGTGTAAATTTTCTTAAATAACAACAACGATAACAACAACAAAAATAACAATAACAATAACAATAAAGTTGGAAGGGACCTTGGAGGTCATCGAGTCCAACCCCCTGCTCAGGCAGGAAACACTACACCATTTCAGACAAGTGGCTGTCCAGTCTCTTCTTAAAAAACTTCCAGTGTTGGAGCATTCACAGCTTCTGGAAAAAATAAGAAAGAAAGAAAGAAAGAAAGAAAGAAAGAAAGAAAGAAAGAAAGAAAGAAAGAAAGAAAGAAAGAAAGAAAGAAAGAAAGAAAGAAAGAAAGAAAGAAAGAAAGAAAATAGAGTCTGGTTTCTTTTAATGGCAATGCTAATTCATTGCAGTAGTTATTTGGGCTAATAAGACAAACTAAACTTTGGTCTATTCCCCCCCCCCAATGACCTGAGATGGGAGAACTTAAGCTAGAACAGCGTCTGTCCCTTGATGGAGTTGCTACTACAGCATTCCTCACACTCTCGTCTGTTTGCTCGCTCATATCAAGGCTATTTAATTATTTAAATGATCAAACAGTTTACAACCGAATGAGCACTAATGACACCAATATAGATGAGAGTTAATTAACACACTGGATAATTTATTTGATAGTGGCAGAATTTATGCTAACATCCAGCCTTCTGCCCTTGCGGTATTCATTTTAGACATTTATTTTTGTCTCACCTGTTGTGTGGAGAAAATGAATGGAGAGCGGGTTTTTTCCCCCTAAGTGGTTGGCATTTTAACTAGTTGCATTAGACCACTTAACTAGCACATTAACTAGTACATAGGGTACAAGTGTTCACTAAGGATTGCATTATTATTATTTAAAAAGAATAAACATACGGAGTGTATTTTCGGTGCAAGAAAATGTAAAGCTGCTTTACAGTGCATTGGATTTGAACATTTTTAAGGAGTGGAGGTCAAGAGAAAATCTATATTCATTCAATAGAAATGATTGAAAAAATAATAGACAATATGCATAACAAGCCAGTGTAATACAAGTATGTATGCAGCATTTGCGTGACCCTGAAATGGAAAGAATTGTATTTATTTGTTGAACTACAATCCGTTTGCTCAAACAAATGTAGATAGAGTGAGTAACTAAGGGATAGGGTGCTGTTTTTAAGATGGAAGTCTTCCATGGATCTATTTAAAAAGATCTAGAAAAAAGCAGATGGCAGGCCGCGATCTGCCAAAAACCTGCCTATCCTTTTATGAAAAGTTGTATCGAATTGCATTAACAAATCCAGATTAGTCTAGAAAGTAGAATTTTGAAAGCTTGGATAGAACAGATCAAACAAGGTTTTCTGCCTGCCTGTGTGTCTAAGCAATGTTGTTCAAAATACAAATTATTAATTTTCTTTCTCATTCAACATCTGTCCTCTAGTGGACCATGTTCACAGGGATGAACCTTCCCCTAATATCATATGTACTTTATCTGGCTTACTATCTGTTTCTAAGGTTTTACCTTTTCCAGACTTGTTTGCATTACTTTTTTAGGTTCATTCAGTACCACCTTACAATCTGTTATCAGATGCACATTTAATTAACAGTCTGCCAAATAACTTTCTGGGTAATCAATAGTCCATCTTCCAGATATAAAAGCCTTTGAATAATTAATGTATTATATGTTTTATACCCTGGCTGCTTATTCCCAGGCTGCTGAAATCTGTAAATTACTTATTTCTCCATTGTTTACAAAGTTTTTCACACTTGTTCTTAAAAAAGAGCAATTGGAGCATAAAATACCCTCCATATTTATTCTTGCTGAGTGGTGGAACAGTGAGGTTTTTAACAGTGCAAGCTTTTTTAGAATAGTTGAATTTTTCTCAACCTCTTAATTTATTAGTGGATCTAAATTCATTTTATTGTTTTCCCTTTGCTTGCTTGGTTATGGATTCAGTTTGCAAAAATATGCATCCTTTCCGTTTGCAAAATACTCTGAATAACTCGCAAACAATGATATGCCTTGCAATGAATGGATGGATGGATGGATGGATAAATAGTTGACAGAGAGCTAGAACTAGATGATAGATAGATAGATAGATAGATAGATAGATAGATAGATAGATAGATAGATAGATAGATAGATAGATAGATAGATAGATAGATAGATGATAGCGCAAGCTAGAGATGATAGATGTATACAATACACTCACACAGAGAGAGAGAGAGACATACATACACAGACAGATGCTAACAGGAGCTTCTATCCCACACTTTTCATTCTCACATTATTACTATTTTTTTTTCTTATTCTGCTTTGTGAGATGTGACAGCAAACCCATTCTCATTATTCCTTAACCGGTTCCCTTATTCTTTGTAATTCTTGTAGCGATTCTAAAGATTCTGCCTTTTCTTGAATGCGTACATCCCACGTGATCTTATAAGATTAATAGCAAACTGCTCACCCAGAACTGTTCATGTTTCTTCTTTCTTTTCTTTAATAATAGCCTGGAATATGAAATATAGATCTCGCCGACAGAAAGCACATGTACCATTACAGGGGTTTGAAGAGTACTTACAACAGGGCTGGGGGGGGGGGAGAGATAAAAATCCTCTGTCAAATTAATTTCTTCTGGAAAACAAAAAGTCCTTATTGTGGCCATTTGGGAGGAGAGATCTGATTATGTTCTCAAGGATCCTTAAATTCATGGACATGTTGGCCATGAGCTTGTGCAAAAATGCAAACCTTGTATCTACATCTCTGCAAGAGATTCCCCCCTCCCTTACAGTATCTAATCACAGGGTGTATTACGTGATTCTTAGACACCCCCCCAAATTCTTCTCCAAGACAAAATTTGTGAAAATTGCTGAAATGTGGGTTCTACTGAAGTAAGGTAGCAGCACTCAGAGACTTCACTAGCAGCTGCTATCTGTCTCTGGTTTCCCTAAAATTGCCATAAATCCAGAAACACACATATATTATTGGCAGGAAAAAAAAGTGCATCTGAAAATGAAAATGTTTCTAAATGTTGCATACGAGTATGCGTTTGATCTTTTATCAATATGCATTTTTATGTGTGACTTTTTAAAGGGAAAAGTCATATATAAAGAGTAGCCAGGTTTAAAAAAATGGGGAAATTACTTTAAAGAAAGCCTGCCTAGGGGGAAAATTACATTAAAAACCAACACCAAGGAAATGTATATTAAAAGGATATGCCCAGGAGGATTATATTAAAAATGTCATATATCAGGGCAAGCTGCATGCAAAAAAAAAAAAAATAATCCATCTTCTGGGGGAAAGAAGTGAATGCATTAGTAGAGCTTTTTAAAAAAGTGTTTTAGAGAACCAGAACAATGAATTGGAATTCTGGCTTTCTAAAGCGAGCAGGCACCGTGGGGAGTAAAGTGTTCGCAAGATATGCACAAAGAAACCAACAATATTACATGAGTGAGTTGAGGTGTCGCTAACATATGCAACTGGGCCAGTTTAGGACATGTAGTGTACTCTGAGGCATTTTGTCATTTCCTCTGGAGAACTAATTAGATTTCAATCAAGTCACTAAAGTAGAGAAAAGCGGGAGTCTATGCTAAACTAGGAAGCAGAGAACTAGAACAGAATTCAAGCTGGAAGAATTCATGTCAGGAATATAATTAATTTGTCTTCTCCAAATAAGCATGATTAGCTTAAAAGAGGTGAGTTCTCAGAAAAGTTGGTAATCTTAGAGTAACATGGCCTGATATCAGGCTTCAAGCAACCAGAACCACTTGTGAAGGGTCTAGGTTACATGACCTGGACCCTTCACACATTGTGTTCTACCTATAATACAAAAAAAAACCAAACCCTCTCCAATCTGCTTTCCTTCCCTTGGAAAACCAGATCAGGTTCCCTGGAACTTAAGGAGAGGTCAGGTTTATTCCTCTTGTAGCTGTGCAAAGGCACAAGGCTAGTTCCCTGCTTGACCCCTCCATCCTGCCTGGCTGGGAGTTTCCAACAGATGATAAATAATGGAATGGGACATTCCAGGCTTCTTAAGAAGAAGGAAAAAAGGGAGTGATTGTGTTCTGATACTTGTTTAAACAAAAGGGTTTGTCTGAAGATATCAGAGTGATAGAATTCCATCACCAAAACAGCAACAAGCCATCAACAAAAGAAACCCTAGCCCTGAGAATGAGTTTTGAATATTTAAACTAGCTGCTTAATACTAATCATGGAAAGTTTTGGAGGAATATTACATAGGCAATAGGTTAACAAGATGATCCTGTAGCACCTTCAGATTAAAGAAAGTTATTACTTGTGATAAAATGTCAATAATCAATAGGGTCCAGAAAAAATCTGTCTTAGGGCCAGTTTTCCTTAACATTTTTATTAATGACCTGGCTAGCAGGATTGATGAGCTGCTTACACCATTTGCTGATGACACAAAATTGGAAGTTCTGGCCAATGCCCAGGCACACAAAATTAGACTGTAATTTAAACCAGACAAATTGGAAGACTGATCTAAGAGAAACACAATGACCTTCAACAAGAAGGAAAAGTTGTAAAGTTATGCAGGAAAAAATATAGACCGCCCACACAAGATGGGGAGTTTATTGCTTAGAGGCAAGCAGTACATCAAAGAAAGACTTGGTTGTGATCACTGTTAACAAGCTGAATGTAAGTAGTGTCAGCCGCCTGAAGGGCTAACCATTCTGGACTGCATCACGAGAAGTATTGTATTAAAGATACATGAATTTCTTTTCTCATCTACTCTGTACTTGTGAAACTATACTGGAGCGCTGGGTGCTGCATTTCTAGAAAGCTACTGAAAAGTTAGAGAGGGTTCAAAGGAGCATGATAAAGATTACACAGGACCCCGAGGACATGTCATTGGAAGATTGGCTGAAGGAACCTCCACATGGCTGAGAAGAGAATCATGTCTTAAGAGACATCTGGAACCCTCGTATCTCTAGTGAGATGCTGCTCCATAGAGAGGAGGCTGTGATAGATTAGGCATGCTTCCTTAGTCCCACAAGATGACAATATTTAATTGAGGGAAACTGCAGTACACTCTCTCTCTACCTGAAGGCACTAGAAAGGTTGCGTATGATTGCTTCACTGATGATACTGAATCCCTCAACTGCAGGCGATTCCCTCAGCACTTTCATATAGAAGGGTGCGAGAGGAGAAACATCTCCTGTCAACACAAACTGGAATCAACCAATAAGGAAGGGGATGGGCCATGCAAGTGTCCTCCACTTCCAGCTTCTGCAGCCAGTCTGGAAAGGTCCCGTGGCTGGTAAGAGAACTAAAAAAACACAAGGATGGATGCATCCATGCATGGGAAACGGGAAGAAGACGTCATTTGTTGCATTTTTAGAGAAGGTAACAAGTTACTAAAATTGGCTATACTTATTGTGACGAAGGGAAAAGTCGTCTCTTTTTTTATGCTTCTTTTCTTTTTCTTACTATGTTTTTTCTATTTTTCTATCATCTGCCTTTTTTTCTGCCTTTTTTTTTCTGTTTTCAATTGCATCGTTTAATTGCAACGTTTAATAAATTTATTATAAAAATGAAAAGGCTTATCAACCTGCAACTACTCCACTTCATTTTTGTAATGCTGAGGGAGGGAAGAGGGCTAGATTACTTTTCATTTACAATCAAAAATACAAAATTCTGCAAGCGTACATGCCTTTGGGCTGCTATCATATATGTATATGTGTGTATACACACACACACATCCTATAAAATCCTATCAAGTTGGTGTGCTATGAATGCACAAGCGCTTGTCCTGTAGTTACATTGTGATGCATTCCTTTGAAGGCATTGAACTTGAGGCATCCTTTTGATGAGTAAATAATACACTTTTCATATTATTTATTATTTTTGCTTGTATTTCAGCACTCCTATTCCTATGAAAAAGACGAGTATATTATGTTACAAGTGTATGTTTTCTTTCTGATGTTGATGTCTAAATAGGTTGGGTTACAACTTATGCAGTCCTCAACCTGGATACCATAGGTGTTGTAGTCCAACAATATATATATATTTAATCTGCCTTAGACTGTAGTAGAATTTTGGGGAGGTGATCTTAGGAAATAGCAAATAATGGTTTCCCTAAATTTCCACTCAAACAGAGAGTTTGCTTTTCTCTCTCTTTAAACACACCAAATATATTAGGAGAACTGTATTTTTTTTAAAAGAAAATGAAACAGCACGTGGGATAGTCCCACAATTTTAATTGTCCTAAGAAGAAGGATGGATTGACTTATTCTTCAAAGCACCAGAGGGCAGGACAAGTAGCAATGGATGGAGAGTAATTGAGGACAAAAATAAGGAGAAATTTCCTGACAGTTAGAACAATCAATCAGTGGAATGGCTTGCCTTAGATGTTTGGGTACCCCATCACTGGAGGTTTTCAAGAAATGATTGTCCAGAATGATACAGGGTCTCCTGCTTGAACTCCAAAGTCCCTTCCAATTCTGTGATGTCAGCTTTGCGGAATAATCTGAAGTTTAATTTTCATAATGTTTGACCCATGCCTATATTGTCTTTTTCCAAGGGAAGAATATTAGAATATGGTTTCTGTTTTGCTCTAATTAGAACATTTCCGAGCAATCAGGAAAGCAAGAATGGTATTACTTTCCGTCTCTAATGGGCAACTGGTGGAAAGAAAAAAGGGGGGTGTTGAATTTTTATATGATTACTGGGAACAATGATTACATCGTTTTAATTTGGGTAAGGTCAGTAGAGAATGCCTTCAGCAGCAGTTGCAATTTAGCTTACTCGGGCATCAGAGTGAGTACAAAATGAGAGTCACATTTGAACCAAATAGAGGAGTTTCAGATAAAAGCCTTATAAGCAGGGAAATAATAATAATAATAATAAAAGGTGTTAATTCATCACTTGAAAAGAAAGTCTCGTGGTTCAAAAGACACCAGTGGGCAAGGGGATCAACATCCTCCAATTATCCTTGGTTTGACATTTTGAAAACGCAGAGCTGGCCTTAAGGAAACAACCGTGTTTTAACTTTGACAACCTGGCACATGTGACTGCTTCAACCACAGCTGAATGAAGAGGAAGAGGCTGCATTTGACTCTCTATTGCTTGAGTAGTTTCAGAAGAGCAGTGCTCTTGCACAAAAATTGCTAAACTGAGGTGCAAATGAAAGGGGGATTAAATATTGGCTAATTTAAAGATGTGTCTCCGCATGCATTTCCTCAGTTATTCAGCCTTCATTCTGACTTATTTCCAGATCGGTTGACGTTTAAGGACAAAAACACTAAATCCTGAAAAAAAAATCAATCTTCATCTTCATATTACTATCCTAAATATACTATTTTTCCCAATATGCATATTTTGGGGCAGGTGAGTTAAGTGTAAGCACTGCTATTTGCACGCAACTGCATTCTAGTTAACTCTTGAAGTCTGAGAAAGTAGAAATTGGATAAATTCATGTTTCAGTGAGGTGTGAATCAAATCCTTTCCATTTCTGATGAAGAGCGAGAGCAAAGAAAGGATCAGAAGAAAATGTTTCTGGATTAAAATCCTAGCTAGGATAAAAGTTGAGAAATAGTGTTTTGAAATGTCATCTCCGGAGTTAATGCAAACCATTGTTCCCTCAGGCTGGCTTTGTATATTTATTTACATGGAATCTTTGTCCATAAAATAATAAAATTTGTATTTTGGAATGGCGATGACGTTCGGATGTTCAAAAGGTTGAAAATCTATTTCAAAATCTATCCCCGGAAAGTTAGGTATTCTTGTGGATTTCTTATATGGAAAAATCTCAGTGTCCTAGTTATTTAGGAATAAGCTATTGTAAAGGCGTTTTAAAAGTTTAAGAAGTGGAAAGAAGTAGACAGAAAGAAAAGTGGATCTTTTAAGTAGTCAAGGAGAGCATCAATTCAACATTTTATTGGACTGTTGGGCCAAAATATTTTAACAATTGTTATTTGTGACCCTGGCAGTAGAAAATTAGGAGAGCTATTGAAGGTTAGTTTTAAAAGATGGATTAGTAATTTCTATGCAAGAAAAGCATTCTTAGTTTAGGGCCTTTATTTAGTCAAATGAAACAAGAAAAGAATGAGGTAATAGAACTATTTGTCATTAGCCTGTTTTAAGTGAAGGAAAAGACCAGATATTATGGATTTCTCTAACTTTGCAAATATATTTTGTTGCTAAAATAAAACATCTTGGTAATTTCTAGGATAACATTGTTCAGGACACTGTCTTTTAGTTTCTGTCAAAGATGTTTGCGTTTGCCATAAAAACTGTTAAAAAAAAGTATCGGGAGGAAAAAAAGCTCAAAGGATTGGAAGCAAATACATCAAAACATTCAGGAAAAAAAAATGTAAATATAACATTTGAACTGAAATTGCAAATATTTTTATTAGGAACCATTCCAACAAATATAAATGAAAAGAAGCACAGTTTACTGAGATACATGTTGACAGCTGCAAGAACAAATTGGGCAAAACATTTGGAAAAGTAAAATATTGCTAATGATGTAAGATCAGGAGATCAAAATTGGAGAATATGCAGCGATGACAAAACATAATAAGAAGCAGAAGCGTCTCCTTTATTTGTGACATATTACATGGCAAAGGAAATCCAGGCGTTTGACCTATTTTTATTTGTTTTAGGAAAAGAGGAAAGAGAACAATTTTTTAAAAAAACAATAGATGAAATGACTAAACGAATACCAGCAGTAACCTCCAATGTTTAATGTTCAAAGTACGGTACAGATATTTGGACAGTAGTTAGTGGTTGGGGAATAAATGGAAGTGAAAAGGAGAATGTGTTCCCCCAAAAAAAGGACTCCCCCCCCAATAATGTTTTTACTTATGTTTTATTAGTAGTTGTTTATCTTCTACTTCACTCTATCTTTTTTTTTATCTTCTGTGATTTCTGTTTAAGTAATTGGCCAAAGCTTATGCAACAGATGAGAAAGGTCTGTTGGGAAAAATTGGTTAAAGGTACTTTGAGACTTTGTAAAATAGGGTTACCTTAAGGAGGACACTACAGCCAAACCAAGACAAACCTCTAGAACAGAGGTCCCCAACCTTTTGGGCACCAGGGACCGGTTCCATAGAGAGAGGATTTTCCACGGACTGGAGAGTGTGTGGTTTTGTGTGCTGCCTGCATCCCACGGGGCTTTGCTTGTTTGTGTGGACCGGTTGCTGGCATGCTGCAGCCCATTACCGGTCCACAGACCGGGGGTTGGGGACCCCTGCTCTAGAATTTCCCACATTGATTTTCTCTTATCCACATTAACTGAAGCAAGAAAAATAATGGTGTGTCTGTGTCTGTGCAGTCCATCTCGACTAAATTATATTCCTCAGCATTTGTGGCTGTGAATTAAATTGGGGAGAGGGGATTTCCTGAGACTGCATAAAAATAGGCATCAATCAGCAAGCTTCTCGTGTGCCTTAATACATCTTTTTTGCATATATTTTTTTCATGGCAATTGAGTTCTGCCTCTGCGGCTCTGATATCTTTTTTTCTAAAATGTCATATGCTTGACTGTACTTCTCTTAGGTTTATCAACCCCAGGCATGAACCAAAGCTGATCATGGAGTTGTGACACTATTTAGAGCAGGTGTGAGAAGCTGTATGGTTGACAGTTTGGATACACAACCCACCCACCCACCCACCTCCGCAAACGTGTTCAGTGGTCAGGGATGAAAGTGAATTGGAACCAATGTCAGTTGGAAGATCACAGGTTGCCTAGGTGTAGTTTGGATCATAACATACGATGAAGATATTATGGGCTATTGGGAAAAAAACCACATGTCCGAAAGGGACAAAGCCAATATTGATCTTGACTGAGCATGAATAGAGATTTGCTACTAACTATGTTGATCAACGAGCAAGCTCTTGGGTGAGGTTTTGTGGCACCCTATATTTTCTTTTGATCTTTATCTTTCACTTAAAAAAGAGATTGGGTTTCACATACTGAATTAAGCCATGATGGATTCTAACTATAGTTATCTGTATACAGGATATTCTGGAATATAGGGAGATATCCTAAGATTGGTAAATCCATATCCTACCTTTGAAACAAGGGTGTCTCCTGGGACCAAGAAGCATCTCTTCTCTGTCATACCACCTATTTTTTAAAACAACATCTTTCTAGAGGTTTGATATTCTTAAATGGGCCTAATTGACTTGGCTCTTCCTTCAGTTACTAGCTTGAGTGAGTATTGACCAAGCACCTTAGGAAATTTCATTAATGCGTTGAATATATTACTCCCTGGGTTACCACTTATTTGAGTTTCTTTGTTTGTCTATGTAAGATACATTTTTAATTTGTACTCCATCCAGAATGGTTTTGAATTGGGTGGCTTTAAAATTTGATTCATATCTTTTTATAGTGACAGAATTAAGGCAATACTAAGTTCAGAGGTCCAATTGAAAGCTGATCTGATTGAATAACTGAGCTGACTTTCTGAATCAAATCACTGAACTGACTCCAATGACTTTGAACTGATTTGGAAGGGCCTGGCACATGTGCCAAAGCCCTTTTTATCAAATCAGTTCAGGACATTGAATCCAATCAACTCAATTTTCTGAATTGGATCAGATCAACTATGCAAATCAAATGGATGATGCAAATCAGATCCGAGCTTACTTGAGCAATCCTAATACCAATTGGTTTATCAGTGGCTTCTGTAACACTCTGCTAGTTGGGAGGTTTCTTAACTCCATGGCATTGTTTTTGTCTGTCCCCCCTCCTCCTAGCGTTTAATTTTCCAAATCAAAAATAACCTGCAAAACTGGAGATTTGGGGGCAATAGCTCAAATCCTTTCACTTGAGTAGGAAATAACCCTGCCTCCCAGGGTTAAAAGCATATTTGCACGACCCATTTGAACCTTCATGTTGAATTCCGATGGGATAAAATCAACACAAGCTTAATTCTGTTGACAGACAGATTGGTTTTTCTGGCTGGCTGGCAATGGAGCTAGGCCACTGAACTGGCTGTTGAGGCTGGTTTTGCAAACATTTAAATAACAGCTTGTTGTCGGCCAATTGCACCGCAGAATGGCTGAGCAACTGTTGGCATCTGTGTGTTGACTGCCTGAGCTCTCTACAGATCTGAGATGGCAAAACAGCAGATCAGTGAACTGTTTAGCAGTCATGTGCAATGAAGACGTGGTTAGCATTTGGTTTCTGAAATGCTCTTCAGCTAGACTGGATTAATAGGCCCTCATTTTTCCTTTAAAAAGCAACACACACAAAAAAGACTCCCCCAGTAATATATAGCTGAACTCCCCCTTTGAGCATTTATTCTGCAGCAGCTATTTTCACTCAATTCACAAAGGTGTATGTATTATTATAAGCCATTGCACAAACCCACAGTGTTTTAGAATGCACATGGTCTGCCAAAACAAAGCCACCATTTAGCCTAACATGGAGGGCGGACCCAATAAAAGGGAAGTTAACGCTAGAGGGGAAATTTGTGAAGTCCAGTAACCTGGAAGGAGTGGATTGGAGGCTAGACAATTTCTTGGTTAAATTGTAATTTAAATTGTAAGTGGGGACTATTACTCAATTATTCAATACTTTCAGAATCTGTTTTTCTCCTTTTGGAGGGCTATGTAAGTTCTCCCACAGTTCTTTTAGCATGCACAGCTCTACTTTAGACCCTGTTAAGAGTCAGACTTTGACTTTGGTTTTCCCAATTAGATAGATTTGTTGTTATAGGAATGGCTAGTGTAAAAGTAAAAAAGAAATTGAAGCTGTAATGTTGTTATCTTCTCCTGTGCTAAAAAGAGTTGGAAGTCAATGTTTTTTTCCTTTTTTTCCTTGTATCCCATATTTTCTTTCCCTCTCTTTTTTTTACTTCCCCTAATTTCCTATTTCTATTTTCCTTTCTATTTTATCCTTGGATAAAACAATAAAAGTCCCAAAAATATCTTGTAATTCCATTGTGAATAACAAGTTATTGCATTCGTTGATGCCGTTCTCCACCAAGTACAATAAGAGCTTTGGCTTCTATGTTGGTTGCTTAACCATCGATTTCTGAATGGGCATAGTTTATGAACTCCGAGACTTACCGTGATACATAAACTGCATTTTCAAAGACATGGATAATGGGAACCAAGTGTAAATGAAATTGTGTTGCAGGGAAAACAACAACAGTCTAAGCCATGTAGCCAATGAGGTTCCAAAATAGTGAATCATTTATATATATAAATAAAACAAGAATTTGGGTGAACTAGGAACCAGTACATGATTTTCCATTCACATATGCTGTTCTTTCTCTCTGGTTAGATGAACAGAATATTTGTCCCTATGTGGATTTGGCAATTCATTTCCCGTTCAGCTCAAGCTTGGCAAAATTGAAAAATTACAGAGGCTGAAAGACAATTTGGGGATAATTCAGTCGAATTATAAATGGTCTGCCGGGAATTTGAAAGAACATATTGGAGAGAACATGCAAGCAAGGCTCGGTTCAAAGCGCCAGGTACTTTTGCAAAGCAAAATCAGCTACACCAAAGATCCTGAGTTACAAATGCAAAGTATGCAGGAGCCATGGATAGGTGTGTTTGAAAACAGATCTAGATTGGGATGAATGTCTAAATGCCTTGGGTAGATTGAAACTTTTTCTATTAAATACATTTGCCATGTGCTTGCTGGAGAATGCATTGCTACCGCTTCCCAGATCTGGAGCTTTACCCAGTCTTTCTCTGAAATGTAACAAGCCCCAAGAGGAATTAGTTCACAACAACCGCAAAAGAATTTGTTGCCTGCAGTCAGAGTTGCAAAAGCAGCAAAGGCAGGTGCCTGGCTTGAAAGCTTTTTATTGTAATTAGAGAGAGCATTCTCTCTTTTTAAAATTTTTTTATTATGGATATTTAATCATCCTAAACCTAATTCTCTGCCTGTGCATTTGGGGCCTTGGGATGATTCAAAGCTGCAGAGTTGCAATTTGCTGTCAATTTTTTTTTTAACAATGGGCTATAAAAATGTGTGTCCCTTCAGGCAGCAAAAGTCTAGACATTTGCGCTGTTGAAAAATGCACAATTGAAGCCCGGCCCTGCTGCTTTTCATCTGTCTCCAGCATCCTAAATCTAAGGCTGAGCTCCATAAGTAACCCAAGTGTCAAGTGGAGAAAGAACGCTTCTCAGAGGGATGAAGAAAGGAGAACGTCACTGGGATAGCAGCACATGAATATGATGCTGAAGAATTCTCTTTTTTCCTCTGTTCATTTAAAAAAAAAAAAACTGCTTTGGAATGTTTCTGTCTTATTTGCATGCAAAATTACTGAATGCCCATCCTGGGCACCCCTTCTCCACTAAATATGCAAGTTGGATAACTTGGGTGGATGTTTTCGGCTTTCCTCATCTTTTCCAGCGGGTAGAGATATTCTCCACCGCTGTATTCCAGGAGCCGTGATCAGTGGCCAACAATAAGCCCTCACATGGGTTGGTAAGATTATGGAAGCAGGAATGGTCCAGATCTCATCAAGGAATCTTTAATGCTCATTGGGGTAAATATGGTGAGCTGCATGGGTTGCCAGTCTTCTTCCGGGTCCAATTCAAAGTGCTGGTTTTAACTTCCAAAGGTCATTGTGTCAGGGGCTGGGTATATAACCACTCACCTCACATGAAAGTAATTCTGCGTAGTATACAGCATTGAATTTTATATCTATATATATCATCTATATCTATCTATCTATCTATCTATCTATCTATCTATCTATCTATCTATCTATCTATCTATCTATCTATCTATCTATCTATCTATCTATATCTATCTATCTAGCTATCTAGCTATCTAGCTATCTAGCTATCTAGCTATCTAGCTATCTAATCTAATCTATCTATCTATCTATCTATCTATCTATCTATCTATCTATCTATCTATCTATATCATCTATCATCTATCATCTATCATCTATCTATCTATCTATCTATCTATCTATCTATCTATCTATCTATCTATCTATCTATCTATCTATCTATCTATCTATCTATCTATCTATCTATCTATCTATCTTCTATATCTATTTATCCTATCCATCATCCTATCCATCCATCCATCCATCCATCCATCCATCATCATCATCCATCCATCTCATCTATCCATCTATCCATCTATCCATCTATCCATCTATTCTATCTATCTATCTATCTATCTACTATCTATCTATCTATCTATCTATCTATCTATCTATCTATCTATCTATCCTATCTATCTATCTATCTATCTATCTAATCTATCTATCTCTATCTATCTATCTATCTATCTATCTATCTATCTATCTATCTATCTATCTATCTATCTATCTATCTATCTATCTATAGCTATCTAGCTATCTCTATCTAGCTATCTATCTATCTATATCTATCTATCTATCTACTATCTATCTATCTATCTATCTATCTATCTATCTATCTATCTATCTATCTATCTATCTATCTATCTATCTATCTATCTATCTATCTATCTATCTAGCTATCTAGCTATCTAGCTATCTAGCTATATCTAGCTATCTATCTAGCTATCTATCTAGCTATCTAGCTATCTATCTAATGAATTAAAGCAGAATCTCTTTGATTTGAAATACTACTATCCATTTTTAATGGGTAGTCATTTTTGAGATAAGGTGTGAACAGACTCTTCTAACACCCCTGGCTTGTTTATTTCTACTCTTCCTTCTATTCCTTTCTAAGGCATCCTATAGTTTCTCACATCAATCGCCTCTGGCAAATCCTGTTGTGGGGAGAAACTAGGGTGTCCTTGGTGGTGACCCCATAGCTTTAGAATTCTTCCTCATAACCTCTTGGTCTGTCTTGTCTCTCTCTACTTTATTCTCTTTCAATCTAAAAATGTAATCATTTATTCCAGCCTTTCTCCCCTGGTAGGTCTGTGACATTTATTTTTGCACATTTGGCCTGTGTCTGTTTTAAACCACGTTTGTCCCTTTGTTTTGAATTGTTATGATTGGTGAGTGTCACTTTTATTAACTTCTATGAGTCGGAAGTGGGTATACATATCTGATAAACAGCTCAGCTGCATCAAGAGAACCACCGAAGCCTCCTGCTGAGATACCCCATTTTCGAGAAGTTCCTTGAATATTGAATATTGTTTCTCCTTTGGAAATTTCTGCTATAGAAAATTCTTATTTCTGAAATTGAAGAACAATCAGCAGTAGAGGGGGTGGTGAGCGAATTTGCTTGGCACTAAGCTGAAGAATGTATTTTAATTTTATATTCCTTCCTTCAGCGATTTGCAATCTCTCTGACTTCCACATTCCATTAATCTTGGCTGCAAAGCTGCCCATTGGAGATACTTGGGCAAGAAGCAAAGACTCTTCCCTGTTCACTAATCCACCCTCCAAATAATTCAGGATGTTAGCAGCCGTCTTGAAGCTAATCCCTCTTACAAGTGGATTCACTTATCATGCTAAGCTACAATGAAGTAGATTGGCTTGGGTTTAGGTGCTGGGTGATCCCAGCCATTGTGTTTCATAGACTGTTGTTTATGGTTTAGCATGATTTGTGTAACCAGCTATTGAAGAGTATGCAATAAGTGACGTGTAAGTAAATCAATGAATGAACTAGAGGTATGCTGGCTACATTTACTGAAGGAACCATTCTAGATTTACCTAATCACAATGAAGCATAGCAGGCCACCCAAGTCCTAAATACTGCCAAATCTATAGAAATACACTTTGTCAGCCATTGGAAATATCCCATTATTATTTTTCTCAACTTCCATTATGGTTCCTTTTGTCCCAACAGGAACCTCAACATGTCCCTTCAAAATTTTGTTGGGTGGAAAGATCTATTGATATTCCCCTTTCAGTGGAAGAAATTCTTATTTATGCCCTATAGCGTCATCTTGAGGGAAGACGTTGAAACAGTTTATGACCAGGATGTGAGGATGTAAAAAGGAAGGATACTGATCTTGGAATTCTTAGCTTTTCACCATGAATAAAAACTATAAGGTTTACTGAGGGCTGATTTTTTCAAAACATGTTTGAAAAATCTGTGCCTTTCCTAGAGGTGCATTTTAGACAACAATAAATAAAATATTTTGTTCTTAATATTAATGCTCCCTGAAGTCAATGACCAAAAATATGTTTATGCCATTATCTTCTCATTTGTCTCTATATGTTTTCACCCATCAACAGCATTCGTAAAACTGAAGAATAAAATTCACCCTATTTCTATAGCCAGGAAATCTTCAAAGTTCACTGTGAAAATACAGATAGTTCTCGACTTATGACTGCAATGGAGACTAGAATTCTGGTCATAAATCATTGCGGTCATAAATCAAGGCACCATATGATCAGAACCAACTTTTTGACCACTTTTTAAGGGCAGTTGTTAAGCAAATCTCGCAATCCAAATCCCTTCTCCCAAACGGGCATTTTTATTTTTTATTTTTTGCCATTCAAAGACTTGTCATAAGTCAAGGACTACCTGTATTATCTTCTTATTCAATTCAGAAAAGTATTTACTTAAATTTCTTTTATTCTTCAAAGAAGAAAAACATCTCAGAGACTCACACAAATGGAGAGTGAGCTAAGTGCCAATGAGGATGATGATTATGACACAGATTGCATTCATGATCCGTGTTGCCTCCAGGCTTCCTTTGTTTTCATCAATTAACAATCATGAAGCTTCATGGATGCTTGATTTGTTTTGGGTTGCCCATAAGGGCACATAATAAAAACCCAAGGGGGATACAGTAATTCTTGAGGGAATTTCTCCAACGGAATCTTTTCAGATCAGGAAACGGAAATATTAGTGAGGCTGCAAAGCCTGCAGAGGTACGGAAAAATAAAGAACAAAACTCTATGAGTCCTTCAGTCTCTGACCTTTTTAGGTGTGGTTGAGAAAGTAGAGTTTATAAAAGTTTAGATTGCAGTGGCGGGTGGTATAGAGGACAAGGAAGCTTCGTCTGAATAATGGGACTCAGACCATTTACTGTAAGTAGAAAGGTAATACAGAAAACCCCAGCGCTCTGTTGGAAAACTTGCTGTTAATGAAAATCTTCCATGGTTTCTTGGCAGCCTGCTGGGTAGAAGTATTTTTATTTTCAAAAGAGGACAATTTACGGTGTTCATTTTGGGGGAGAACTTTGAGTTATAAGCACATCGTTTTATTGGGGACAAGCCTTTGAAGCATAATAAGAGGAAAATAAAAGTACGGTGGCCCGGTTGGCCTTTGTCAGACAAGGTCCAGAATTACCCTGGCTTGGCCTTAAGTTCCATTTGATGTTGTTGCAAACCATTGAGACTCCTGGTTCTTCTGTGTAAACAGCGTGAGATGCAATTGCTGTCAAGAAACATTCCAGGTTGTGAAATGCGGCACAGAACCAGCTGGAAGCTGCTCACGGCTTCTTAGTAATTTTACAATGCTAATCAGAGCTGAATTTGAACATGGAAGTTCAAAGCTGTTAAGAGGCGCCGTATGAGAATTCATTTATATACAGGATATTTCTGAACAGGGGTTTCTCCTGGGGACGGAGAGTGAAGCATCTGAACTGCACGGGGAAAACAATAATAATAATAAAAAAGACAGAGCTGAACGAGGCATCTATATCTGGATATTTGACACGCAGTGTGGGAATTTAAAGACACCCACAGCATCCTATTATGCTTACCTAGTAGATGGAAACAGGAAGCTTTGGGGAAGAGGAAAACGAGGGTGAACTGGACTTGATAAATAAGTGTGTCCAGCCACTCTCTCTTGCTTACCTCAGCCAAGGGGGAAAGTATACATTGAATTCGAGTAAGCTTTGGGTGTGATTGGATGGCACAGATAGCAAGCACTAAAAATACCCTTAAGAAGAGACTTGGACAAAGAAAGAGACTCAATAAAGCAACTGTGAGGGAAAATAGCCTGGGTCTTCAGTAAGAAGAAATTCCTGTCTTAAAATGAAGATTGATAAATGCTAATTTGGTGGCTAGAAACTGGGAGACTGGGAGTTCTAGTCCTGCCTTGAACATGAAACCAACTGGTTGACTTTGGGGCCATCCCTCAGAAACAGGCAATGGCAAACCACTTCTGAAATCTCACCAAGAGGACTGCAGAGATTTGTCTAGGAAGTCGCCAGGATTCAACACTGACTCAAAAGCATAAAAATAAAATGGAGATACTGGAAAAAAAATAGAAAGAAAAAAAAACCATCCATGTGTAAGTGCTTTGAAATGAGAGACTGTCATCTTATATTTACCTGAAGACTGGTTACTCCTATGAAATGAGGCAAGGAAGGTCATAGAGGAGAAAATATTTTCAGGATTTCCCCCCCCCCCCATTTTGGAATGTTCCCATTATTTTATTGCTTATTGGCCTATTTCTCCATTGTTTTTTCTCTCTTTTTTTGCCCCACTTGTCATGATGTCAGCTGGTTTGTACATTGTTGGAATCACAAGACTGCCATTGTAGCGTGGCCTAGAAGTGCAATAAACAGCTAAATTAACTCCATTGGATCAGAGCATTTTGCCAAGATCTGCAAACCTACTCATTAGGGTATATTTCTTTCTGGCAATTGTTCTAGCTTTGTTTTGACCACTGTGGTGCAAATCCTCTTTGCAGCTCAGGAAAGTCAGATGTGATCCTCTTCATTCTATTAATAGCCAGAAAACCCGGGAAGTCAATATCTCAACCCATCCATTTAAAGCAGGCTCAAAGAAAGGAACAGAAGGAGCAAGAAAGCCTGTTGAAATCTGTGTTGCCTTCTGTCTTTTACTCACTTGTTCTCCCTTTTCTATCCTTGCCAGAGAATTTGGCAGATGGGAGCAGCTGTAGACACCAATTATTAGAAACGAAACTCTATTAGTATTTCTGGAGCCCTGTCTTCTGATAGCAGAAGATAAACTCAATTCCCAAGAAGAATCCTATAGATAGAGGTGGGGGGATGAGCAGAAAAATATATATATTTTTTTTCAAAACCAGGCTGTCATGGTTCCGAAAGAAGAAGCTCTTCAAAGACCTTTGAGGCGTTGTTTACCTTAAAGAATCTTTAATTGCAACATAGCTTCGGCAGGTACATAGGAGAAGCCAAAATCTGAATTCTCCTTCGCCAAACACGCAGTATCTAAGCATAATTCACTCCTCCATTGAACAGTCATTAATCACATTCTCCAATTAGTTTGAAGTGCGAACTCTCCCTCCCGTTCCATAACCCGCCATTTCTTATCTCCTCTTATTACAACCAACCTTGAAGAATACTCTACTGAGATATTGTGATGGCTAACTAGTCCCCAGGCACATTCTTTCCCCTCCCCTCCAGCACCATCTAATTCTAACTCTAAAAGTAATACACAGGTTAAATAGAAAATGTCTGCATGTTCATATATTGTCAAGCAAGAATATCCGATGTTAGCAGCGTTGACACAGGCCTTAAAGGTGACCTTTTAGAATGCAACCTGACAACTGACTGGAGCCTTTCTGGAGTAGCAGGGTTTAAAAATATAGTTGGTGATTGATTGATTGATTGATTGAATAATTCAGTTTATCAGTTATCATTCAAATTCCAGCAGGGAAATTGAGTATCACCCCAGATTTGCCCTGTGTTGCAGGTAAGGGACTACAGGTTCATCTCCTTTCAGATGGATAAAATTATTCCAGCACAAACAATGGTTTGCCAGTATGTCCTTTGCAGATGGCTGCCAATTTATATGATTTCCCAATCCACAGCTCTCCAATGTGATGACAATGATAGCTTGATACCAGTTTAGCTTTCATTCCCTAAATGAAAGCTAAACCCTTAGTTGCAAAACAATTAAAAAAAAAAAACGTTGGCCATTACTAAATTCTACACAGCAAATGCTTGCTCATTTGCGTTCTACTTCATCAGGACAACTGCTTAATATTTTATGGATCCTTTTAAAAAATAAAAAAAATAAATCCATGCACATAATCACCCAGGAAGCGTTACCTGCCTCTGCTTATTTACTATATACTATCTGGGTCTAGACAACTGCCTATGGTGAACCATAATCTATGGGTCTTGTTTTCACATGATGCCAATTTTAGATGCGTATATCTTGAATCCTTCAGGGCAAAAAAATTATGAGAAGTTAATATCTTACCTAAACTTCTTTCCTCCTTAAAAATATTCTGAAAGCATATTCTTTGTATGAGCACGAGTAAAAGCAATGCAGGATCATTTTTCTCCTTGACACTAATTCATAAATAGCATTTAGATGTGTGAAGCCAGGTTAATGACCTAGTGCTATAATAGGCAAGAAAGGGACATAAAGATACCTACCAAACACAAGGATGGAGACTGCTTGTAAATTCTGACAATTAAATATGTATTTCTACCCCCACATGTTGATTTTTTTACATAAAAAAAATCATGAATATTTCTTGGAACGCTTTATTTAAAATAAACAAGTAAAATCAAAGAAGCAAGAGGCAGAAAAACACCGTTGTTGCTGCTGTAGGTTGGAACAGTGAAAAGTGAGTTAAATTGTGGAGGAAATGCATCTAAAGCAGAGTTTATTGTTCTTATTATTCTGCCATCATCGAAAGCTTTCAAGGAGTCACGGCAGAAAAGTCACACCATGGAAACTGCACACAAGTTTTGAGGCTTGAAAATAAAGGGCATCAAAGCATTGCAGAGACAAACGCAAGCTACAAATTAAACCTGATAAAAAGGCAACAGCATGTTTATGCATGAGAAGGAGTGAATGCTTGCTTGTAAACTGGTTCAGAAAATGGGAAGCAAGAAGAAAATTCCAAATTGGTGCAAGAGAAAGCAGAGAAAATTAACCTGGGGCTATGGACATGGGATGGAAGCTCTGAAGATGGCCTCATAGCCTACCCAGGTTTGGATTGCTTGATGTTCTAAAAAGAATTTGAGTGGGGAAATCTATTGTAACAAAACAATACACCAAGATTGATGTCACTCAATGACAACTTCTATCTCTTCTTGTAAGTCACCTCCCATGATAAGAGATGCTGAGAGTTGGAGGTCAGCAACATCCAGAACAGGTTCCTAAATTTGGTGTGGGTGTCCACGTGAGCCTTGCAGCCCTTTGAGAATCTGGTGACGGCTAGTGACCACAATTATGCTCAAATGCAGTTATCAAAATATAAACAATAACAAATATGTAGGAAAGAAATTAATAGTACAGTGGTGGCGAGCCTCTGATGACCATCACCAGGAAAATTCTAAAGATATCTGGGTACCCATGATTGCTTTCATGAACAGTATATATATAAAACACTATATATATATATATATATATATATATATATATATATATATATATATATATATATATATATATATATATATATATATATATATATATATATATATATATATATATATATATATATATATAAACAATCTCTTTTCCTGAGCTGCTTTTATCTGTAGCTCAGCACTTTCCTAAAAAAATGCTAACCCCAAATTAACAAACTCTGCCCTGTGATCTTACTTAAAACTCTCCAGTGGCTGATATTGCTGTTTGAAACTGACTAGGCCTTAATCAATAAAAACACTGAAGACTTTTATTATCAAGCACATGAAATTTGGTCATAAATATGTTCATTGGTTAGAAAATGATTTTTATTATTATTATTATTATTATTATTATTATTATTATTATTATTATTATTATTATTATTATTATTATTATTATTATTATTATTATTATTATTATTATTATTATTATTATTATTATTATTAATCATATATATATATATATATGATTATTATTATTAATCATATATATATATATATATATATTTCTTTTCCCATTCGAGTCCATTCAGTTCCTGGAATCTTTCCATGAACCTCTATTCCTGAACCCCAGGTCCAGAGAACTACAGGCTCATCATCACTGCACTATTGGTTTCTTTTCTGTTTCTATCTCAGAATAAATGGCATCCAATTTTTAGAGTAGCTATTGTATCTACTGTAATAAGAAGCTGAAATCTTGATGACCACTGGATGGCATCGGAGAAACAAAAGAAACTATCCCGTTGCCAGCCAGTTCAGTGAGAGAGCAAGAGGAGAAATGTTTAGATCCAAGCCTTCTTCTTATAGAAAGGAAACCATTAAAACTCCAAAAGCTGCAGTGAGTGGTTGAGAATGAGTAAGCAGGTACAAGACTGACCTGCCTGCTCAATCAAGCAGAAATGACAGATAACATTGAACCTGTCAGATACAAGCACAAGCTCACTGCTCATGCCCAGTCTGCTTGCAACTGCCTTCTTTGCATTGGACCTTTCAACTCTCATCTTTTTTTCCCTGTCCCTTGGATGGGACCATCACCATGGGTGCCCATGATGACTTTCAAGAACAGTACTTTTCCATTTCACTTTCTCTGCTTGGTTCTCCTTATTCATCATTGGAATAGCTGGCTATCCGTTAAGAAATGTATACACCTTTTACTGAAACTAGGGCATTAAAGTTGATATCATGACAACACAAGATTGATTCATCTCATTGCTTTGTACAGTATTGTTATCATGACTCTTCTCCATTCTAGATGCTGCTTCTATGAGGATTTTGGCCAAACACGGCCATTACTGGCAATTGTATAACTAAGGAAGAGTCATATTGGAAGAAGCTGGTCTGGATTCACAATGGCTTTCTGATAGGTTTCTTTACTAAGGTTCAAGGGTCAGTTTCTCTCCATGTTTTTTAGTCATTCGTGCCTTTTGCAGATTATAAACTTAAAGTCTTTTTAAATTATTATTACATGGTGCAACTTTATTATGAAGTCTGTGTCTTTGGGAAAATTTTAGGCAGCAAGACAGAATGTGTTGCCAGAATGAAGATCAGCACAAAGAAAATAGGAAGTTCTCCCAAATTATCCTCCCTGTTTATTCTTATTATTTGTATTGGTTGGGAAGTATTAATGGAAGAGAATGGTCATTTTGCCAGGACTCTAGCAAAGGGCATATCTACAGAGAATGGTTATCAAATGCCACGCTAAGCATGGCAATAAATCTCTACACTCCAGAAACTCAACCCTACATTCAGTAATTAGCTAAAATGGGGTTAACATGCTAGGTACGTTGTTTTTTAGGCAAGAAAGAAACTATATACACACAGCAGGTCTGCCAAATGCAGGGTAGAGAAATGAACCCATATAAAAATGCATATGTGTCAAATCTAGGATTTAAATCCTCAGGTTCCTATCCTTTCTAGTAAATAGATACTGGTCTGTTGTTTTCCTAGCCTTGATTGCTGGAGAGATCTCTGCCATGTTTATGTAATGTTTCTGTCTGACTTGAAAATTTATTGGTTCCTGCTCTGCCAACTTTAGTCCTCACACTAGGTATAAATATTAATTTTATGCAGATGCTTAAAAGAGAAACAGAAAAAGAACCCTTGTTTCATTTGATTAAAAAAAAATCAGTAGAACCAAAACAGGAGAAGATGCTGAAAGCTGGATGAAGTTAGTGATAGCCCAATCAGTTCAAGATAGGTGTGAAAGGAAAATCTAAGGATATGTGTGTTTGTGCGTGTGTATACATAAATCTTTGTGTGTATATATATATATATAATGATTTGTATCACATGCATACATGCACACATATATACATATACAAATGATAAAGAAACATACTCCATCTGTGACTCCTTGGTTAGAGAAATTGTGCTTTTTTTTAAAGAAAAGATCAAAATCCAGTTATGAAGAATTGCAGAAGCTAACAAAAGACGTTTCAGAATGTAGGGAGGGAAAGTTTCAACAAAATGAAGACAGAAGTGGGAGGACATGCCTGTGTGGGCAAATTCTGCAGATTTCAAAACCCATCCGAGGATTTGTGTTATATATCAAGTTTTTGTTCCTATACAAACGGAGCCCAAATCTAACCAACTCTTTCCTCAAACTGAATAGAGGAGGAGAAAAAAAAAAATCCCGACTCTGAAGCATGGAACAATAACAACTTAAAGAATAGCAATCTAAATTTTACTGATGCTCTTTTGCTTGCAGACAAATCCTAACAAAGGCACAGTGTAGTAAAATTGAGGATACTGAGGATATATATACATGTGATTCATATATGAGAGTGCAACTCACTCACTCCAGATTTCTTTTTCCTCTTGTTTGATTAAATTATTGTATATTTTCATTTCTCTTTAGCAGTTGGACAATATCAGTAGCCTGTGTGATGTGTTTGTATCCCTACAAGAAAGCTGTAAGGAAATCCTATCAGCTTCTGTGCTAGAATGGGGAAGAAGTGAAAACAGATCTTAACTCTCAAGATTTTGAATAAACCTTAAGAAAAATGTTCTTTGTATGTAGCCAATAGATATATACTGTAGACCAATAGGTAATAGGCAAGTGAACTGATTCTACTATTTTAGAATGCTTCTGTGTCTCTCTCTCTCTTTTTTTTAATACAGTAATGTTCTTCTCTGGCTCTTTAAGGTTACAAATTCAGGTGTGGATTGTAATCACAATAGGCAATCTTCTGCAAGGAGAGAACCATTATGGAGGATACAACATTTTGTCATTTGTGCATAGGAGCCATGGTAGCACAGTGGTTAGAATGCAGTATTGCAGGCTAACTCACTGTTCACTGCCAGGAGTTTAATCTTGACCGGCTCAAGGTTGACTCAGCCTTCCATCCTTCCGAGATCGGTAAAATGAGGACCCAGATTGTTGGGGGCAAGATGCTGACTCTGTAAACCACTTAGAGAAGGGCTGTAAAGCACTATGAAGTCTAAGCAGTGGTGGAATTCAAATACCTGAACAACCGGTTCTCTGCGTGGATGTAGGCCTGGTCCTCCAAGACCTAGAACGGACTTTCGGAAGTGGCATCCACACACTTCCGGTAGGTCATTCTAGGCTGGGAGGCCTCCTTCAGGCCTCTGAGGCCTAGAATGGACTTCTGGAAGCAGTGTGCATTCAGCCAGTTCTCCGAACCCAACAAAATTTAGCTACCGGTTCTGCCGAACCAGTGCGGACCGGTTGAATCCCACCCCTGAGTCTAAGTGCTATTGCTATTGTTCACTCGACTTAGAATAAAATTCCGATAATGCTTGGAAATAAAGTAAGGGTGTGAATTTGATTTTGATTCCTTCCCATCAAATCCTAGCACTTTCACAAATTCAAACTCATCATTCAGCTGAGATATCATGTCTGTGATATTAAGATTTGGAAGTTGAAATATTACTTGAGCCTAAAAAGATTGTCAGATATCTGATAGTTCATTTTAATTAAGTTTAAACTCCTACCAAGTTTAACGAGGGCATTTGAAACTTTAACTGCTCAGATTTATGTGTGGACCTTCTTAGTAGTCTGTCTTTTTTGTGGTCCACCATATCTCTAAATTAAGCTCGGTGCTGTATCTTTGTGTTTGTTTTTGTAACTGATATTTCATCTCTTCTGGCCTCTTAGCAGTAGAAGGATGAAATCTTACATCTGCCACTACCTCTGGCTGATTCAGTTCTCCCCTCAGACTCATTTATCCTACTGCTTAGGGAGTTCCCTTATAAATTGGAGACACACAGTCATCTGTCACTTTTGTTAGAAGTGCTCAAAGGTAATAGAAGCTAAAGAAAAATTGTTCGGAGAATCAACAAATTGCTTTTTTTGTGTGTGTGATATAGTTTCACCAGTGTCCTAGAGCTGAGTGTGGTGGGTTGTGGTAGAAAAGATACATTTCCTGTATCAGGTCCAGCTAATGGATCTAGTGGGTTACCTTGAGAATGATTCATCCATTCTCTCTGTGTTTTTCTCCACACACAATTCACTGTAGTAAATCATAATATATTTTTGTCTCTACCATATTGGTTTTTACTTGTACATCCTAACTTTCATTAAATTCTCCTCTTCCATGTCTTGGTTGCCTGAGGCTATTAACCAAGAGCAAAATTTTCGTGCTTCGAGGAAAGAACCTACAAATTAAGAAAAATATGAAGCATTCCATTGTCTCCTTGAGCTTCCTTCTTCTAATAAAGCTAAGTAGCACAGAATCCCTGCATTGGCTTTGAATTTGTATGACGTCTGCTTTTAGTTCATTATAACTAGAAACATTGTTAGAACACAGTATGAATTTGGGTATGTGTGTTTTGTTGTATACATGTATATCTATTGCTGGGGAAAACTTTAAATTCTACATGGAGATGGGAATGTTGTAGATTAGAGCACATCTTTTCCAGTTTACTTTCCAAAGTATTCCAGCCCCTTAAGAGTTATTACTGTAAAAATGAAACATTGAAAGAAGTTGGATGGAGACTAGGACCTTGTCAGCAAAACATATCTTTACTACTAAGTTGCATATTTGATAAACAACAACAAAATCCACTTACTTTGAACTTAAATAGCCCAGGCTCCATCAACATCCCCAAATTTTGTGCTGCAATGACTCTATTGTAGGGGCAGAGAATTGTGAGCCTACCATTTTGAATAGACAAAACTGAGGGATCATGGGAGTTGTAGGATATAGGAAGTCCTTTTTATTTTCTGTTTTCTGTTTCATAAATGAAACAGTATGGTATGACATGAACAGGATGGCCAGTGCAGTGTGAATGAGCTGGGAAAACGTGGGTTGTGCATTTAATAAGCTTGCAGAATAAATATTCCTGGAGGTCACCTGATATTTTACTGCTCTTTGAAGTAGTAAGTAAGACACAAAGTCTAATCTCCAATGAATATTCCAAAAATGTCCATGTTTTCTGTTCTCCATCTATTCCTGCTAGATCTGAAAAGAGCAGCAAGCATGCTTTCCACCACAGCTTACACAATCATCAGCCTTCTCCAAGTCAGGATTCTCCAAAGAGCTTGAAGGACACAACCCATCATTCCCAGCCTGAATGGAGCCAGGCCATAAGGGGATGATACCGGTTGTAGCCAAACATCTGGGTGGCTGCTGTAAGGAGTGGTCTGTGTTTTTCTGAAGCAAGTTTACAGTTGAGCACATGAGGCTTGATCCCTAGCAAAGACTTGCTGAGACGTTAGACCACCATTACATAAATTAAAACTGTTGAGTTTTCAAACTGGAATGATCAGGGATAAAGCTTCAGTACCTAAAGATAAGCAGGGGGAAAAAAACCCACACCTTATGTTTGGCTGCGGGATAAATGAAACAACACTCTCTTTGTGTATGCATGTGTCTGGGTGCTTAATTAGTTTTGTATGTCTCTACCCACCCACCCATATTCACAAATACATGCACAGACACACCCACAGACATGCAGACAAAATAGCTATATTTCCCTTTGCACAGATATCTGCATGATAATTTTTCCCTGTGGTCCTAAGTAAAAGCACTATAGCAATTTCCAATTTAGCATTCCCATTTATTTATCTCTCTGGCTGCTGTATATTTCTATCTTTAGATTCTCTTTTGTTCTTGGCTTTCTGAAGACAAACCAGTTTCCCTGGAGCACTGCAGAACCTGTTAAACAGCCTCAGAAAGCTCAGAAGACAGTAAACAAACAAACAAACAAACAAACAAACAAATAAATATCTTGATATTTAAGAATATCCCATCTTTTCCCTTTAGGGTATTATTTGTAGCAATTATCAAACATGTCTGGTATTTTGGGTGAGCTTTTAATTATACTGAAGTCTTTCAGGGAATGAAAATCCAGAAGAAGAAAAAAAGAATTATATTTTGGGCAATGTTTGTTTTTAAATAGGTCTTCTAATGTGTGCTAAGATGAAATGTGTGGTTTTCTTATCACTTCCCCCTCATCTCACCCGGCTTTAAAAGCAATGTTCTATCACAAGAGTTGGTCTGTTTATCGAGGTGGCAATTCTTAATTTGTTAATTGTGTTTCCTGCTTGTGTCTCATAGCCTCATTTGTCAGATTCAGAAATAAAGCATGGTGGTAAACTAATTAAAAGGAAGACTGTGGATTCACACAGCAGGTTTCTCCTCTGCAAGTTGACTGCTACCATTTGATCTTTTATTTTCTCGCTCAACATCCACTAGTTTAGAAGCCGAAATAGAATGATATGTGCCATATTAACCCATGCCAATTCAGCCTGATTTTCTGAACCGATGAGAGAATAAGAAAAGGCCTTCCAAATTAGTAAACTGATCAAATTATTTACTTCACTGATTTGATCCAAATGATTGTTCCAATTTGAGGATTCCATTGACTTGCATTCAAATCAAGCCTCTGAATTGAATTTTGCGCATTCTGAGAAACGTGCAATTATGAAAGCATAAAAGGCTTTTTCTTTACAATAAATTTAATTTGATTAGGTTATGATGGCTTTCCTATTTTCTATACCTGTTTTACTTTCTGTTAGGAAAATACATAATTTTTCTTTCACAGACTATTGAGTTTATCGTCTCTGCTCCGTTTCGGATTTTTTTTTTCCTCATTCAGAAGACAACATAGAAAATTAGGGGAACTGTGTATGCTAGGTTTGATTATGTTCAACCCTAAATAATATAGTCCAGTTGTTGTGGATGATGGGACTTACAGTCCAGCAAGACTCAAAGTTGCTCAAGGTTGCCTTAGTGACTGATACAGCAAAAAAAGAATTTTGTCCATGACTTGTCAAATGGACTTAAAATATTATTGCTTCATAAATCCTCCAGTTTCTCTATCTAGCCCAAATCAAGTCAAATGTGAATTATTCAATGCCCCAACATGTTTTGTCAGGTTAAAAAGGCTGGAAGAATTCTTAGAGCTGAAAAAAACATCAAAACAGGATGTTTGAAGACTTTATCATCTCTGGCCAGGGCTATGTGTTTCTGGAAGCCCTTGTAGACCTTTTCAAGTGTCAACCTGCTTCCCTTCTTATGTAAAGATAATGCAGGTGAAAGCAATCAAGCATATCATTTTAGAGATGTCACATTGGGCATGTAAGTGAGACAGCTGAATAGTCACATTTCTTAAGAGCATCTTAATAAATTCCCTTAGTACAGAAGAGAGTCACTGTAGGTCTGCGGAAATGTGACACCACGTTCTCAGGCTGTTATTCAGGAGAGAAGATGACATTTAGGTCATTCTTGAGAGAGAGAAACTAAGGAAGCTCAAAAGTAATGAGTTTGCTGGTCATAGTTCCATAAAATAGAGATGGAAGGGACAAGTTGGGGTGTAAGTGTGGCCCTTACAGAAATGTAAGTCGGATGGCTGTCTAGCTTTTGTTTGAAAACATCCAATAAAGGAGGTATATTCACTACCTCTCTGGAAAAGAGGTTCCAATATTAACTTTCTTCAGCATTGAATGAGATCTAGTTTTCCTACAACATATCCATGATCATTCTCTGAGATAACAGAGAAGAGAACTTGACTTCTTACGCAAAACCCTTTCACTTAGAATAGAACACTATCCTATCCCACTTCCAGTGGTCTTTCCTCATGAATAAAACTCTTTCCTTGGACATCTTCTTAGTTGAATATTCTGAATATTCATTGTCTTCAAAACAGGGAGGTTTAAGCGTATGTAAGGGTATGTAGATTCTTCAGCTAAGCTTGATGAATGGCCTTCTTAACAAGTGGGAATACCAAGAAATCTTTCAAATTCTTCCTATTAGTTGGGCTGAAAGGTATCCCTAATGGGTTATCTGTGCTCCAGCTTAGCACAGCAGCGGGTTTAATCTAATTATTCCAAGCCAACTCATAATAGCTCTGCTCAAGACTGTTTCTAGGGAATTCATAAATCCTCGATGGAGTTTGAGCCACTGCTCTGTTTGTTTTCCTATTACAAGTCCATCAGCCTTAAAGTACTTTCTTCCCGCTTCCTTCCCCCCCCCCCCAGCTTTTTTTTACTATTCTCAAACAATTTATATAAATGCATTTATTGCTTATATCCCAGAAGGAATTCAGGAGAGATACTGGTGGCCACCGTTAGATAGCTTAAACAGAGAAAAAGCTAACTCACAGCTACCTCATTAATTCCATGGTTCAGTAAGACATATACCCTGATTTACAAAGCAAAATAAATAGGTTCACACAATGCATTCAGCCAAAGCTGAACTACATTGTGTCTTACCATGATGTACAAATTCAGTCCGTAACAGTAGAAAATCAGAATTTTAAAAAGAAGCATATTTTCCAGATATATTGGGATTTTACAACACATGCAAGCTTCCTCTCTATTCCCCCAAGCCCAGCAAAGGACGGTCAAAAATGCAGTGTGCCTTTCAAGCAAGTAGTTTGTCACTAATATCTAATATACAGCTTTTTTCCCCCCAGACTGGAATTAAAAAGATGAGATATCACTTAGAACAGCAATACATGGTGCAAGGTTATACCTCATCAATACATTCAGTTCTGCAAACCCATTCAGATATCCCTCCCAAAGTGTGCCTGCTTTTAATAATAAAAAATGTGAAATGCTCAAAAGCGGGATGCGGCTTGCCCTTGAGTCTGTCCTTTTTCTGCTGCTTGTCTGCTCAGATTATGGAGGAAAAAGTAATTTAATGAAATCCATCTTCACCAAGTCCCTAAATCAAACTCCCCATTGTCTTCTAAGAACAAAGAAAGCCAACACAAAACATAATGAGTTCGTTCACCTCTGACCCTGTATAATTTGAACACTCTTGAGTAGTCTAGCTTTCTCTGATTTTGAGTTGGGAAAATGTTGTTATTTAAAAAAAACAAAAAAACCCACAAATATATACGATACGCAGTGCAACTTCTAGAGGAACGCAGAATTAAACGCAGAAAAACCAAACATTTCCCAAGGACAAGTGAACAACAAATTAAGAACATCCAATTAAAACAATTAGAACATGCAATAAGACACAATAACAAAGGTACATAAGACGAAAACAGTCATAAAAAGCTTCTGCCCCAGAAAAGTAAATATAAAGAAAAATATGTTTATTGATCAGTGAAAGAATTAAAATGCTTGGGAGCATAAAATTATCTGTGCCTAGCAATGAAAAGACAATAAAGATGGTGCTGGTCTTAGTTTATTGGAGAAGACCTTCCAAAAGAGGGAGGTGGATTATCACTGGAAAGGACCTGGTGGTCAACTGTAGCATCTAATCGTGAGAGATCATTTACAGAATATAGAAAAACAGAGTTGGAAGGGACCTTGGAGGTCTTCTAGTCCAACTCCCTGCTCAGGCAGGGGACCCTATATAATTTCAGACAAATGGTTGTCCATTCTCTTCTTAAAAATGTCCAGTGTTGGAGCATTCACAACTTCTGAAGGCAAGTTGTTCCATTGGTTTATTGTTTTCACTGTCAGGAAATTTCTCCTTAGTTCTAGTTTTCATCCATTGCCTCTTGTCCTGCCTTCAGGTGCTTTGGAAAAAAAGCTGCTCCCTCTTTTTTGTGGCAACCCCTTAAATAGTGGAACACTGCTATCATGTCACCCCTAGTCCTCCTTTTCATTAAAATAGACATGCCCAATTCCAGCAACCATTTGGAATAAGACTTTGAAAGATGTTCTCAGAGACTGGGTAGAAACTACACAAAGAATTGTTCCTTTAATGTCATTGCTTGAGGTTTGCTATCTGGAAAGAGACTGCAAAACAAGGCTAGGACTAAGCTTTACTTAAGACAGGCTATATTAACCAAATCTGATTGTGTTTTGCCTCCCTTGTGTATCCCAAGGAATCAGGGAGAAACCAGCCAGCATCTCTTCCTAATGCTACTTCCTTTCCACAAGCTCAAGGAAAGCTTCTGGCATTTTTGTAACAACTTTTGACTATTTACTTCAAAAAGATGAGTCATTTGCCCTCGTCCCCTTGGCTTTCCGAGCTTAGCTTCTGAGGTCCCAAGCCGTGAAAGACTAAAGAGCCATGGTGGTGCAGTGGTTAGAATGCATACTGCAGGCTAACTCACTGCTCACACTAGGAGTTCGATCCTGACCGGCTCAAGGTTGACTCAGCCTTCCATCCTTCCAAGGTTGGTAAAATGAGGACCCAGATTGTTGTGGGCAATATGCTAACATTGTAAACCTGTCATGGTTCTGATAGATGAGACCAGTAAAAAGAACTCCAAGGCAAAAAAATTTCCTTAAAGAATATATTTATTTGGCTATATAATATCGGCACGTTCAAAAGTGAACCCAAGACTGAAACACTCCCCCCCAAGGTTACAAAGTTACAAGTGAAACTTCCCACCTCAGTAGTATGTCATAAATCACCCCCCCCCCAATTAACTACTTGTGCGAGCTTTCTAACAAAAGATACAACCCGCCAAAATGCAGCTAACAATGACCTTGGTTCCCACAGAACAATGTATTGTTATGTCTAAGATAAAACACTCATCTCCCTCCTCCCAATTCTGTGGCAACCGAAAATGAAGGGAAAATGGCTTCAGCTAATTTCATTGTAGAGTCGACAAAACCGCTTAGCGAGGGCTGTAAAGCACAATGAAGCGGTATGTAAGTGGTATATAAGTCTAAGTGCTATTGCTTTTGATTAATACCAGCACCCTGGATGGAAGTGAACTGGGTCTTATACGTTCTTATAAGACTCATGTAACTCACTTCTGGCTCACTCTTGCTGCAACATTTTGCACCCAAAGAACCTTTGGCAAGCTGTATGAAAGCAATCTATGATGGAATTGTGTATTCACCCAAAGAAGGAAAAAACCAATCTGCAACCCCATTGAAAAGCTTTCTTTAAAAAAAAAATAAAAACCGCTTGACTTAAGAAGCCCACTTTGATATATGGACATCTCTCGAGTTGAGGGGCTACTGGTCTAAGTAGGGTATATAGCCCCCGTGTGTGGACTCTGGTCATTGTTTAATGCAAGAGTTGGCAGGCTGCCCATTGCTTATTGCCATAAATCTTTTAGCTTCACTGTCAGCTCATACTACTAACTCAGGAGTTGAGAGAAGATGAAGTGTAGCTTCTGCTTTTAGAATTACCCTTCTCAGTCTGTCACGGGACTCAGCCTTGGCAGAAAGATATGATAGGACACATAAATTAGAAGAAGTGACCTGGATGGTGCCTGACATGGTATGGAGCAGGAAGATGTCTCTGTGGTAATCTGGACTTTCATGCTCTGGTGAATCCATCTTTTCCTCTTTTTTAAAAAAAGGAAAGTGAAAAATGACAGTCAACTTGGTTGTTTTTGAAACACAATGGATTTTTTTTTCTTGACGAGCCATCTCCCTTCCCTTTCCAACCAAGCTTGCATGTGGATGACCTGCCTGATTTAGAACACAAGACCCAATCATGACATGAATCATTTGCATTAAAATAGCTCGGCTAAGTTTATTGGAGTATATCAGACATGTGTGGTGGGATAGAGAGGGGATCCATATTTTAAAAGTGCCTTCGCTGAAAATAATGCAAATTCAGAAAAAATATCAGGTTCCCCCTTTGGTTGCCTATCTTAGCAAGATTTTTTTTTTTTAAAGACCTCTTTACATTTGTCTTCTTCATTGTGTCTTTGCAGGAAAGCTATAAGAAGCGTGGCAGTTTTTAAAATGATTAGTAATGAAATTCTATACTTCTTTCAGCTCATAAAAAGACCCTGATCAAGATAGAGGAATATTGGTTGCTATGCCTGTAGCATTGGGGAATAAAATTGTTCTAGACATGGGCAGTTGTAAAGATAGGGGGGTTAATAAATAGAACAAAAGCAACATTGAAACTTAAAAATGACTGTAAAATTGAAAATAAGAAAGCTGAATCACTAAAGGAAAAGAGGAAAATTACATTTACCTGATAATATAGTGCAAAAAAAGAAGCAGCAGAAGCAGCAGAAGCAGCAGAAGCAGCAGAAGGAAGAAGGAAGAAGGAAGAAGGAAGAAGGAGGAAGGAGGAAGGAGGAAGAAGAGGAAGAGGAAGAGGAAGAGGAAGAGGAAGAAGAAGAAGAAGAAGAAGAAGAAGAAGAAGAAGAAGAAGAAGAAGAAGAAGAAGAAGAAGAAGAAGAAGAAGAAGAAGAAGAAGAAGAAGAAGAAGAAGAAAGAAAAGAAGAAGAAGAAGAAGAAGAAGAAGAAGAAGAAGAAGAAGAAGAAAAGAAGAAGAAGAAGAAGAAGAAGAAGAAGAAGAAGAAGAAGAAGAAGAAGAAGAAGAAGAAGAAGAAGAAGAAGAAGAAGAAGAAGAAGAAGAAGAAGAAGAAGAAGCAGCAGCAGCAGCAGCAGCTCCAAGCAATATCCACCTGCATTGTACATCCTGGTGTCCCTAAAGAAAATTGCAGTTACTATCTAGCTGATCATAAGAATCATGTTTCTTATGATTCTATATGACAGCATTATACTGAACGATGACTAAAATGGCTTGATTGTTTAACCCATTAGGTTTATGGTTTTATCTAACAAAGATAGAGGAGAATCATGAGCTAAACCTGGTATTTCCATGGCGTTCCCACTGTTATTGCTTGCACTGCTGAAAAGGCAAGCTACACAATTCAAATCATAGAGACAGAAAAAAAAAACAGGCTTGCTTCTTCAGCCCGGAATGGATATAATTACAAGAATCTTGGCTCTGATAGTATTTTGTAGATGTTGTGATTTCCAGCGGTAACAAATTTCTCCTGAGCTTTCAATGCAACGTGATCAGCATACAGGTGGATCTTCTTCCGACTGGAGGAATATTGCGTAGTGACCATGACATAAATATAAAATGAAATTATTGTTCAGAGTCTATTGATTAGTATTTGATGCCATTTGATGCCAAACTGGGAAATGAATAAGGTTTCCTTCCAGTGGAAATTTTGTTTCTTAAGGAATCTCGAGAAGATTAAAACTTAGATAACACTGACGTTAAGATGTGATGCTGGGATACTTGGATATGGACCGATCTGGTTTGCAAAAATGACAAATTGTAATATATAATGCATTCAGTTGAATAAAGAACTCTAAAAGGAAGACAAGGATTTCTTATTTTCATTTTCCTCAGCAGGGGTAGAAAACATTTTCACTTGATCCTTGATCTCAAGGAAGACATCTTTTTAAGATCTTGCCTTCAAGAAGGCTTCAGAGATAAGAACATGGAGTTACATTTCCTCTTCAATTGTTTATTTTCACCCGCTGCAGTGGAGAAGGACAATTGAGAATACGTAGCATTAAAATAAATAAATAAATCTGATTTTCTGACTAAAGGGGAAATGATATATTCAGTTACCTTTAATCCCTTATTGGAATATTGACAAGTTAAAATTTTAACTTTATATTTCAATCTAAATTAAATCTACATTACATTTATATTTCGATATAATAAATGCATTATAAATTATATAATAACCTTGTTTATTCACCTGATTCTATTCCTTCATTTTTTGGGGGGGGTTTCCTTCGGTTTGTATATTTATATATTCCCCCAAATGTTAAATAAATAATATATATCCAAAATAAAAGCCTCCCCCATCAGCGAAGAGATCCAGCAAAGAATCATTCCCAGAGAAAAATCATCCAGATGCCCTAAGCTCTATGGTCTCCCCAAGATACACAAAGATGGAACCCCACTTAGACCCATAGTCAGCTCCATAGGCTCACCTCTACAAAACCTAGCCAAATTCCTCGCCAAACAACTACAACCCTAAAAACTCATTCCAATTCATAGAGATCATAAAGAAACAAAACCTACAGCCCAGCAACCTACTCGTGAGCTTTGATGTCATTTCCCTCTTCACCCAAGTGCCTATCAAAGAAGCCTTGACAGCTATCCAAAACAAATATAACCCCCCCAAGCACATCCTAGATCTGACCAACCATTGCCTATCCAACACATACTTCATCTACAACGGACAAAAATACAAACAAATAGAAGGAGCACCCATGGGATCACCCCTCTCACCTGTCATTGCAAACCTCTACATGGAACACTTTGAAACCCAAGCTCTAGAAAAATCAGATCACAAACCCAAACTCTGGCTCAGATACGTAGACAACACCTTCATAATCTGGCCACATGGGAAAGAAAAACTAGACAACTTCCTCACACACCTCAACAGCCTACACCCCAAAATACAGTTCACCATGGAAACAGAAGCTAACAACCAACTTCCCTTCCTGGATGTCTTAGTCTACAAGAAATCCAATGGCTCCCTAGGACACACCATCTACCAAAAGAAAACACACACAAACCGCTATCTGCACGCACTCTCACACCCCCCCCAGCACAGATCTACTCCGTAGCCAAGACACTCATCTCAAGAACAAAACGCTTAGCTGACGAACAACACCTAAAAACCGAACTACACACTCTCACTAACGTACTAACATCCAACGGATTCCAAAGAAATAAGATTACCAACCTAATCCAAAAAGAAACCCCCACTAAAATCCAAGACAGAGAACAAGAAAACGGCAAAGCGCTCCTCCCATACATAAAAGGCACCACAGACAGAATCAGCAAGATCCTCCACAAACACAACATCAAGACAGCATTCTGCACAAACCGAAAAATATCCACCATCCTAAGAAACCCCAAAGACAAAATAGAGTTAGAAAATCAAGGAGTATATGAAATCCCATGCACCGCCTGCCCCACCACATACATCGGACAAACCAACAGAAGAATAAGTGCACGCATTGAAGAACACAAGAACTCAGTCAGAAAAAAGGAACCAACTTCTTCCCTGGTCCAACACCTTAAAGCCACAGGACATAAAATTGACTTTAAAAATACCAGAACTATCGCCCAAACTGAACACTTTACCAACAGAATAATCAGAGAAGCCATCGAGATAGAAAAACGCCCACACAGCATGAATAAACGAGATGACACCTCCCGCCTACCAGCCATTTGGAAACCCACCCTTATTGACAAACGAGTCCCTAACACAAAAAATGACACTAGACCCACACTCACGAAAACCACACAGGATGTCACCACCACACATCCACGCAAAAAGCAAACCCAAACCCACACCGATGATGAGGCACGACCACAAACCAGAAACCAGACCACAGCTGCATCATTAGCCATTTCAAACCCCTCCAATCCATACATGAAGCAAACTGACACCCACCTTGATGATATGGCATGACCACGAACGCGAAGCCAAACAACATCAATGCAGCTCTCCATCTCAAATCCCGCTGCAACTCAGACTAATCCGAGCACAACAAAGCCCCCACCCAAACAGAACACACACCCATCCAATCAGAGCACAGCCAAATCCCCATCCAATCAGAGCACAGCCAAGCCCCTAACCAATCAGAACACACCTCCACCCAATCAGAACACAGCCAAGCTCCCACCCAATCAGTTCATACCCCCACTGGCAGTTAAAAGGAAGAAACAGCTGTGATCACACATTGCTCCTAGAAGCACGAAGCCAAAGAGACACCAGCCTGAAGATGACGAATGAGACTTCGTCGAAACGTCGCCAAGACACTTCCAATTTTACGCGGGAGAAAACCCAAATTACCAAAGACATATATATATATATATATATATATATATATATATATATATATATATATATATATATATATATATATATATATATATATATATATATATATTCAAAAATATATATATTTTTGAAAGAATAGCCAAAACTTGATTGTGGGGCGAGCTGAGATGTGAGTTCCCCCTAACCCAACTTTTAGTAACAACTGTGCTTGAAGAATAGTTTGCAAACTAAGTGAGTTTGTCTTATGGCCATCTGACTCATTAAAACTAATAAGAAAACAATTGGGTGCACTAAGCAAAGAATGTAATTTCCTTGAATACATTTGGCAGGCTCTACTGTTATAACCACTTTGATATGGAAATAAGTAACAATAATTAACAACATTCTGAAACCACCTGGTTTCATCAGAGATCTCATCAGATCTCTGAAAGGGGTAAATAATAGGGAACTGGCACTGGAAATGATTGTAATGTAGACCTTGTTAATTCTCATATGAAACACCTATTTTAAAAAGACAGATTCCACTGATGATATTTAGTTTTTTAAAACTCTCTTTTCATTCTTTAGATTCTGTAGACTGGATATATAATGAAGATTAACAAGGAAGTTTAAAACATTTGGGGCCATTTAGGGACCAGAAGAGTTCACCTAGTGGTGGAAAAATGGCAATATAATAAGTTTTTAATATAGAAAGGGAACATGATATAAAATAAGGAAATCTTGTAAAATGTGGATAGAGTGAAATTTTTTTCCTGTTCATTTCTAATATTAGATCTTGGAGTGTGATTCCCAAAGAATCAGGACCATATGTTAAGTTGCAGTTCAGAATATTTTATTGCTCAAGCCTATATACAAGAATCTAGTTAACTAACATTTAACTAAATTGAATGTTAGTTGACTAGATACTTGTCTAAATTGGCACCAGATAAGGGTCAACAGAATTCAAGAGGGTTGGACTTAGACCATTTGTGGGAACATAACGACTCCAGGCTGATGACTCATTTAACTCCATCCCCCAGTTCTGCCTGATCTTTTCCTATGTCGAGTCATTTAGAGCTATTAAAATAAATTATGTATTATTTGTTATATAGTATCAGTTACTTGTTTCCTGTTTCTCCATCCTTAGCAACTAGGGGCAAAAAGAAACTTCATGTAATGGTTTTATTTTATTCTTTCTATTGCAAATAATATTGTGCCCTTAATCTATATGCCGTTGGTAAATTTAATAGTCTGATAGTTGATCTAAGTCCTCAGGTTTACGCTCCATTTACATAGGTATTTAGGAAAATTGTTTCGGTCCCATGGAGCAGAACTGTGCTTTAGAACTGAACTAGTGACACATTTGTGAAATAAAAAGCCCCCACCCAGCCTTTCTACTTAGTATAGATATATTACCTTAGATTTCAGTGGCACAAAAGCCTGCGTTGACTTATTTTTCCCCCCTCGGATATAGTACTTGTGCAAGAAATCAATAATGTAGTTTTAGTGGAGGAAAAATCCCTTTTGACAAAAGGTGTAAGATTGATTACCTAAATCAATACTATTTTTAGGAGCAATTCATCAAAACTGTAGTTAACCAGAGACGATGATGCATTTAACTGTTAATAATACAAATGCTTTTTTTTTTTTTTTAAAGTCTCTTGTGGGTGATCTTGTTTTTGCATCATACCAACCTTCTAAGTGGGTGAAAGAGAAAGAGTTACTTATTTATTTATTTTATTAGGCTCTGGGTAGCTGGGATTTCAAAAGAACTTTGGTCAGTTTTAACAGAAAAGGTCCTACAGAAACACGATAGAGTATTTTGGATTCTTTCAATAACTCCTATCAACTTTTGAGCATCTCTTAGCCCAATTATTTAAGATTCACACTTATTCCTGTTCTAGGGTGAAGTTGAGGCTATATAATAAACCTGTCCATAGGATGTAATATATTGTTAAATTGATTTTGAAATGAAAGGGGAAAAAAGGATTATGCTCCAGATTTGGGGAATATATATATATATATATATTTACTTCCTCTTGAGAGAGGAAGTAAAGTTTTTTTTTTGCATTATTTTTTCTTGTCAAGCAAAACAAAAACCAGCAATCAACCTCTTTGGTTGTATCTGTAGATGTAATTTTATTTCAAACACATCACTGGCTGTAGGATACAACAACAACAACAACAACAAAGCTCATAGCATCCCCCCCCAAATGAAAACAATAACAGGTTGCAATCTTATCACAAAAGACTTTAATGAAAGTAGAGTAGTAATTTGTGCATAGCATGAGTAGTTAGTTTATTTTAATTAATCTTTATCTAGAGTGCCAGAATCCTCTTAATGTTCCTACCATTTCTAGAATGAAGTTGTTATTTTCCACAGTAGATGCAATGGCAAATATTTCTGTTGGCATGGATTTGACTCAATGTGACAAGCTAATTCAGCTCTTCTATTAAACCAAAATGCTTTAATTTCTATTCCAAACAGTTCAATGAAGAATTATTTGTACTGGTTGTGGGGGGAAAATAGTTATAGCTATGACGGTGATGCTAGTGGTACAGATTTTACACCTTTAAAAAGTGAAATGTCTTTTTTGAAAGAGTTTTTTGCCTTGAACTCCTACTTATTAAGTTATCTAGCTGTATTATACAAGAGACCTGTTAAGGTATCAAATAAGACTCCGAGGTTTTTAATGAGCAATATTTCTGAGACCCTGTTTTCTTTTAATCTCATAGAATATGTAGGAACTATTAAGCTTGGTCAGTACAAGGATTCACAGAACTGAGATCAATCTTTCTCAGTGCTGGCTGTCTTTGTGCATTGAGGGTGACCTCATCCACAGCTCCCTTGGATTGAAGCTTACTTACATGTGCAATTATCATTCAATCCCAAGTGTCTATCAGCTATGTCAGGGAAGAGACACCAGGATAACCATTACAGATATGATGACAGAATCTTGAAAATCTGATTGCATTTATCAGATTATCCTTTCACACATAACAAAGAATCAAAATGGGGCAATCTTGATTTCCTTTTTCAGTCCATCCTCTCTTTCAGGACTAAGCTGATGTTTACATAACCAACGTTATGTAAAAATCAGAATAGTCTACTGTTTACCTTGTACCGATAAAACTCAACCATATTTTCCCTAATTGATGCCCCCATAATGCTTTGTGCCCAAGCTCTTAAAAGTAGAGCATTGTGTTTTGCATATGACTTAGAGTTTGGACTTGAGGTTGTTTTTTTTCTTCATTTTTTCATTTTTCATTTCATTCAAGCATCTTTTTGTGGGACTGGCTTATGTGTTATTGATCTCAGCATGTTCTCTACTCTTTCCCATTCTCCATTTTCCATGGTACTCAACTGCTTTGAAACTCATCGAATTTGGTACTCAACACATTTTGACACGAACATTTTGTCTGGTACTCATCATTTGTTTAGTACTCATCACACAAGCTAGAACTTGTCGGTGTCAGCTGCCTTGTGACTCACTACTTTATTCCTTATGGGAAAAAGTTGTTTGGTACTCATCTTTTTTAGTATTCAACTCACTTCCCAGAACCAATTAATGATGAGTACCAAGGTACCACTGTATGTTAGATGGAGGATACTTGATGGAGTAACTTTATTTTAAACAGATATTGAAAAGTATTTAATTTCAAAATTATTGTGACCCATATAATGGTTCGGATTGATCTTCTAGAGTGGTTGATATGATCAAAATAGAAAACATGTCTGTCTACAAGAGGCTTTAGCTTACAGCATTCCAGTCACATCTCTTTCTATTATTCTAACAAGATTATCTCTTGGAATATATTCAGTTTTAGGAATTTGTTATCTAGGTTGAATAAGGAATGTACTTTTAAGAAATTCAATTAATTTAGACTGCCTAACTCACTAATTGCACTTGAATTATGTTTGCATATCTGTAGGGACCAACTTTGGAACTAATGAGAAATGCACAACATTTGTTTTCAAATATTTGGTTGGCGATACTTCCAGTCTGACCAGGCTGAGTTTGTGCAATAAATTAAGTAAAAATGTGCCATGCTTGTTTGTCATTTAGGATATTGTGCAAACCCACTAGTGAGTTTGTGACAGGGATGGGCAAGATGAGAGGCTACATTCAGACCTTCACTTCTGGTATCCATGAGCCCTAGATTTGGCTGGTAACATTCAGCAGCCAAATTTGGGTACTATAATTTAGGGCTTTTTTGAAGCTGTGGGTAGGGTTTAAGGTTGGTATTTTCAGACTTCCTATTGTCATTCCAACCTTATTCCTCCACAAATAGAGTAAGGTTTCTAATTCTAATCCTTCCATTGCCCTCAAACTGTCCTCTGTGGCCCTTTGAAAAGTCTGGAGGCTACGTTGTGTTCTTCTGATATTGCCTACTAATTTTATGGCTAGTGTGCTGAATAAATCCAGGCAATTGAAGTTCAGTCAATAAATTATGGTACAGAGATATCTGAATATATAGTTAATTCCTATAAATTTATTTCCCAAATATGCCTTTCTATTAAAAACTGTAGAAATTTACATACACATCTAATTTGACCCAGGACAATAGGTTCTCCCTCGAGAGACTCCATTCACTTCTCTAAAGGCGATGTCAGAATGCCAAAATTTTCTTTCATGCCCATTGTTGTGTTGGTTTGGCATTTTTATCAATACAAAATTGACTTGTTCTAAGTACCAATCATAGTTAACCTCAAAGCTGCGCTCCCGCTGTAGATACTGAGAGAAAATTCCTAATTGCCTAGTTCCTGTGAAAATAACACATTATTTCCTCTGGAAAGTGCATAGCAACATGGAGCAAGCAATGGTAATTACATGGTAACGTGGAGTGAGGAGTCTACATTATCTCTCTGATAACAGGAAATAACTTGTATCTTAGGTATGCTGAAAGATTTGAGATAAATGCCAAATGCTGCCTGTGAAAGAAAAAAAAAACCTAATGTATGGAGGAAATAGATGGGGTAGTTTTGATGATCAGTCTAAAAACATTAGCTGCTTTGGAATCCTTTCTGGCTAATGTTAAAGAATTTGGTCAGTGGGTTTCCACACTCTGGGATGTAGCATATTACACAATTTTCTATCTGGGATGTATTCCTTTATCAATCCAGCATCCTACAGAACTTCTATAAACAGGAAATGTATTACTTGGTAAGCCTGTCCTTCCAGGAAATATCCAGTTTTAACACCATAGTAATAATAGCTGCCAGAGTCGTCCCACAGTGAGAAAGGCAGAAAATAAATTTAACAAACAAAAAAACAAATAAGTAAGATGGATGTACTGAGGGTTCTCTAAAACAATGACACGTGAGGCAGAAGAAAACAGCAGAAGTGTTTGATTATATTACCTGACAGTATAGATCAGGAATGTCCAACCTTGGCAACTTTAAGATTTGTGGACTTCAATTCCCAGAATTCCTCAGCCAGTCGTGCTGGCTGGGAAATTCTGGGAGTTGAAGTCGACAAATCTTAAAATTGCTCAGGATGGATGCCCTTAGTCTAGATGGAACTGTGTGGACTGATAGGAACTGTATCCTATCAGCTCTCAAGTCTTATTATTTTTTCTGAAAGCCTTTACTTAAGATGACAAAGATAAGTTCGTCAAGACATTTTTTTAAATTTTGTCTGCAGAACAGTTATACTTACAGTTTCCCTCCCTCAAATCCACAAGCCTTGCTTGCATTACATCACCTCAAGGTAAAATCGTGGAGAACCAGGTTGAAATTATGATGTTATTTTTGGAGTGTTGTTGAATATATTTAATCCCCTTAGTGTGTGTGAGCGCAATATCCAAGCCCTGTAACTTTTTGATCATGTAATTTGCAAAAACAAGAATAAGAAAATATATGAGCAACTTTTAATATAAACACACTTCCATGAAATCTGGAAATTGATTATAGAGCTTATATTATTGACAGTTTGGTGAACGTCTTGGAAATTTGATGCCTCTTTGGATTTTTTTAATATAATATTAAAATCAAAAGACACATGGAGAAATGAGAGGGGCCTAATATGTGCAATGTGAGAAATGTGTCTGAGGAAAAAAAAAACGAGGAACTTTCTATGTGCCTTATGTACAAACTGACCCCATATAGATCAGGCATCTGTACTGTAAGCAAAGTGAATCCCTCATGTTGCCATAGAAACTCAAGCTGTATTTTAAAAGTCTTGGTTTCTTGAATGGAAGAGCTTTATGACTGGAAGATTTGCATTTGCCTTATGACCTAAATGCTACTATATTGTGGTCTTGAAGTTTGGCTCAGTGGGAGACCTCTATCCAAAGCTTAACTCAATCTGGCCTTCATAAATAACAGCATTCAAAAAGGAAATAGCACAGAGATGTTCTAATGGCTTTGCATGCCAATGTTTGCACATATTTTTATATGTGCATTGCAAAATCTGTATATTTGTGGATGCTTACATTTCAGGTCATATATAGCAAGGCTAGTAATCCCTGCAGGAAACATTCCTAAAAAAAAATTCTTAAGATTCTTAACATCTATGTTCCGCTAAAACTCTTGTTGTCAAGAGTTAACTGGACAAAATGATGCATCGTAGGGCAACAATTTTTGAATCTAAATACCTCAAATGGCCTAACTTACAGAATGTGTCCAAAATCTGGGACCGGAGAGAATGAGATCTGAGGAAGTTATGGCTGCTTCAATACTACTTGCTGCTGCTGCAATCATTTTCAATATTCTGTGACAGTTTCCCAGCCAATCTAGCAATCTCTCATTCTGTCCCCCATCCAGCAGCAGCCATTTAACTTGGCTGTTGGACAGGGGAGGGAGGGAGGGAGGGAGGGAGGGAGGGAGGGAAGGAAGGAAGGAAGGAAGGAAGGAAGGAAGGAAGGAAGGAAGGAAGGAAGGAAGGAAGGAAGGAAGGAAGGAAGGAAGGAAGGAAGGAAGGGGAAAGGAGGGATTATTGCATTATTTTTAGGATTGGGGATTTTAAGAGTGGGAATTGGAGGTGTAAGATTCCGGAAAGGAAATCACTCTCATTTTCATCCTTAAAAATCCTCCTTCTTTCAATTTCATAATAGGGTACTATTGAAATGTGGCAGCAAAATAGCCAGATTTTAACGTCTTAATTTTGGGTTCTTTTAGTGTGTCTAGGAATGTTAAGGGTATAAATTGGTGTGCCTTGCCATTTTGTGCCTCTCATCCCCATGCTTCATTGCACAGTGCATGGCCTTCTGGATGTGGCCGTCTATATTCTTGGCTATTCTGGCTGGGGTTGCTGCTGTCAATTAAGTTTCAGGCACTCTGGTATTTTAATTGTTGCATGTTCACGCTATAATGGAAAGCCACACCATCTGGCTCGGGGCTCGGAGGAGAAGATCCCCAAACGCTAATTCCTTGCAGAATAATTGGCCCTGATAATAAAGTGTGGAATTTGGTGTCTCTGATGCCTTCCCTTTTGGATCAGGCAAAGCATGGCAGGGAAGGGGGGGGGGGAAAGGCAGAAATCAATTCAAACTGAGAGAGAAAGTCATTCTTGGTTATATTCAGGATAGCAGGAATGTTCCTGAAAGCAGGGGAGAAGTTACACTCTACTGCATCGCTGCATATCAGAGAAATGTAATTATTGTAGTATATTGATATTGACAGGGTGGTAACAGTGTGTTACAAACTGCTGGAGTCTATTAACACAGCAGGAGGCTGGCATTCTTTCATCAGGCCCGCTGCATAATCTCTGTACTTCTTGCAAATTTGCTCTGTACACATAGACGAAAAGGGCTTTGTGAATAACACAATTTATGTCTGTGCGCCCCTTATGCTTGATTGCCAATACTTACCCTGAGCTTACTTAATATGTTGGTCCTCTAGTTTTGGAAACTTGCTGTTCCCCTGAAAGTCTTATGAATCTGTTTGAAAGGGGAAGGAAGGAAGCAAGGGAGGGAGGGAGGGAGGAAGGAAGGAAGGAAGGAAGGAAGGAAGCGAGGGAGGGAGGAAGGGAGGGAGGGAGGAAGGAGGAAGGAAGGAAGGAAGGAAGGAAGGAAGGAAGGAAGGGTGTGGTATGATGTGAATGTATACTTGTAAGAATAGGTTATGTTGTTTAAAAAAATAACTTCCCACATTTTGAAAGTCAGAAATAGGCTAAAGTGGGGAAATAATGTGAGATTTGTGAACCCTCATGTAAAAAGTGAAACTTCAGGAAGCAGATGGTAGAGACGGCTGGCGCTACATAGACAAAATATAATAAAAAAGGAAAACAGTGATGGTGAATCAAGTGATTACTGTTTTCACTTTCAGGAGTAATGAACAATAGAGAGTTTCAGGCCTAAATACATTTTGAAAGCCTTTTGATGGTACCATATATCAATACATATGATGCAATGACCACCAGTAGTTTAATAGGATCTCATCAAGTTAGATGTCTATTTGCAATTATTATTCTAGTAGTTCACCCAAACCTTGATTCCTCCACTCGCATTTGTTGGCACCTTTAAGAAAACACCATTTCGTGCATTATATATTTATAACCAACATTCATTATATAAAATCTAGATATGGGGTGATTACTTTTTCTTCCTTTTCTGTTTCTTTTCTCTCTCTCTCCCGCCTCTTTTTTTTTGCTTTAATATGGGAAGCTAATATTACCAGCCAATAGGAACTAACCCAGAGGCCTATATATCACGGTACAAAAAAGTCTTAATCACAAGTTGATTTTTCACTGAAGAGCTCTAGGCTGTGAACTTACGTTCTGCTTTGAGTTTGTTTGTTTCTCACCTTCTCTCTCTGCTCTTTCTTTTTTTCTTCACCTCTAGGGGAAAAAAAAAAAATCTCCATCGAAAACACTGAGAACAGGAAACATCTTGTCAAATCGTAAGTTGGAAATGTGTACTAGTTTCTTTTACTGCTTCTGATAACAGAGCTGGCAAAAGATGAACATTCATCATCATGACTTAAGTTCCCTCATCTGTCCACGGGCAACTTTATGGACCAAATGACATGCGAGTCATAATTTTGTGACTCAGAGCAACGTACGTGCTTGCACCAGGTCTCTCAATGCAAAACTCAGTCACTTGTGCGATACAGTTATTTTGTCTATTCTTTTGATAGTATTGTGGTTTCTTCCCAACACTTACACCTCTGCTTGAACACGGATTCTCACTGCTCATGTCGTATGAATCTGAAAAGCAAGTAGTCATTCTCCATCTGCCCTTCTCCAACCACATATATGAGGTTGGAGACCAACTTAATATCTAATGCTGGCTGGCTTGGTGCACCAAAGCTCTGTGAAGCTTTCCTTGCCAGGCACTTATTTTGGGGGACTTGAAAGAAATGGGAACCAGCCTATTCCACTGATTGTTATAATAGAATTAGAGTATCTTTCACTTAAGCATAATCGTTTAAGCATAAGGGTAATTGGGCTGAGCTGGAAAAATCTCGAGAAAGAGGGAGCCCAGCTGGGCAGGTCAGGTGGATAAAGTTTGTTAACACTTGCCATTTCACAGAAATGCAACATCTGTCATAATGTTTATTTTAATTGTTCACTCTTCTGGTCTTAAGTAATTTTTTCACTCTTTGAACCATAAGTAGTATCCCACAGGACATACACAATATGAATCCTCCACTGTTTTTCTTTTTTTGAAGGTCATGAGAACTTGCTGCCAAAAACTCAGCAATGCAAAATACAGTTCAACTGATTTTCAGGGGGAAGTAAAAGAAAACCGGGATGCTGAGGCTCTGACTAGCTTTTGTTAATTGTATTTACAGTCAATAGCCAGCTGTCCATTTTGTATGTCAAACAATAAAAGCCATTAAGAGGGGGAAAAAAGAAATGAACTTTCCAAGTGGCACTAAACTGTATAGAGTTGGCAAACAAAGATGCACCCACTGCTTCCATATAAATCTCAATGGTTATGGAGCAGAACACCCATGGAACAACCTGCTTCCTGAGATGAAAGCAGCTCCAACCATTATTGTAGTTTAGAAAGACCATTAAGCCCTGATTGTTCCAAACGGCCTTTGGGGACTAAAAGGGATATTCCCTCCTACAATTGGTGACGGTTTATCCTGAGAGCATGTCTCCCCAGTGTAATAGGGTTAATTATTAATAGGTTATTGTGCAATGGGTTATTTTAACCGCTGATATGGATCTGTAGTGAACAGCGCTTAGAGCTGATTGTGATTGAAGCAGTTCTAAATTTGTGTAATTAAAAATAAGTAAACTTGGCAGCCTGGTTGGAAGCTTTTAGCCATAGGACAGCAAATAAAATGCGTTTTCTCGATCAAATTGTGGTGGTAAAAGGTTCCTGTCTGGTGCACATGACCAAAAACATTTGTTGAGTTCAAAGCACAGCAGAGTTCATTATTGCTACCTTTGATACAAGTATTTAGTCAATTATGGGTCAAAGCTAAATTGGCGCTAGATAAGGGTCAACAGAATTTATGGGAGGTCTCTTGTGGCAACATAATGACTTCAAACTGATGACATGTTTAACTCCGCCTTCCAGCTCAGCCTGCACTTCTCCTACAGTAGCTCCTCTCATGCACGTGTAAATTACATTCACTGCCAAACTTATAAGACACCCCACTCCTATACATGAACTTCTGAAAATGCCCTTATAAGAAAAGTTATAGATCCCATTAGCCAAGGAGTGTCAACTGGTGGGGACCAGGAGACATGCCTTCTCTCCCACAGCTCCAGCTCTTGGGAATATTCTCCCTTCAGGGATCAGGATGACCTTAATCCTGTTGATCTTTCGAAGCTGAGGCAAGTGACAGACGCTCGCTCTGCCAGTGGTGCTAGAACTCAAACTGCTGGAGCAGAGACCATCTCCAGCATCTTTAAGCCACTGAGCCACTGCGCCTAAGACCTATAGACAAGAAAGACACGATAAGGTTTATGTGCCAAGCCAAAGAATATGAGCAGAGGAATAATATCTGCCTGACTGGTTCAATTTCCGCTAATGGGCAATGGCATCAATGACCTTGCATCAGGATTCTGTTCATTTTCCTTTCCCTTATCATGGGTGGCAAGGCACTAATTCTGGCCAGGGAAAAAAACTGTTCTGTGCAACATGCATAAAATGTGAAAGGAGTAATTAACTGAGATAATGGTCTACCAGACAAATGCCATTAGGGGGAGGAGAGATCCCAATACCAGTCCCTTTATTCATCCATGCTGACCATCCTTTATTAAAGACTAGAGCTGGCCAATTATATTGAGGCACATTCCAGTTTCCTATTGAGACCAATTAGTTTCCTAATAAAAGATAGAGGTAAAGGCTTTCCCCTGTCCAGTCATGTCTGATTCCGTTTCCTAGCCAAGGGAGCCGGCGTTGTTTGACAACATTTCCATAGTCATGTGACCAGCATGACTATTTGCTGAGGTGCACAGAATGCTTCCCATTGAAGTGGTACCTATTTAACTACTCACATTTGCATGCTTTTGAACTGCTAGGCGGGCAGGAGTTGAGGCACGTAATGGGAGCTCAGCCTGTCATGCAAGGCTCAGGTCTTGAACCCGGGCTGTCAGCTTTCCATCTGACAAGCTCAGCATCTTTAACTGCTGAGCCATCATGCCCCCTTAGTTTCCTAATATAATTAGCAAATTTTACTCCACACAGCTCTATGGAAAAGAGTTTACCTGGTTAGCTAGGTATAAGGATAAGGTAGATACTGGCTGTGGAGCTAGCTTAGCTCAGGCTGGGATAATGCCTGTATTGCTCTGAATCATCTAGTAGAAAAGGATTCTACCCACTCACAAGCATCATCTTTATGGATTAAAGGGAGCATTTGATTCAGTCCCCAGAGATCGGCTATGGATATGCTTGGCAGCTTCTGCTATCGATCAAATAGGCTTAATATAGCTATAAAAGTTTTTAGACTCTTCAAACCGTCCCTAAATGTGTGTGTGTGGGGGAAAATCTCCATCAAGTTTGCAAAATTCAACCTTGTTTCTTCTAGTGATACCATTACATCACTGCTTATCCATTTGGTCACTGAAAGAAAATAACAGTAAAGTAGCAAGGCATGGCTCTCTCGTAATAGCCTGAAAACAGCAGTGGCTTATTTTAGCCGGGATGCTTAAATTGTCCAAAAAGTATTTGCTATTTGCTTCTTTTTTTTTTTTAAACCCTCACCTAATCACTTTCCTCTTTGACATCGCTTTTTCACTGGGTGCTTATCGATCCTATACATCTCTCGGTTTTTCATCATTTCTCTCTTGATTTTGTTCTGCTGCTGGTTGGACTTTGAACGGTTTTATTATGATTGCTCCTTTCTTGAGGGCCTCCAAATAGGGAGATGGAATATTATATGTTCTGTAAGCTGTGGAGGAAATAATATTCGGAATGGGTTATTGTATGCTATTCTTTATCCCTGACTTTTTATGCTTCTGCAGGAAGGTAATGTCAAAACGTGATTTCTGATTCATAACTTTCACGAAGAGTGTTAGGGGCTACTTGACTGATATGATGGCTACTTCAAGTCAAGGAATTATTTATGTGGTTATGGAATGTTTATTGCCTTCTGATGCCAGATTATTTTTTGGTCTGAAAATCTTGAGTGGCCATATGGCTTATCTGTATGATTAGTTGGTCGCATCAAAAATCACATGCATTGCCAGCTTGATAAAAAAACTTATTCACATGCCATATAATTGTGCGACACAGATGTTGCTGGGGTCGGCAAGCATTTTGGGGTTCTGTATAGTGGATTCTACGTTGCCAAGATTCTATATATATAAAATCAAGACTGAAAGTTTGCTTAGAATAGAAGAATGTTCAATCATATCCTTGCGTGTTCTTCTGCTAGCTTGACTGGTCAATACGAGAAAGCTTTGCTCTCTGGGCATTTTTATGCTCTCTCCAAAGAAACCTGATTTTATTACATGCTGACTGTTTATTTACTGTTATTTTCCCCCCTCAATCAGTTAATAGCCATGCAGTCACAAGGACTTTCTGGAATCACAGGACATGATCCAACTCACAGCACACAAAACACCTCTTGTGATTTTCTCTCCCCTCCTTTATTAGCACAGCAAGCTACATTAAATACTTGGTTTTGTTTTCAAGCATGAAATATAACTTGGGCACTGAAATGCTTCTCCCTCCCCCTTTCTGGCAAGTAACAGGGGACGGCAATAAACAGGCTGATTTATGGGTATCTAGCCAAGCATTTAAAAGTTAACTCTCTATGTGAGCAAGCTACGGTGTTATTTCAAAGTATATGCAGGCATGGCTATTCCATATCAGTTAAAAATTAAGTAAGGGGTATTTATGCTGGCTCTTTCTTTCTCCCTCTCATATATTCTTCTGCTGTCTGTCTGGATGTGACCTGTCTCCTCTGTTACCTTCACTTTCCATAAAAGCTATCTGGATGAGCAGAACAGTCTCTTCTTCTGGCTATTCCTCCTTCTGTGTGTCTTTTCTAGAAATCCCCACCCACCTCAACTTTAAGAGACTGGCTCTGGGTCTTCTGGTCTTCACAATCCTCTTCAACAGTCAACACTGCCTAGATGCCATTTTGGTCTGGCAATTGTTAGCTTTTCTTTCGATCTGCAATCAATTAGAACATAAACATGGAATAATAGGAGTGGAAGAGACCTTGGAGATCTTTTGTCCAACCCCCTGCTTTAGCAGGAAACCCAATATCATTCCAGACAAATAGTTGTCCAATTTCTTTTTAAAAACACCTCTGGTGATGGAGTACCCACAACTTCTGGAGGCAAGCCGTTCCACTTGTTATTTCTAGCCCTGCCCTCTGATTCTGTTTCTCTGTGACAGCCTGTCAAGTATTGCAAGACAGTTATCATGTTCCCCCTAATCCTTCTCTTCAGTAGACTAAACATACCAAGCTCCCTCAATTGTTTATCATATGGTTTAGCCTCCAGGTCCCTGATCATCTTTGTTCCTCTTCTCTGCAGTCTTGATAGGGTCTCAACATCTTTTATGTATCATGGTGACCAGAACTGGACACAGTATTCCAAGTAAGATTGAATTGAATTGATCCACAATCAATCCTTTGATCTACACTCCATTGAATTCAATCTCTTCCTTTTTCCCAGCGTCCTTGAAGTTCTAGCTTGCCAACACAACCTGCTAGCCTGACTTTTGTAGAGGAAAATATCTATTCTATTCTATTCTATTCTATTCTATTCTATTCTATTCTATTCTATTCTATTCTATTCTATTCTATTCTATTCTATTCTATTCTATTCTATTCTAGTCTAGTCTAGTCTAGTCTAGTCTAGTCTAGTCTAGTCTAGTCTAGTCTAGTCTAGTCTAGTCTAGTCTAGTCTAGTCTAGTCTAGTCTAATCTAGTCTCAAAGCCTGCTTAAAAAGAACAATATATCTATCTGTGTAGAGACTTCAGAAGATAGCAGTTGTCACGTATGCTGCGTTGTATTGTCTTTTCTTCATTTACACTGTCTTTAAAAATATTTTACCACAATTATTGTTTCTAATTCTTTTTAAAATGCAATGTTTTGCCATCTTCCATCCAGTCCTTCAGCTGTTGTCTTATTATAACAGCTTTATGCAATAAAATCAGGTAGACTACAGACTGCATTTCACAGAGCCATCTCTCCCCTTTTATCCTTTTTGGAAAAGCAGGTTTTATCGTTTTGGAAACAAAGCTAAATATCACCTTATGGTCTGTTCAGATATTCAACAAATGAGCTTTTCCATTTCCATTAAATCCCCCCAGATCATTACCACAATAAAAAGCCATCTACATCGCAGCACTCAAATGCAAATTGGCAGAGATGTACAAGAAAACCTGGCACATAACTTGGGACATCTTGTTTATGTTTATCTTGCTATCTAGGACTTCAATAGGTCTGTATTAAAATTAGCCTTGAACTGTGTCATAAAAGGGGAGAGAAAGGAAGACTTTAAAAAGAGAGTTGTGGAAGTGAAGAGAAAACTGATTTTAAATGGTAGCTTTGGGACTTGTTCTTCCATGAGTAAGAAATGAATTTAACAGATTCGAGACATTGTCTCTTGGCTCTAATAGATTGGCAAATATTTAAATTCCATATTGTTTCTTCCACTGAAGTGCAATACAGATAATAATTAATAGGGTATTATCAGTGGTGTTTTTTTTCTTCCTTTAAATCAAACTTATTTATTAGGCAGCTAGGTATGAAGCAAATGACTGAAACAATTTTTAAGAAACCTTTTAATCACCATCTTGAGAAATATCTTTGTTTTTTGCTAATCCTTGGGATTTTCATTTTATTGGCATCTTTAAATAATGTAAATCCCAGCTTGCTCAGATATAATGCCAAACCGTGCTTAATGCTGAAACATTACAGCTTGGAGACTTCCTATCCATGTTCACACATCCTGTTGAACCATGACTAGTTTTAACTATGATGTGCTAAATAAGCCCTCTGTGTCTGGGGTCTTATATAACATTAAGCCACAAACTGTGGTTTCTGGAGCTCAATAACTGAATTCTCACATAGTAACAAGCAAAAATCTATGCAAATTGTATTATAGCTTAGCACCATGTATGAATCCATTCTGTGTTTTGATGTAGAGCACGGCCTCTCTATAGCAATTCCTTAGAGTGGATGTGTCCAATCTTTGGCAATTTTAAGACCTGTGGACTTCAACTCCCAGAATTCTCCATCCAGCATGGGAGAATTCTGGGACTTGAAGTCCACAAGTCTTAAAATTGCCAAGCTTGGACACCCCTGCCTTAGAGAAATCTGAAGACTGGCTGAATAGAGAAAGGACAATCACTCCACTCTACTTTCGTTTTGCAGGAAATTGAAACCATGATTCTACATAAGTTGGCTTAAGTTTAAATTTTGTGGCATTTTGGAACAATCACAGGAATCTATCAGTAAAACTATGGTGGAGTTAAAGGCTGCTGCTGATTTCTTAAAATTTCCCATATTCGTTCCGTTTTCCACTTGATCTCTGGCATACTAAAAAGAATAACCTCTTTTATTTATTTATTTTAATCCATTTGAAAACATCAAAGTCCCTTGTTATCCTACAATTAGGTTTCCAGTTTCAATTTCTGTGAACGGTTGGTGATAAAACATAGAAGAAAGAGAACAGTTTAAATTTGAATTCCCAAGCTGAGATGTTAAAGTCGATGGCAGAACAATTGTTTTGCAAAAGCCTGGAAGCCACTGAGAATGTACCGATGTACGTGCGTTAGATGTTTTTGTAGTTGTTCTGGTTGGTGTTTTTTTTGCCAGAGTAGTTAACACAGTACAGAATTATCAAATCCAACTGATCAAATGAACGGGACGGATAAAAGAGTGTTCGGGAGGATGCAAATTGTATGAGTCAGGCTTAATTCATGAGGGGGGTACAGAAACAAAGGTAGGAAAAAAACTTTCCACAGTTGTGTGGAAAGTGTTTCTTGCAGAGCTGAGAAAGAAGACATGAAAGTCATTTGGCTTTGTAGAAGTCACTGGAGGCTGTAGGTAAAAATTGGCTTAGATATTCTTGTAAGAGGCAGAATGCATAACCATGACTGTAGTCCTCAAGACAGTTACTTCAGAGGAGCTTCCCAGAGTCTTCAGGCTTAAAGCTTACAGAATAATTTACTTGACGGGCTGTCTCTTTCATAGCTGGCCCATTTGTCACTCTGTGAGGAGGGGAAAAATAGGTTAGGTGGATATCTCCAGAGCTTCTCAATTCATGAGAGTAATCTACTCTTTACATGGTACGGTTATTTCACTCCAGGAGCGTTTTGACATTGAGTGGACTAACAGATAGATAGCACACGATAAAAGCCGTTCAGAGTGGATAAAATAAATAAATGAATAAATAGGACATGTCTAATAGGAAACCCATGACTCACATCCCTGTAATTCATATTGAGCAAACATATAAACCAGAAAGCTGATGCAATATTGATGGAGGACAGAGGGAAAGAAGGCAGCTGATCAACCAGACGGTACTTGGTTTAACTTTCACATTGTGCGCAATCTAAGCTTAGAAAGCCAGTTTGGTGAAATGGATAAGACACCAGGCTAGACACCAGGGGACCGTGACTGCTAGTCCTGGCTTAGGCACAAAGCCAGTTGGGCGACCATGGGCCAGTCACACATTCTCAGCCTTAGTAGGAAGCAGGGCGTCTTTTTCTTCCCACTTTCCCCCAAATTAAAGTCTTTTGCAGAGAGCTGGGTCTTTGCAAAACGTGTCTGAAGTAGGATACTTGGTGTCATGGTTCCGAAAGAAGAAGCTCTTCAAAGAACTTTGAGGCGTTGTTTTCCTTAAAGAATCTTTAATAGCAGCATAGCTTCGGCACGTACCTAGAATTCTGAATTCTCCTCCCCCAAACACGCAGTATCTAAGCATAATTCACTCCTTCATTTAACAGTCATTAATCACATTCTCCAATTAGTTTGAAGTGCGAACTTTCCCTCCCGTTCCATAACCCGCCATTTCTTATCTCCTCTTATTACAACCAACCTTGAAGAATACTCTACTGAGATATTGTTATGGCTAACTAGTCCCCATGCACATTCTTCCCCCTCCCCTCCAGCACCATCTAATTCTAACTCTAAAAGTAATACACAGGTTAAATAAAAAATGTCTGCATCATCATATATTGTCAAGCAAGAACATCCGATGTTAGCCGCGTTGACATCTTGAGTCTTTTGGACTTGTCACCTGTGCCTTGAGCGAACACTCTAAATTGATTTGTTCGATGATCCATCGGTTTGGTTTTTTTGTCCATCCACGATATACTCAGGAGTCTTCTCCAATTCGAAGGCATCCATACTTTTTCTGCCTCACTTCTTCAAAGTCCAACTTTTGCTTCCATAGGGAATCATAAATCAAACTGAATCTTTATTTATATAAATTTGAAAAAAATACCCAACCACCAATGGCTCCGGGTGCTTTCTACCATTAATAACTAGCCAAGTTTAAAAAACAACAACAAAGAAACATTCTTCCAGAGAGGGGGGAAAAATCTTTCTTTTTTTAAATGCTAGTTTCAATGGCAGTTTGTTTCTTCTTGTCTTCCTGCTACCTGAGCTCCTGGGCTGTAGTGATGGCTTTATATTCTTGACATGATAGCAGAAAAAAAAAATGATAATCACACATATGAGATTGCTAAATTTTGGATCACAGTTTGTTGCTTCTCAAGGTTAATTATGGTAAAATGCTGAATGCATTTGGGGTTTTTGGTTCTCTGTCTCTCCCAATTTCAATTTAATTGCTTTTCTTTGACGAATCAAATGCAGACATTGTTGGCTGTGTCAGTCAGTGGTGTTTGTGGTAGGAACCTTCTGTTACAGTATTGCTAGGCTAGAAATTCCTGGAGAATCCCTAGAAATCAAGTGGGATCATGACGTTCCAGAGACACTACCCCAAAGCCTCAGAACATTATGGATCATAACAGAATAACAGAGTTGGAAGGGACCTTGGAGGTCTTCTAGTCCAACCCTCTGTTCAAGCAGAATACCCTATGCTATTTCAGACCAATGGCTGTCCAGTCTACTCTTAAAAGCCTGCAGTGATGGAACACCCACAACTTCTGAAGGCAAGCCGTTCCGCTGAAATCCATTGCCTGATTTTGGTTTTTAGGGAATTCCTATCCTATAATTAATTCATAAGCCAATTGCTGTGTGTGTGGCCCTGATTTTCATAATCGGCATTATATCTACTGAAGCAAAAGGCTGACTCAGTTGACTGTATAGTTAGATTGTTCTAATAAAAGTGAATAACCTTTGTCCGCCAAGCGAAGGAACTTTATATGGAACTTCCGAACTCTCCATTTCTCCCAGATTTGACTCAGAAGTGAAGATTGCAAAAGTTTCTTTCATTTGGCTGTTGGGAAGAAGATAATTACATTCTGGAGCTGTTGTGTTATTAGCAGTCCCCTGAGAGATGAAGGGTGAGCTGTAAGCCATTTAGAATCTGTGTAATGAGGAGAGGTGGTGCAGGCTTATAAAATCACCACCATCTATTAAAAACAAAACAAAAACATGGCTTACAAACAAGGTTAATGAATAGAGATGTAAATTCTGCCCACACAAGGAGCGTCAAGTGTAAGACTATTATGGATGCAAGTCAAGTTTGGCACCAGTTTAAATCTGTCCAAAAAAAAAAAAAATCTAATTCCCAAAGCATAGGCATTTTCTGACTTTGTTTTAAACTGCAATTGGAGATTTGTCTGAGTGAAATGTATACTGTTTCCTCCCCCCCTATCTAGGCATTCAGTAATAAAAGTGCAAATATGGTCACCTTTTGGCTCTCAAAATATAAGGCAACAGCAGAGATTCTCAATGCATTTGAGGATGAAATCATGACTCTGAATCATCTCATTCCCACTTCTCTGGAGCAGCTCAACCTTGAAATGGGATGTTGCAGTTGTGAAAAGTCAGACTGAATAGTTCCATGGTTCAAATGGGATCTGTTGAATCAGGATGTTTCAGCCTTGAAACTGCACATTTCTACTTGCCCATGCCCCTTACACTATTTGAATTTCTGGCCAATTCCCCATCTGACTGTGAAGGTCTATTTTTCTCCTTGTTAGAAATGATGTTGCTTTTTTTGGGAGGGGGGGGCTGTAATTACAGCTGAAGTCAAAACTCACCTGGGAACTTGAGCTGGGAAGCACTGGGCTTCAGACTTAAGCCAGGTTGAAGTCCATCTTCAGCCTTGGATAACTCAATGAGTGATGTGCATATACATCTCCACCATTAAAGATGGTGTTTTGTTTTGTTTTTAATGGAAAATAGGGTGGGGGATGCCCCTGAAAAGGCACACTTCCTAAATCCCATAATATGGCCATGTTTAAGGAAAGAGACTAGGAGAATGCCCACCCTACCTGATCTGGTAGGATAGGTGGATGTCCTCAGGGAGAGGCAGTCCTGCAGATAATTTAGCCTTGTGCCATATAGATTACAATATTGCTTGCAAATACAAATATGATATCATACAAACGTGATGAGAAACCAGTCTTCATTCAGTCTCAAAGTGGTCGATGGTTACTAATGATTGGTCAGGTTTGTTTCCAAGTTAATGGCTTATATCTGGTCTCTTGGAACCATGTCTTAATGCTGTAGGACAGGGGTCTTCAAACTTGGCCCTTTTATGACTTGTGGACTTCAACTCCCAGAATTCCTCAGCCAGGCACACTGGCTGAGGAACTCTGGGAGTTGAAGTCCATAAGTCATAAAAGGGCCATGTTTGAAGACCCCTGCTGTAGGAGCTTTCTTATTCATTTCCTGGTCAAGGACATTGGTGTGGTTATACTATTGCATTTATATGAAGACCAAAAAAATGGGGGGGGGGAATAGTTGACGTTTGGTTTAGAACTGGCAAACTGAAGATAGCCAACACCAGTCAAATCCCTTCAATACAATTGCTTTTGCATCTAATAGCAATGTTTGCACTCTGCTTGCATTTGTTGTACCTCCACAAAGATGATCAAAGTAAATTGAGGTATAAGGACAAACACTTCAGGTTCTGACAGAGGAAGAGAGAATGAATGAGAGACAGAAAGTGCATACACTGTATTCATCGGAGCCTTTTAACGCTGTCATGGTGATGAATTTAATCCACCTCAACTCTATCAGCACTTTGTATCTTTGCCAGAAAATATCCACAATTAACAGATGCACATTTTCTCTGCTGTGAAGAAGTTTGGAAATTGATAGTATTTCAAAGCAAACTTCAATTGCATTTTGTTGACCTCCATCACTTCTCCTTGCTTATTTGCTTGGGGAATTCTGAATTGCCTTTACGTTGATCTATTTTGATCTAGAATTTAGCTTCTAAAGATGTATCTTTAATGCCAGCATGAAATTAGCAAGCTTTTGAAAACAGTGTCTGTTTTTGGAGACACTTCCCAAAAACAGGTTTTGCTCATGGAAAGTGCTTATCAATTCAAAATAAAGAAGAGTTTCTTGGGCTTATTAAATAAAAAAAAGTTTGCCATCGTTTAATTCGGGATACTTTTTGGATGTAGAAATGAACTTTGGACAAATCATTTAGAATTACTTAAGGGTAGCGTATGGAAGTGAGATTCTGCCTACCCTCCCTTCCAAGATTTAATCATCACTGTATTTCTTCATCTCATTGCTGATTTTCCAAGCCAGAGATTAAAAAAAAGGACTTTGCATTGATGCAGCTAGGATGCATTTAGGCAAACGTATGGCACACCACCTTAGTTTTTAGTTTCATATTATATACAGTGATTTAGTGATGGACACATGTCCGGACATTTTACATTTTACAAGGATGATCATGTGTTAGGTGATATTTTATAAACCCAGATTTGATCTTGTTAATCAATTATGGCAGGCCAGAGAACTTTTAATAATCCACACCATCTAAGTATGGGAAGACCCAGATAACCTAACTGGGGGACCAGTAAGTGCCTTTGTTTAATAACCAAACATCAAGGAAGTCTCTTTTCTGGTGAAGAACCTTTTCTTAGAACTCAAAATTGTGTTCTTGCTACTCCCCCCCCCCATCTGTTTTACAAGATTGTTGTGGGACTAAAATCAGAGCAGGATCACTTCATACGGTACTTGAATTTTCTACAGGAAAGGCAGGATATAATGTTAATAAATAAGTAAATACGTCGATACATTTGCATCCCCAAGAAGAGATGCAGCAATTGTTCTGCTTCTCTGCAGCCTGTTTAATGCAGGAATGTTATTTTGAAGCATGTGAACTATATGAGTCACCTTAGTTTCTGCTGCAAAGATTCTTGTGACACTTTAAAGACTGATACATTTATGATGGCATAAACTCAGATAGATTAGAAAGCGCTCTTCCTCCTGCTCCCAGATCCTTTGTTTCTGAATAACAAGGAAAGGCAGCAACTGCTCTTGACATTATGTCCTTCAGACCACCGTTTAAATCTTCGTGAGTTTCATTTCTGAAAGTGATAAAGACTCATGATAGAGGGAGCTGAAATTCTCAACAAGCCATTTACTGAACCAGTAAATTGATTGATGGATGGATGGATGGATGGATGGAATGCAGCCGAGAAGGAAGGAAGGAAGGAAGGAAAGGAAAGGAAGGAAGAAAGGAAGGAAGGAAAGGAAGGAAGGAAGGAAGGAGGAAGGAAGGAAGGAAGGAAGGAAAGGAAGGAAGGAAGGAAAGGAAAGGAAGGAAGGAAGGAAGGAAGGAAGGAAGGAAGGGAAGGAAGGAAGGAAGGAAGGAAGGAAGGAAAGGAAGGAAGGAAAGGAAGGAAGGAAGGAAGGAAGGAAGGAAGGAAGGTCTTTCAACACTGACCTTATTGCTGCTGTAATTGAGTCCATTCACCTTGCTGATACGACAGTCCTTCATACAAAAACAGTAAACAAAAATCCCTATATTTAACCAACTAATATATGACGAGAAGCGTAGGCTAGAACATATTTCTTAACATGCAGATTTTGCTGGTTAATCTTGCTCAGAACTGAATTATTTACACCAAGGATTGACAATTTATAGTTTTTCCAGATTTTGCTAAAGACAACTTCCAGGAATTTAGAGCAGCATAACTATTAGTGAGGGCTGTTGGAGTTGTAACTTAACTGCAACTGAATGGCAGCTGTCTGAATTTCAGACAGGAATCCTTGCTATTCAAGGTGTTAGGATCTGAACCTGGGATCTTCTACATACAAAGCATGCTGAACTATTTAGTCCTGGGGGAAATGAATGGTAGTCCAAATAGCCAATCATACTTTGGGTACTCTGTAAGCTGAATTGGCTTTGTGTTTCAACCAAAGCTTTTATACTTGGATTTTAGCCCCCATTGCTGAATTGGCACCACAGCCCATGTTTTTATTTTCTGCTCTGCAGCTACAGTTGCTATGGAGAGCTTAATATCCACCAACTCAAAAGTCATATCGGGCCATTATAAATTTCCTTTCTTGATTAAAACGAAACCATGTCTTTGGGGCTGAAATATTTTCATGTAATTTCATTCTTTGTTCCACTGGTCCTAAACCCATCTTTAATTCTCCATCCCACTCTAACAATGCATGAGAGAAGCAGCCAAACAACATCCTTTTGCATGACAATAATACAATGCTCAAAAATCTACTTTGAGCATTGAAATTTCAGGGATTTATTTGTGTGTGTGTGTGTGTTTAATTAGAAGCCTGGCATCTTAACACGGCCTTAGGAGCTTTCTTTTGTTAAACGAACATCCTCCCAAACAGACCTTGTCTTCATGTCCTCCTTTTCTTAAAAATTCAAGGTTGCGTTTTCCTTGAATATATATATATATATATATATGTTCTTTGTTCTATTGGCTTGCACTGAAATGTCATGTCAAAGCTAAACCAGCTTTACTGGTTGTGGAATAACAATTCCATGCTCAACAAGTAAAAGGAGGCTAAAAGGTACAGAGAATATAATTATTCAACAGCCATTGTTGGATCTGTCCTTCAGTAGATAAGCATGTTGGGATGATTATAATACACACATGCGTAGTACAATGGGTCCATTTCTAATGTACGTTTTTGTCTTACGTAGTTAAACTTCACCTTTTTTTTTGCACATACAAAGATGCTTTGTATCTTATATGGACTTTTAAATGCTGACTGGTCTGGTCATTTCCCCATCTTAAACAATCCTGAGATGAATATCAATTTATCCCCAGTTTCCTTATATTGAGCTATTGGTTTAGGGATAATAGAAAAGCATCATTATTTTTGCCCATATTACAGTTTTAAGAATATTCCCATGGTAAGCAAGTTCAGTTAATAAAAACCCATTTCTTTTATAAAGATTTATAATGATTTAAGAAAAGATAAGTGTGTGTGTGTGTGTGTTTTAATTCTAAAAAAAAAACGTTAGCCTTTGAGTTTTTGATAGTTGAGGAGCCACTCAATAGAACATAACATGCAGGTTTGGAAGGAAATAATACAGAGTCGCAAATGGAAACCAGAAAGAATTAATTAGATCCCAGAAATCTTTAGACTTTTCAGACTTGGGATATGCCTTGAATGTCAACTTTCGGGAAGGGATTGACCTGAATCCAAATTTCTGTGCAGCCATGAAGTTTCAGCTAACCGACTTGACATTTCTTCCCAAAGAATTGGATAAAGCAATCAAACTCTTTCTAAACAGTGGCAGAACTGAGTGACCCAGAAAATCTAAATACAAGACAAAAGGTTACTCTACCTGGTTTCTAAAAGCCAGATTTCCAGCTTATACAAAATATAAGTACCACATTCAGACATAATGTCATCTGTTTGGCTCTGGTTTAGAAGGTATATGGTTGGTTAAGCAAGATTAATGCCATGTGAGACACAGATCCATATATCTTGTTCTAAAGTAGTTAAAACAACAAATGGATTAGCCACCAATAGGTGAATCCAGCCAATATGGTTCATAGTTCAGCATGACGTGTGAACCAATCCAAGATTCATATTGACAAGCAGTAATTAACAATATAGCATTACATGTGAGCACTGAAGAACTGTTCGTTCCTCAAACTACTGTCGGTAAGAATGGAAATGGCACTCTTAAAATTACCCAGCAGATGTTCAATACGAAGCAAATTTCACCATCAGACTTCACTTTCAGTATTGTGCCTAGTTATGAGTTAACATTATAAGAAGGATGCAGTGAACAAAGATGATCAGAATACTGGAAGCAGAGTTCAAGAGGGTTGTTTATCCTTAAAAAGATATATCTGATGGAAGACACAATAGTACTCTTTCAGTGCTCAAAGAGTTGCCATGGAGAAGAACGCTAAGATATATTAACCAGCAATACGGAATGTGGGGCATAAAATAAGGATCTTAAGTTGCAGGGTGGCTGTGAAGTTTTTGTTTGATCTGAAGCTGATTCAATAGAGTTCCCAATCAAATGCCTGAATTATCTGATAATGTTTTATTGAATTCAATATCCTTCCTATCAAACCATTCTTGCCCCTTTAGTGATTCCTGAATTGAAAAGGACCAAAAGTCCATCTCTCTTTCTCTTTCTCTTTGTCTCTCCTGCTAGCAGGAGGTAATTACTACTCTTTCTTTGCAATATGAAACCATGGGAGTTACTCAAGTTACCAGTTACTCAAGTTACCAGTTACTCAAGTTACTCAAGATCTAGATGATCAACTGTGCTCCCCAAAAGAATAATGGTCAGCTTTAGTAAACTGTGTATTAATATCTAAATCTAATATTAAGATTTTTCCTGATGGAGAGGAACCAACCAATGGTTCATGCCTATTGATACATCAAAGATGAGAAGAAACTACTATTCCTCTTCTCTTCCATTCAAAGTGTCAAATTTAGGTAGATTAAGGACATAGTTGACCTTAAAAAATAGTCTACCTGCTAATATCTGACAAAGTTCTTTGAAAATTATCATAAATTGGGTAGATACATAGATATCAGGCACTTGCTAAATTCAAAGCACTGAAGAGTTTATTATTGCTACCTATAGACAAGAATCTGGTCAACTAACAGCCAAAGCTAAATTGGTGTTAGATAAGAGTCAATGGAATTCATGGGGGGGGGGGGGCTGGATTTGAGTCTCTTGAGACAATGCAATGACTCAAAACTGATGATATGTTTAACCCCGCCTTCCAGCTCAGCCGGCTCATCTTCTATGATAGTTATCAAAATATGGACCTTTTTATAGCAGATCTTATAAGGATTTTAATGCTGCGAGGTCTAATTTTCAAGCAAGTTGCTTGAAAAAAAAACATAGGTATTTTATCTTCAAAATCCAGGTTTTTAATGCTTAAAGGGCAACAAACATTCTAAGGAAAAGGAACAACTTTGATATAACAGTGTTATAATATTTGAGGAGCTGCCACAAAGAAGAAGGCTGCCACAAAAGAACCTATTTTCCAAAGCACCAGAAGGCAGAACAAGAAGCAATGGATGGAAATTTATCAAGGAGAGAAGCAACCTAGAACTAAGGAGAAGTTTCCTGACAGTGAGAAAAATTAACCAGAGGAACGGCTTGCCTCCAGAAGTTGTGAGTGCTCCATGGAGGCTTTCAAGAAGAGACTGGACAGCTATTTGTTTGAAATGGTATAGGGCAGAGGTTTGGACTAGAAGACCTCTAAGGTCCCTTCCAACCCTGTTTTTCTGTTACTCTGATATTCAAGTCAAGGTAGAAATAGATGTTTGTGTGGAGTTCTCCAGGTTCAATCCTATAGGTGCACTTTCTCTCTTTAATATAAAAATAACTTGGGTGGAAATTTCTTTCTCAAACCATAAATATACACTGCGTATATTATTCAGTGTAATAAATGGCCAACAAATACAGTTGAAAAATTATTTTATTCCTGCCCAGTGACCAGTTTATTTTGGCCAAATGTGATGAATGTTGTAGTTCACTTCTTTTCCTGCACAATTCTTCCCTAGTTGCAGGCAAGATTTAGAAGGCTGCTGATTATAGATGGTTGCTTGGCCTGTCTATAGAGTTTTACTACAGCCCAAATAGAAAGAAACACTGTCTAAAAATGCATCAGGGAGGCTTGTCTGAAAGCATTGCAGTGGGAATCATGGCTTATATGATTCCTCTCTTCAGTGTGGAAACTGGGCTGGGAATTTATTCCTGCCAGACCACGGGGGACTTTTGAAATTTCTGGAAAATATTATTGTTTACCTTGACTGAATCAGTGTTCTCCTGTGGAAATAAATAACCTCTTTGTACAGAATCATCATGCATATATTGAGGTACAATGTCATATATTTTTTCCTGAGAAACTGTAAACAGTTTCTGGTGAGAATTTCAACTTCCTTTATGCCAAGTGGAAATAATATAAGGCGTGCCTTTTATGGAACACCTTATAGTTGTAATGCAAATTGAGATGCCTAGTCTACTGTACATGTTTCTCTTCTTAATTGTACACCTGTACAGTCTGTGGTGCAGATGTCTTATCAAGTGCAGGAACACAATCTCTGTACTTTCAATAAAATGTGACTGGAAGGAATGGGGAATGTAATTTTTTGCATTGCCTACACGTATTCACACTTCAGTAGAGGAGTAGCGAGACTGCCAGTTTGGTGTAGCGGTTAAAGCATTAGGCTACAAATCAGGAGGCTGTGAGTTCTAGTCCTGTATTGGGTACAAGCCAGTTGGGTGATGTTGGGCCAGTCATTCTTCCATCCCAAGGAAAGAGGCAATGGCAAAACCACTTCTGAAAAACCTTGCCAAGAAAAATGCAGGGACTTCTCCAGGCAGGCTCTGCGAATCAGACAGGATTGAACAGAAGAAAGAAAAAGAAAAAAAAAGGTAAGGCATAAACAAGTAGAGCAAATATATTGCCTACATTCACAAGCCAGGTACAAATGTAGCGGATACATTGGCATAATAAGCTAAACCAAGGTGAGTTTAATTTTTGCTTAAGCTTTTTTTTTTAATACAGAAAGTTTAGCCTTCTACACATTCTATTTGGAACTCCTATTTGCTCAAGAAATTGGAGGTGCAGTCTAAACCAATTCATTTGATTTGATTTTTGATGTATTCGAATAGGAAGGAAATCCCCTTTGGAAGGTTGGACAAGGTGGAAACTGACAGCATTTTAGTTGAATTCTCCATATTTTTCTCCAGATGTTTTTTGATTTTATGGCTAACTCTCTCTGCTCCTATTCTGACTATATTAGGCACTTCAGAAGGAGAATTGCATTAGTTTATGGTAGTCAAAAATCAGGGGGACTCGGGAACCATGTATTTTCCGACAAATACATTTTATTAAAAAGCATTTAAAAAAGGCTGTTGCTCAAAGCGTATGCCTTTGGATAACATTTGTTAGTTGGGAAAGATTATACTTAACTTTCTCAGTTTTTTTCTTCTTCTTCTTTTTTTTTTAGGGTGAATGCATTGTCATCTTTAAAGCTGGTTCGAACAACCATTACTCTAAGTGGTTTTGAGTATTGACTCCTGGGCTTCTGGGTTAATTTTAATGCCTAAAGGGGCCCTCTCGGGGTTTTGTGGCTAATTCAGTACTTGAAAAGAGATTCCCATTTAGCCACAAGAATAAAGGTCAAATCGCTTGGGGAAAAGCTAAGTAGCCAATTATTCTCCCTGGAGTACAGATCTAGGAATGAGTTGATGAGCTGGAAAAAAAATGGATTTAATCATGAAAATTATCTTCCTTTTTTTTTTAATTTAAAGGAAGAGATGAGAACTCTAATAATATGATGATTTTAACCACCACTTAAAGACTGTGGAAACTTCTTTTTTTAAGGTTTAGGGTTTCAAATTATTTTTTTTTAGAACAATTGATGAATTATGAGAATCGTGCTTTTAGCTATGCATCTATTTTATCATTTTCTTTACGATAAATAGAGTGTTCAGAGCTTACCCTTTTCCCATCGTGGGATTTAATACAATATATATTTATATTTCCATTCTCTCTCTTATCCAGATAACGATCAGATCCAAACCACTTAACATCATACACCTTTAGACTGCAGGTCTCATAATATATGTCAGTAACAGATTTGCATGAACTTTTCACAGAGGAACACGAGAGCTAGAGATTTTTTTATTTTTTGGGGGGTATCACCTATTTAAATTGAATACATGGAGAATCCAATTTGATAAAGTGAACTTTATGCTACTTAATGGAAAGCATGATTAAATTAGGGAAATATTGGAGGTGAGGATGGAAAGAAGACAGCTTGCAAAGGGATCTTTTAAAAGCTCAGGGTTATCCCTTCTAGTGTGAAGGACAAAGCACTAATGCTTGAATTACCCAATTACAGGTGACATTCCTTAAAATCTGACTGATGGGAACTAACAATGAAAGAAATCTTTCCCTCTTCTGTTCATGTTTGTGAGTTTCTCAAATGCTCTCAGTTGGCTCCTTGGGAAGTTATAGGTAGTTGCTTGACTTACAACCATTACTGGGATCAGAATTTTAATTGGTAAGCGATGCAGTTGTTAAATAAATTATGTCCAATTTTAAGACCTTTTCTGCCCTGGTTAAGTGAATCACTGTAGCGGGTTAAACAAATCTAGCTTCCCCCATCGACTTTGTTGGAAGCAATTGAGAAGGTCCACATGGCCATCACCTGCAGCTGGAACACTGTAGCAGCCATTGTAAATACATGCCCAGTTGCCATGTGCCCAAATGTTGATCACATGACTGTGGGGATGCTCTTGATGGTTGTAAGTGTGAGGATAAGACACCTTTTTTTCAGTGCCTTTGTGACTTTGAACGGGTCACTAAATGACAATTGTAATTGACCCTTAGCTTGATAGTTCTTTAGCTCTCTTAAGTTCTCTATGTCAAGGTCCTTCAAGATAATGTGCAAAATACGGCAATCTATAAAAGATGGGGAATTTAATCCAGATTATCATGATTATTATTACATTCCTGCTGCTCCCCACCAGGTGGGATTCAGGGACATGCAACCTTCAAACATAAATCTTATTTGTGACCATTCTGGTGATCAGTTGCCCACTAGAGATCTAATCAGCATTTACCTTGGAAGATTTCTTTAAGATTGTGAAGCTGGAACTCTTGTGCGGGGCATTTGAGATTTAACCGTGGCTATTATAAAGCTGGAAGCGATTCTAATTTTATATTTTGACTGTTCCTGTTGTCAAATGCTTTCTTGATGGACGAATGTTTTAACTGTGATTTAATATACATCAGCCTTCACTGGATTGCAAGCCTCCACGAGTCCATTTATAATGGTGGCCAATAGACAGACAGAGAGACAGACAGACAGACCTTTACTGAAATATTTTTCACCACAAGCTGGTCTGTTTTCTCTTTTTGAAGCTATATAATTGAACGGCCATCTTTCAAGGTGGACTTATCTCCCTAAATGAAATGTTTCTCCCTCCAAGCCATGCCTGTGTGAAACTCCATTTGCTTTGTTCCATAAAACATAGAGAAATTGGACAGGTTGTAATAGGTTGCCATCCATTACAGGCCTTCCTTTTTGTTCTTTGTGAAGTAAATAAAGCAGGGGCTGAATCTGACTACTATCCAAGACTGCAATAACTGTTATAGTGTCGCGTCTGCCAAACCTTTTATTTTCTCACTCAGTAGTTAAAGGAAACCATTGAGATATATATTTAGCTGAAGATGGGTTTGAATTTTCCCATTTTTATGAGGACAATTTGTCTCCCACAGAAAGGAGGGCAGCTGAATTTGCTTGTTATTTTCAGGGTAGATTGCTTATCTCATGGGGGGAGAAGGAAGAAGGGAAGAAAGTTCCTTTTGTCTAAGTAAAAAAAAACCCACAAAAAACACAATACTCTTGCTTTTACAGCGATTAACCTCTCCAGTATGCAGACTTATTCATATTTCGTGAAGCATTGTTCCGATTAAAAAGAAAGTTGCTTAAAAATTCAGGCATTAAAAGAAAAAGGCATAAATTGGAAAGCTGGGGATGCATGCCATACATTTATGGTTTTCAGAAATGGGTAGCTTAGAAAATACATTTTTTTAAAAAAAAATACACATGGTTATAGAAGTAAACATGCACTTCTTGAGTTTTTGTTCCTTTCCTTTCCTTTCTTTTATCTTTGTATTGACTTCCCCCTCCCCCACCCCCAGGTTGCTATCTGATGTGGAAATGTGAGGATGAGAAGGCAAGTCTAGGGGGGAAAAAAACGATGAAGTAAAATTGACAGATTCATTCAACTCTCACTTGTTAGACAAGATGTTCCATGCAGCCTGCCGTTCCATGCATGATAACGACTAGACACCTAGGGACCTGCTGAATGGTTTGGGTGGAAAAGGAGAGGAGGAGGAGGATGAGGAGGAGGAGGAGGAGGAGGAGGAGGAAAATGAAGAAGAAGAGAGAAGCGAGAGAAAGAAGGAGAGTGGAAGGGCAAGGCGAACGGGATGATGACGACGATGATGAAGGGAATAGAGAAGAAGAAGGAGAAAGAAGGAGGAAAATGGAGAAGAAGAGAGAGATGGAGAGAGAGAGAGAAAGAGAATGGAAGGGCAAGGGGAGGAGAAGGAGGAGGAGGCTGAAGAGAATAGAGAAGTAAAAGGAGAGAGGAGGAGGAGGAGGAGGAGGAGGAGGAGGAGGAATAGAGGAAAAGAAGAAAAGAAGAAGGAAAGAAGGAGAACCATGCTGATCTTCAGAGTTTTAGTAAACAAATGCATCATGCAACAGGGAATAGAAAACCTTTTGCTGCTTGTATAATAGCTTAGTAGCCTTAGGCAGCAATTAATCATAGGCGGGGCCTCATAAGGACCTCTCCATTCTATGCTACATAGAAACCTAGAGTATAAGCCTGATTTGAGAGACATATATACTCATTCAGTTCATTTCTAAGCATTACAGTGCAGATCATTGCACCGCCAGTCTATAGATGGCTGACACAGAATTCTTTTTCAATGTTTACTCCGGTTAAATTCCAGGGTTTCTAGTATCAACTGGTACCAGATAAAGCAGCACATATTTGCTTGAGACATTTGACCGTAAGAATTACTCGGATAGAGATCGGAGATCAGAGAAAGTAAAGCTAAGTAAACAACCTGAAATCTCCTCCTGTGTTTGACCATTCCTCTTTCTTTGGCTTTCTGAAGCTTCCCCCCCCCCCCCCCGCGCCCTGACCCCCATCTAATCTCTTATCACCCACTATCAGTGGCTGTTTGCTGAAATCCCACTGGTGTCGTTGGAGAACCGGGAGTGGTGATCAGCTGTTTGGGATAAAAGCAGGCAAATCAAAGAATAGGAGAGGAGAGAGCCAAAATAAGATTTGGCTTGCAAAAAGACAGAGTTAATTCTCCGCAGCAGCTTTCAACAAATCTTTGCCTGACATTTGTGATAACACTTGTTGGGTGGGGGGGGGGAGGAAATTGATACCTCTGAGGAGGAAAAACTGGGAGGAGGAGATGGTGAGCCGTGTGGATAGGGTCTCCAGCATCATTCTTCATCCTTGCATGCTGTGAGTTAAACCTGCGAATGGGCCTTGTTAAAGGCTGAAATTGTCAATGTTCAGGGCACACTGGATATTTATTAGCATAGAAGTAATGCGTGCAGTGAGAATGGCAGACAGAATAGCAGTTGGCCAATAATAAATAAGACTATTAAACCACGAGAGCGCCCGGCTTCCTTGACATCAAAGGAAAATCAATGGGTACTTTTTCTGCATCCTGTAACAAATGCTGGCTGCCAAATGTTAAGAGATATGAGATTGGGAAAGGTTTTTTTACGACGCCCATTCGCTGCTACTCGCTGGTGGAGAGGAACATGAGAGAACGAATCAGCCTGGAAAAGCAACGGTCTCAGAGCAATGAATGGGGCTTTTTAGTCTTCCTCTGAGGATCAGATTCGTATAAAGTAGAATTCATTTCAAAAGCAAAGGATGCAGACATGCTACACGGTTGAGAGTGCGTGACAAGACCTTGAAGCTCAGTTTCATTTCTCCCCCCCCCCCAAAAAAAAATATATGCATCAAACGGTAACATAAATCTGCCATGCAAATAGTAAATGAGCAAGCAAAGGGGACTTAAAAATAATAATAATAATAAAGGACTTGTATGTTGTGGGAATGCTGGGGAAGAAATGAATCTCTGTCTTTGTCAGCCCTTTGAGCTAGACGGGATGAGGAAACAGGAGTCCCTAGGAATTTGAAAGGTCATTTAATGCAGTTTAGGATATTGTGACAGAATCCTGAAAGCCGGTCCAAATCCTACCATTCCAAACAGATTGAGGACAGTTTTATACTGTATTCTGTTATTCTGTTAAGTAGCCTTTTTGGGGGATAAGGAAAGTGTCACCTGAAGCTTTCTGGACAATCGTTATAGGCAGGAAGTGGTCCAGATAGTTTACCGGTTAATGTTTTTTTCTTCCTCTTGCCATCACAGAAGTAGAGGAGAGGAGCATCAATTCAGAATTTTAGTAGTAAGGTTACTATGGTTACACTGACATTCCATGTCTTTGTGTTTGTCAGTTCTGCAAAGCAGGGAAAGGAGATACTGTATTCTCTGGCCTTGATAACCACGAAACAATCAGGACAGTTGATTCACCATCACGCCCCAAATTAAAGCAGTTTCATTTTATAGCTCTTTATATTATCATTTTTTTTTCGCCTGAAAAAGCCAACAATTATCTCATTTCCCGTCAGCACAATTTACCATGGGCTCCATCAGATCTTTGTCCTTTTGGAGATTGCTCTGAAAAAACTCTTCTGTATTTTGAGATATTAAGACAAAGGCTTGAGTGCCCTCCACCATATCTGATAATTAGAGTGAACAAATATCCCAGGAACCATCTGTGCAATGTAAGGGTGCTTTTACAAGCTGCTGAGTATTTCAGAAATAAATATTACATAAGCCCATCCTGTCAGACCTTGCAGGGGTTTCCTGGTTACAATTAATCAGCGGAACAGCCTGCTTTCAGAAGTTATGGGTGCTCCATCATGGGAGGTTTTCAAGAAGACACTGGACAGCCAATTGTCTGGAGTGGTATTGGGTCTCCTGCTTGAAGAGGGAGTTGGACTAGAAGACCTCCAAAGTCCCTTTCAACTCTGTTATTCTGTTCTGAGAAGGCATGTTGTGCGTAACATCCTTCATTTGGTGGGTTCCAGGAAGTGGCTCTTCTCTAATGTAGCATCCATCTTATGGAACATTCTTCCCCTCAATATATATATATATATATATGTGTCAGATTAGTTCCATCTCTGTTAGTATTCTGGAAGTCCCTCAAGAGAGAAGGTTTCAGGTAATGGGAGATATTCTTAAATGACATCACTACAGTTGATCTTTTTTACTTTCTGGTTTGTATATTTTAGATTTTATAGGGTGTTTTTTCATATTTAATAATAACATATATTTTATATGTTTTTTTTAATATTGCTGCTTTCTTGCTGCTTTCTTTTTGTCAGATGGGTGGTCATATAAATGTGAGAAATTCATAAATAGCTCTCTCTCTCTCTCTCTCTCTCTCACACACACACACACACACACACACACACACACAGACACACACACACACAGAGAGAGAGAGACTTGTTTAACGATTTGCTTCTCCAATGCCTAAAAAAGATGTACTTCTAACTGGAATAAACCAGGTGGAGAAATTGGTCCCTAGTTTTTACAGAAAAGAAGATAAGTCTTAGCAGATGGTGGCACTTAGGTAACCGTGGCTGGCCTTGGATGCTTAGGAGGGATTGATTCTTGGAGGGGAATCCACCAGAGAATAAGAGAAAAGTTGAATAATAAATGTAAAAAAAACAAAAACAAAAAAAACAGCAACAGGCCATGTCCATATTGTGGCCTAGGAAATATGTCCAGGTGTCAAGCTTAAGTCAGAGGAGACTTTATTAATAAAATAGGTTAGGAACTGAAATGCACAGGGGCCAGAAATAGGACACATTTATTTTTCAAATGATCTTTCGTTTCTGCCAGCTAACTGTATTGAAAGGGAAGCCTTTGACCCCGAAATTTTAGGACCTCGTCTTGCTGGGAGAAACCCAAATGCTGCAAAGCTGACTGACCGATCTTTGAAATTCAAAGCTGTTGTTTTTGTTGCATTATCATCTAAATAGGCAGCTTCCGGAGGGTCAGGAGTTCAGAATCTAAAATTCCTTCATTACTGCTCTCTTTAACATCCACTTCATTATGTCATCATTTCTCCTACGTACGTGTGGAGCACGCAGGAAGCCTGGGCAGATCAGCCTTGGAAATCTGGCATTCAGAGATGGCATGATTAGATTTCGTTTCGTGCTTTGCAATTTGCAGGGAAAACAATCGGATTCAAATCATGGCGAGTTCTGAATGTTTAAACAGGGCTTCAACCATTGTAGAAAGACTGGGCCAGGCTGGCATTGTTTCGACAGAGAAAACATTCTGATGAACCGTGTCAGGAAGATACGGTGGAGCTCCTGAAGACCCACCTCCTTGTCCCCCTTCACATGGTAGCGAAAGGAGTCTGTGGTTTTTAGCACGAATCTATGAGAAGATATATCCCCTTGTTGGCATTGCCCCACCTAAGGTCAGAGAGAAGTAGCAGCAGATACTGAGAGAACTGAGCAAGAGAATGATCCTTCACATCCTTGGAATGGACTATATGCCCGAAGCCTGCTGACTCACATCTAGGAACAGCTTTATGGCAAGAACAAGCATTCTTGAAGGTGCGCAAGAACAAAATCAAATTAAAAGATGGAGGAAGGAGACCATCAAGCAAGGAATAACATTAAAGGAAGATATGGATGAAGGATCTACCTGGAGGACCCTGAATAGGTTGAAAGTTGTAGTGCCTAAATGTAAAACCAGAATGCTCAAGTGAAGGCTCTTAGTGGAGAACAACACGCTGTGTGAATGTGAAAAGATACAGAGCTCAGCCTACCTGCTGATATGTTAGATACTATAAGAACTACATGTACTGGTAATGATTTATTTTTGGCCTATGTCAAAGCCAAGGAGGTGGCTTTATTCTGGCAGTTTAAAGTTTGATCTAGACATGGAAGAAGAAGAAGAAGAAGAAGAAGAAGAAGAAGAAGAAGAAGAAGAAGAAGAAGAAGAAGAAGAAGAAGAAGAAGAAGAAGAAGAAGAAGAAGAAGAAGAAGAAGAAGAAAGAAGAAGAAAGAAGAAGAAAGAAGAAGAATGAATCGATGGAATATCATTCTTCTAGGCAGCCTAGACAACCCAGGAGAGGGATAAGAAAAGCAGTGAATGTCTCTGAAGGAACATCATAATACACTATCTTGACCATGCATCGTTAGTAACCAGGAAACGCCTAGCAGTCCTCTTATGTCCATAAGGTCAAACTACTATGTCCAGAAAGTCAAATTATAGTGTGTGTGCGTACATGTGTTTATGCTCACATGGGATATAGAACCCTTCCATCATTGTATGTATAGAAGTGTTCATCCAAAGGCTGTCTTCTACGTCTCAAACTCTCCCACCAATGGCTGTGGGGGGGAAATGTGCACCTCTGCTACTTCAAGTGAAGTAGGTGAAATAGAGCATCGTGATTGCAGCATTGAGTGAGGATGCCATCCAGAAGGAAGGAATGATAACCTACAATGAGCATCTTCCCATCCTCTGAATTTACCTGCTTTCATCTGTTCCCAAGTCTACAAGGTAGTCTGTCTTGCTTGCCTAGGAGGGTGGTGTGTGTGTGTGTTTGTGTGTGTGCGTGTGTGTGTGTGAAACAAAAAGTGGTTGGATTTAACAGAATAAGAGTTGGAAGGGACCTTGGAGGTCTTCTAGTCCAACCCCCTGCTCAGGCAGGAAACCCTAGACCATTTCAGACAAATGGCTGTCCAATCTCTTCTTATAAACTTCCAGTGTTGGAGCATTCACAACTTCTGGAGGCAGGTTGTTCCACTGATTAATTGTTCCAACAGTCAGAGAATTTCTCCTTAGTTCTAGGTTGCTTCTCTCCTTGATTAGTTTCCATCCGTTGCTTCTTGTCCTGCCCTCAGGTGCTTTGTTAGAATAGGGTTTTCTTTTATAAAATAAAGATATTTTTCATTATTTATCTGCGCTGCTTCCTTCTGCAGAGCTTCCAAGGCAAGAAAGAGTTGCTTTTCATACAAAAACATAAACGTATGGCCGCATCATAATTAGTTCCATTACAAAAATGTTCTGTGGAGACATTTGAGTGATTTGTAGATCCCTGCTGACTTTATTTGCTTTAATCTGCAGTTTTAGATCTTTTATTGATTTGCTTGTTTTTACTGTTTGTTTTCTGCTCTGTTAATTGGATTTTTTTTCTGTCCTCTACTCTGCTGCAAAAGCTGGAAATGTGGAATATTAATATGGTAATCAAAGAAGTAAACTAAACGACATGAAGTTACAAACAGCTTTAAATGGAAACCACTGAGACTTTAAGCATCTAGAACCCTAATTATTGGACTTCTTGCAACCTAAGAAAGTCAGAATGCCAGTACTTAGGAACACCCACACTTTCTTTCCTTTTGGTTCTCTCTCTGTGTGTGATTGCTCATCTCATCTCCCCCTAAACTAAAACATCCATGGAAACATTGCACTACAAATAGGTATAAGACTATTGGTACCAATTCTTCTTTCAGTTCAGTTTTGTGTTTTGAGGAGGCATTATCCTTATTCATCTCCCTTAGTAAAGGGTTTTTTAAGCATTTAGGGAAAGTTGGATTTATTTATTATATTAATGTTGCAGCCAATAGTTGGTAGTGATCATGTGTCAACCAGCTGACAACTTACGATGGTCTGGACAAGGTTCAATAGTAAGCAGTTAGGAACAAAATAATTCCCTCAGTAGACAGAGTTACAGCAAGGTCCATGCCATTTCAAGAAATAGTTACTTCCTATTAACTTTTTTTTTCACTCATAGTAATATTTGTCCAGGCAGCTACAAAGCCTTGGAGATATTCTATTGTACTTCTCTTTTGCCATTTATAAATATATTCTGCTTCTATTTTAGCCTATTCTCTTGTACTTTAGTTCCCTCTGGTTTGGATTCCTCACTTGATCAGGAAATCTGGAAGCTTTAATAGAACTAGAAGTTCTATTGTAGGTGTAGTGGCAGAACTAGAGATCAGAATCAAAAGAGGGAGCAGCCTATAATCCCTACGTAGCCACAAGCAAACTAAGTCAAACCTGTCTTCAATTCCGTTGATTAGTTTAGAAGATTCCTATGCATAGGCAGGAGTAACAATAAATCAGTTTAATTGAACCATCACATGTGGACCTGATCTTTTGTGTGCCTGACAGTTCATGAAAGTTACCATACTCTGCAGACATTATTTTCGATCACCCATCTTCTCTTTTTCAATCAAGTATATATTGTAAATGCCTCAAGGGGCAGGAAATTACCCGCTTTTGGATCTTACCTGACCAGGTACACATAAAAAGCAGTAATGATTAAAAGTTTAATAGCGATAAATTGTGCAGGTTATCTTGATGGGTTGTGATGTAATAGCTGAAATGGCACAAGTGGTCTGAATTGGTCAGCTACAATTCTTCCCATTTTTCAAAGCATCTAATCACTTCCTTTCTTTTGAAGAGTACAGAAAAAGGACCCTTTGTCTCCACCACCACCACCCCCCTTTTTTTTTTTAAATGTCAGGAGTAAGATAGGCTAATTTCCAGCAAGATGGTTAATGGTTAAATGTCTTTTGGAAGCGTGTGAATGTATGTGTGATCTATAATCAACATGTACACATCATAGCTGTTCCCACTGAGAAGGCAGACTGTGATATCCAGATTCTGTGCAATGTAGGCAAAATGTTCTCTTGGGGGTTATAATAGACTTCTTTTCTTGTAACAATAATATGACAGAAATGTATCCTGTATATAACTGATGCGTTTCCCAGTGGGTCATTATGATTCTGTTGCAGATATCTTAACCTGAAAAGATAATGCAAAAGAGTGGAGGGGGTTAGGAAGAAAGGGAAATAGTTTTCTCCCTGGTTTCCATGACAAAAAAAGATATATATATATATATATATATATATATATATATATGGTGAGAGAAAAGAAAAATAAAAGATTAGATATGCAATTACTTCCTCTCCCTTCCTGTTATTCCAAAACTCAGTGGAATATGACATACATTAGAAGACCAGGCTGCTTTCATAGGATAATTAAGGTCTGGAACATTCTGAGAGAATTAGGAACAGAAAGCTACAGAGATGGGGCACCTGATGCTCTCCAACTTCCATAATACTTTTCTGTGGGGAATTGGTGCTCTCTGAGCTTGGTTGTTTGTTGAAGATGTTTCATTAGCCCTGATGATGTTACCTAGATGGGTAATGAAACGTTTGCAATAAAACGAGCAAGCTCAGAGAGCACCATACATATTTCATTTCAACCCTGAGCTACGGATCTTATCTTCTACTAGCATATTTTCTAATGGCTGGGCTACCTTAGGCTGAAGGAATCTGGAAGGCTTTGAGTTGCTCAAATGAATAGATAATGGAAAGAACTACATGCCTTGTCCAGTCTAAAGTCTTCCAAATGTGTTGGCCAAAAATCAGTTGTGTTGACGTCTAGAAGAGACATCAACACAACTGGTTCATTACATTCCTTTAGAGACTCTTATATGTGACAGTTGACATGGTAGAAGACCCATTCTAGCAATTAGTGAAATTCATTTGGGGATTACAAAAATAAAGTTTAAAAAAAAAATATTTTGCACATTACTGTATAGTCTATATAAATGTCTTTAAGGTGTGTATTTTTGGCTATTTTGGATAAAAAACTTTTTAGCATAGTCCTACATGGGTATTTGTTTTTTTGCAACTAGACTATAATGAGATTAAAGAAGCTTAATCAGCCCCTGCTGGCCAAATTCACATAATTTATTTCTTTATTAAACATATTTTTATCCTGCTACAATAAAAAAAAAAAAAGATTCTCAGTGGCTTATGTGGAATAAATAATGCTATTAAAACACCCGTGTTGCAGTCTCAAAACCTTACAGTATATTTTCTTTTTTTAAAAAAATAAAATAAAAATAAAACATAAGCAACAAAAACAAAACTTGTATAATACCATAAAAATAGAACATTGAAGATGACAATTAGAGGAAGGCTTTCTGAACCAGAAAAAGAAAATACTGTGATAAGCCAATTGCGGATCACATTATGGTTTAATGCCATCTATAAATCCAGCTGCTATGATTGCATGACAGAAGGCAAGGCAGAGATAGAAATGGATATATTGTATTAAAGTGAGTCTAATTTCTCTCGGTATCCCTTGAGTATGTTGTTCAGATCAGAAGGTTAAAATTTGTCTTGAACTGCACCCTGCTGTTGATTCTTTGATGAGTTCCAATCCATGAATCTGAAGGATGAAGAAAAAGAGACTTTTCAAGTCTTGATTACTGCTGGAAATGTAGAGAGCAGTTTTTTGTTACTGCTGGTAATTTAGAGTGGAGATCTATCTCCAGCTATGAAATTGGTTGACTATATAAATCTAACAAAGTCAAACTGGATTGCAGCCATTGTTAGGCCCGTTTTTTTGAAGCTCCGTTTAACATTGGAGTTTAAAAAAAAAATCCCTTTATAGATGAGCCCAAACATAAATCGACTCAGATGAAAAAAAAATATCCCCTTCTTTTTTTCCTTCCTTCCTTTTTTGTTCTCTTTATCTCTCAGGGCTGTTTGCAAAAAGGAGATAAAAAAGAAAAACCCAGATGCCATCAAAACCCCACACTTGTTATTTTAATGTGCACCCAGGAATATTTCCTTCCCTTCGTGTCACTTCAGATTAGGTTGAAGACTATTTGTGTCTACTCAGAAGGCAAGGGCCTCTGAATTCAAAGGGACTTACTTCGGAATAAACAGGTATAAAGCTGCCGCCTTTACGGTTGACTGATAGCACTTTTTAGTATGCATGGGGGGGGGGGCTTTGAATTTGGGGTATAAAAAACTTGCATGTTTTCCAATGGTTTTAAATAAGTACTCTGTGTATTAATTGGAGAGCCTCTTCTAAGCACCGCGAGTGTGTGCGAGAGGTGAAAGAGACTCAGCCATTTCGGAAATGCAGATTCCTTCTAAAAACATTTCAGCATCTGAAATCTTGAATCTGTGCAGTTTTAAGCCATTAGGTATGTAAGAAGGTCCCTGCAGATTTTGCCTTAGTGGAGAATTTACTCTAGCAAAAATCTACCGCTGGGGAATATTAGAAACCAAATAGCTTCTTTCCTTCCTTGTAACTGGATTTGTTCAAGGGAAATTCCACCTACTTAACTCTGTCTTGGTTAACAGGAAGTTTTAATGGTTTGAAATCCTCCCCTTGCAAACTTTTTTTTTTTTACAAACCGTAACTGGTAGCCTTTTATCATGGTTCAGACCTGTCACCAGGTGATGAATTTTCTTTTTTTGTTTCTAGTCTGTTAAAGTGTAAACTTAACATGGGATGAAAGGTGGGCAAAAAGGCTGAAGAGAAGTGAAGATAAGAATTGTATGTATTCACTACATCAAGGGGGTCTGCAACCTTGGCAAATTTAAGACTTGTGGACTTCAACTCCCAGAATTCCTCAACCAGCCATGGCAACTCCAGCTGGGTCATCTGCTTTGCTTGTCCTCACTTTTCATCTGAGATGGACTGGTTGGGTTTGATTGGACTATGATTTAGTTTGTTGTCACTGCCAAAGTGTATATTCCCATCAGGGTCACCCATAATGTAAAGGTCATCCTAGTTGTCCAACTAAAGCAAGCAGGCATTTCTATTGGACAGCAAGATTCTGGAGGCAGATGACCCTTCATTGTCATGCTCAAAAGACTAGATTCACCAAGTCCAATTAAATTGATTTATTTCTAAAGAGCCTATGCATAGGAATTTTGTCAACTAACAGTTAGACCTGCTTAGAGTTAGATCACAGAATTCAAGGAGGGCTTGGCTTAGTTCACTTGTGGCTATGTAGGGATTCTAGGCTGATCCCTCTTTTAACTCTGCCCCAAGCATCTGCCACTCCTTCTCTACATTCAGTGACAATGACAAAGATATCAATTCATACTGCGTGAAAGAAAGCAACAGTAAAACATTCCTCTATTTTTACCCAGAAAGCCACATCGCTAAGGAACAGTATATAGAGAAAATATAAAGTGATCCATTAACTTCCCTTTCTTTCATTACATCTCTTTGAACCTCAATTAATGCACTTGCTTTATACCTTGTGGAAGGGAAACCTTTGAAAGTGCTTTTAGTGGAACAAGTCATTCTGCTTTGTTTTGTCTGTGGGTCATGTTGGACTCTGACTAAACCCTGAAATAGATCTGAACTCAGAGAGTCTCAGTTAGGAGAAACATAGAAACTGGACTAAATTAGTACATCCACGGCTCAGAAGTCTTGGTAATCTATTCCCTACATTAGCAATTGTCTGTGCTGTACAATTGCTTTGCATTTTAATTCTGGGCTGTTAACTTGCTGCTCTGTCCCCAATCTGCTATTTATATACTTCATGAGCAGGTATTAGCAATGGCACTAGCAATAGCACTTAGACTTATATACCGCTTCATAGTGCTTTACAGCACTCTCTAAGCGGTTTACAGAGTCAGCCTGTTGCCTCCAACGATCTGGCTCCTCATTTTACCGACCTTGGAAGGATGGAAGGCTGAGTCAACCTTGAGCCTGTCAGGATCGAACTCCTGGCTTTGGGCAGAGTTAGCCTGCAATACTGCATTCTAACCACTGTGCCACCACAGCTTAGTCAGCATCCTATGGTGGTGTCTCACACAGCTTCCTTGTGGCATTTTTTTTTTAGTACTTTCAAATCAGTTTTGATTCTTAGCAATTTCCTGGATAAGCCTCTGCAGCTTTCATGGCAACTTTTTTGAAAGAGGATTGCCATTGCCTCCTCCCTAGGGCTGAGAGAGAGTGACTGGCCCAAGGTCATCCAATGGACTTCATACCTAAAGCAGTTCTGGTTTGTGGATTAGTGCCTTTAACCACTACACCACTCTCTTATTTTTATACATCAGCCCATTTTTTTTTTAGCCAAAACTGTTTGGCCCCAAATGATCTGAGGTTTCCCCATTCTGAGGAAAATCTATCTTGGTCAAGGTACAAATTTCACCGCATCGTGGTTTTGGTGGGAAAAAAAAAAGTAGAGATGCAGTTCATGTTTACAATTACACCTGAAGTGACACTGAGCAAAATATTTCAACTCAGAGGAAAGGAGTGACATTCAGAAGAAGCAAGAATATAATAAAGAACTTTAATGAGATAAAAAAACATTCACAGCACCACGGATTCTCTCTGTGTGTTTTCATGCTCTTTGATCTGACTGCAGAATGCATACAGTTACCACACAAGTAGGAAACCTTTGACAGAATACAGACCTTTTCTGTTAGGTCACTAATTGCCAATACATACGGAATAAAGTGGACACAATTGGAAGGGCTGAAAATTCAGCAATTCAGCCAGCATCTCTCTCTCTCTCTCTCTCTCTCTCTCTCTCTCTCTCTCTCTCTCTTTCTTTCTCTCTCCCAACCTTCAGGTATGCTTGCAATAATCTTTCATCTAACTTGGAACTTCAGCAAGACAAATCCAGAACAAGCATTGGATTAGTCTGATGAAAGCTATGGCTTCATATTTCTCTCTCTCTCTCTCTCTCTCTCTCTCTCTCTCTCTCTCTCTCTCTCTCTCTGTGTGTGTGTGTGTGTGTGTTCTTAATTTAGCTCCTTCTTTTAGCAGTATTGCTTCAGGCCAATGACGACTATGCTGGCAAGATTTAAAACACGCTTGATTTGGTTGGGTGGGAAGGGTTGGTGAGGATGTGTGTGTATGTGTGTTCAGGTCTCAAATGATGGCTAAATTAATTCTGGTAATGAGTGCCCTCCCACATATTTGCAGGTAATTAGCTGAGTGGATTAATATCCAGGAACTCTGGTCAATTTCTTTCTGGAGCTGTAAGTTGATCCCAATAAGCAGGCATGATGATATATTTTTAAAACATTATCTCCCTCTGTCTGACTCCCTCATATTTCAAGCAAAGCTTATTAGGGCTGCACACCAGCCTGGAATCTTTGCAAAGCTTAAAACTTTACAAATGAGCTTTTAAACTTTTAAGTACAGGTAGCCCTCGATGTACGACTACAATTGAGCCCCAAATGTCTGTTGTTAAGTGAGACATTTGTTAAGTGAGTTTTGCCCCATTTTACAACTTTCCTTGCTGGAGTTCTTAAGCGAATCACTGCAGCTGTTAAGGTAGTAACCTAGTTGTTAAGTGAATCTGGCTTCCCCATTGACATTGCTGGTCAGAAGGTCACAAAAAAGGGGATCACATGACCTTAGGACATAGCAACGGTCATAAGTAGGAACCAGTTGCCAAGCATCTGAGTTTTGATCACGTGACCCATGGGGATGCTGCAAAGGTCGTGACTGGGAAAAACGCCGTTGTAACTTTAACGGTCACTAAATGAACTGTTGTAAGTCAAGGACTGCCTGTATGTTCACTGCTTGGCCTTATGTATGTTTCTTTATTTGCTTGGTGGTGTAGAGAGAATCTGTTTTGGGCAACTGCGTGTAGTTTGTTCCAAGATTTTCTGGGAAGGCTCTTGGGTATGTATTAACTGAGAATCAGTTGTCTCGGTTACCTTAGACTCCCGTCCAACAAAGATATATCTGTGAGTGTTGGAGTTTATTATTAAACTGCTAGGATAAAATTGGGTATCAGTTGACCCTTTCTTCAAAGGGATCACCCAAGACAGAGGATAGGCCTTTTCCAGTAGAAATTTTTAATAAATAAATCTTGGTGAAGTAGAGACAGATGTAAAAATTTGGGTGAAAATACAACAAGAAATGCCAGGACGGTAGCTAGATTGAGAAGATGTAAGAGGGAAGAATCAAACTAATTTCTCAATGTTGTTGTTTTTTTAAATTCCCTTAGACTGTCCACCATGGGTCTTGGGCTGGTTTAGACAAAATGCACCACGTTTGTTTTTAATTGAATTGTAATAAAACCTTGATTCTGTTCACCGGAGATTATACCAGCCTTACGTATTTGGTTTTGGAGAGATTTATAAGCAATAAATTCAGTTAGGCCCCACGTCTGTTACATGAACAACCCAGCCATCCTTTCAGTCTTCTAAGTCATTTTTGTTCTCTGGCAGCACATGAGATAGGATAATTTTATGTACCATGAGGCTTTTTTTTACAGTCTAGCCAACTGGTGAAGGGAAATTGGAAGGCAATCCTGATCTACATCCTGACCCAGTTTTGGTTTTGACAAGCATTCTTTAGGATATCATTGTAGAGAATTTAAAAAAAGATGACCTTGATGGTATTGCACAAGAGCCATTGCTAAGGTGACGAGGGGTGAAAAATATTTTAAGTCCACAACAGGTGTTTGTAAGCAGCTCATTAAGACACTTCCCTAACTCACTGAAGTTTAAGAAGAAAGTGGTATCTTGAGAATCCTTTGGATTGCAAGAGGATCAAATCAGTCAATCCTAAAGGAAGTCAACCCTGACTGTTCTTTGGAAGGACAGATGCTGAAGTTGAAGCTCAAATATTTTAGCTACCTAATGGGAAGAGAAGATTCACTGGAAAAGTCCCTGATGTTGGGAAAGATGGAAGGTAAAAGGAGAAGGGGACGGCAGAGGATGAGATGATTAGACAGTGTCATCAACACAATGAACATGAATTTGGGCAAACTCTGGGAGACAGTGGAGGACAGGGGGGGCTAGTGTTATATGATCCATTGGGTCGTGAAGAGTCATACATGACTTAGCAAGTGAACAACAACATAAGAAAAAAGAGAAGATACAGACCAATCAGAATTGCAAGATTCTGTTATTATAGCCAACCTCAATGAAAGTAGTTTTAGTTTTCTTTTGGATTTGATTTCTTGGTCTGGTCTACTTAGTAGGGCATAAGAGAACACGCTTGAGAGAGTTATTTTAACTTCAAACACACTGGATCTGTTGAGGTCTAAATCTAAATTTAATAGAGTTCATTGGCTGTGACAATTAACCTTGTTTCCCTATTTGCATAACATATTCTCCCCTTCAATGATCTGGTTAAATGTGTTCTATGGACAGAAAAACAAATAGGTAATCCAAGATGCAAAAAAAGTTGGAAACAGAATACAGACGATGGACATTAACGTATTTCAATACAAGCATATAGGGCTGAACAACCTTGCTGTGCTATTGGCAGAGCAAAAAGTAGCCAGTATATATTGACACCTTGAAAATAACATCTTTAAACACCTACAGGCTAGTGAAAGTAATTTGAGCTCCAGAAGGACTCAAAAAGAAGGGGGGGGGGAAATGAAATCAGTAGTTCTGGAACACTGAAATTATTGTTGTTCAACTTAATCTAATTCCGAACGGATACTGCTTCAGGGTATAAAAAACACAACTGGGGTATTCTTTATTTGTATTGTACATTATAATGAAACATTTAGACTCGGGCTGTTTTAATCGAATAAAATAACTGCGATCATTAACATCCTCAGGTTGAGTGGAAAATGTCTATCCAAATATCAATCACAATAGAAAAATGGGGTGGGGTGTGTTGTTACCCCAGCCTACTAAATAGGAGATGTTTAGAACTATCAGTATTCCTTTAGTATGGATTTACTTGAGGGATTAGGAAGAATACTTGCTGGCACTGAGTTACTAACCTGTCAAGATATCTTGCCAGGTTTCAGCACAAAACATCTTGATTTTGAACATGTCAGTAAGACTATTTTGATGGAGAACAAAGCCATATATATATATATATACAGTATATTACAAAAATCAAGGAAATAATATATACTCTCTTATTCTAAGAAGCTGTTTAATGGAGATAACCAAACCCAGGTTCCCGGCATTGATTCTATATCCGTTACATTCCACATTCTTTTATCTTGAATTGTTGATTAATTTGAAAAGAAAAGAGCCAGGAATGCTTGTTTTGAACCTTGTGGGAAGCTTATAAATTCCCTGCAGATAATACAAAGTAATCAGATTAAACAGAGTGAGAAAATGGATGTTTCAGATCAACATTTAAATGGAAATGTGAGTTCCAGGCAATTCTGAGGAAATTCATTCATAAACATTTTGCACTGTACTTGCATATACAGTAAAACATCAGTGATCCAGCATGGCCTCCCTCATTTTCAAAGTGGTATGAGTAGCAAGGTATGATTTTAACAAACTGAGATCAGGATGTATGAAACACAGCAGTGGGTCAACAGTAAGAATAGTTCAAGTCCACTTCAAGAGTCATACGCTGAAAACAACTCCAAAACTTCAAAGGATCAGACCTAATGTATGATTGAAAAACAGCTTGAGGTATCAAAGCTCATGTGACAAGAATGAAAGCAGAATTTGGACCCATGAGTATGGAGAAGGAAGGACTATAATGAACATTGTTTCAGGCCATTTTTTCCAGTCTCTGAAATGTCTTCTTAAACTTCAGGTGATTAAGTCCTCCAAGGCTCAATTGATTTTTTTTTGTTAATGCTTTCCTATGATTCTAATGCCAGAGGGGACCATTAGATCCCATAGGCTAGGCTTTACATTCTGGCATTCTTAAGCTCTTCTGATCTTCGTTCCTTGACACAGCAGTGCTAACTTAAGTTCAAAATCTGCTAAGTTGGTTGATTCCATGTCAGGATTTAGAATTACAAGGATTAGGGATGTGGATATGAGTTGAGTCTTTCCAGCCTCCACGTTAAGACAAGGACAATTAATCAAGATAGAAGGTCTTTTTTAAACTTTAGTTAGAGTGGTTTCTACTTTTGGTATAGCTATGACTAATGAGTTATAGTGCTATGCCCCTCTTCCTGAAATCACCACAAAATTATACAGGGATAAAATATGCTGTGTCCATTACTGATGCCTATCCTGTCTCTTTGCCTTTGTTTCAAACTATTCATCACCTAACTTCCCTCCAAAGAAATGGGTAACACAGCCTTACAGGTTTTACACACTTTGGGGCTACCCTTGAAAATAAGTGAATTTACTACCATCACAGAAGAAGATGAAGGCAACATGGTGAGAAATGCAGCATATAAAAAATGTTGCCCTGGTATGTCTGTTCCTAGCTAAATGATGGTGGGGACATAACCAGACTTACAGAATACAGAATAACAGACTTGGAAGAGACCTTGAATGTCTTCAAGTCCAATCTCCTGTTCAAGCAGGGGACCCTATACCTTTCCAGAGTGATGACTGTCTAATCTCTTTAAACGACTCCAGTGATGAAGCACCCACAACTTCTGGAGGCAAGCCGTTACCCTGATTCATTGTTCTCACTGTTAAGAAATTTCTCCTAGGTTGGATCTCTCTTTGTTAATCTTCCATCTCTTCCTTTTTGTCCTGCCTTCCGGTGCTTTGGAGAATAGGTCAACCCCCTCTTCTCTGTGACAGCGTCTGAAGACTGCTTTCAAGACTACCCCTAGTCCTTCTCTTTGTCAGACTAGATATACCTAATTCCCACAACTGTTCATGGTACGGCTTAGCCTTCAGTCCCCGTCATGGAGGCCCTCTATGAAGGTTCCATGTGTCCATCTTCAGAAGATATTCTGGAAAAAGATCCAAGTTGGACATGAAAAGTCGAAGCAAAGGACCAGCAAAACCTGTTATTCTCCATTTCCATAGTTCTGATTTACTGTATTATTTAGCTTTTTTTTTTAAAAAAAAAACACTTGTGTATTTTAGTTCTCTGAAATTCCCAGGCCAATTTGCAACTTATTAAAACAATAGCATTAACCTTGTTACAAGAGTTGAATGTCATGAATACATCAACATAAACCGTTGTTGTTTTTTTAATCAGGAAGATAAAAATATAAATACTTTATTGCTTCATGTGTATTCTCTTCTTTGCTCTTGGCAATTTCTTTCTGTGTATAAGTAAACAATTATCTTTACAACAGATTTGATCATTTCTGGATTTCAGCATAGCTATTAGTGTAAAATGTATCAACTTTCCTAATGATATCCATTGCATCTTAGTAAATTAAGCCTCACTTATAAAACACCTTACCTTTCTTGAAATGCAATACTATCTTGTTAAATCTTTACTGCAAATGCAGTACTTCATGTTACCCAAAGATAAGCATGTATTGTTCACCACACAATTTTATCATATTTCATTGATTTCAAATCACAGTAATAATACTTCAGGGCATTTAAATATAAAGTAGGTCATTTGAACTTTTGGAAAAGTGTGACACTTTACATGTGGCTACCCAGCATTTCTCATGCTATTCCAGGGTAATGTTTCATATATAGATTTATGTAGATCCTTGCACATTTAGTGAGTAATGAAAATGGCTACTCTCCCATCTGAAGATTCTTAAGTTACTAAATGTCTGGCTGGCTTTCTGCATTTCAAGCTTTTTTGCTTTTCAAACGCAGCATATTTTTGTAGTTTTGAAATCTACAAAACCATTTTTTCTTTCTTTCTCAAGAGAGCCCTCACCAGGTTTGATTGTCAGCATTTGTCCTTTGAAGGCCAAGATCATATGGGCATTTGAAGTCTTTTTCTGACTAGATCGGTAGCTGTTCATTTCTTTTCATTCCCTACAATGTTCATGTCCTCTGCTCTTCCAGTCTCCTATTATTATTTTTTTAAGGCAGGATCTTTTTTTTTTTTTGCAAAAAAGACAGGTTGGAAGCTGTTTATCTTGATGCATCCACCAATGCAGCTTTTTGCCTGAAGTCCTCATTGTGCGAACATGGCCAAATTATGGAACTGATGCCAGATGAGGTCAAGGAAGTGAATTTAAAATGCTCTAAAAGCAGGAGTTAAATTCATAAAGAAAATGGCTGTCCGTGAGCAGCCATCTTGATGGCTTTTTTCTGTTTCCAGAATGAAAGATAACACACATCTCAGCTACCGGTTGCTAAAAGCAGCTTTATAAGAACACTATTCTGCTCCTGTATATGATTATGGACTACCTAAATTCATCTGGTTGGCCCCTGCAAGGAAGGCTGTTCTATCTGAATACTCAATCCAATCCAGCATTTGCTGCGTGCATCCTTTTGTTACGCTTATAAGCTTTTTATGTGAATAGGCCGAGTTACCATTTAACAAAATGTGTGCTAATTCACAGCTCTACCAAAAAGCTGCTTTAAAAGATACTTACGGTAACCTCTGTCTAATCTGGACTTGGTAAACAACAGTAATGTGTGCCAGTTCTTTGGCATGCCATTTTGTCCCCCGTTTGAAGCGCACAAATCAGCGGCTTGATTTCTCCAAAAATGTAGATTTTGTAGGGGAAAAAATGAAACAAAAGAAAAAAAAATCTATAATTGGATCTATTACCTGCCTCTTGACTATGACAAGTGAATTTCTCATTGCCATAATGATCTGGTTAGGCTTATTCATTCATGTGTTTCTTTTTTTCTTTTTCTTTTCTTTTCATTGGCTCTACATGTTCCCTCTCTCTCTCCTCTTTATGGCTGCTTTGCTAATGAAATAGTGGAGTGTCATCCATAGTCATACATCTCTTGTTTTTAAAGTGTGACATAGAAGCAGTGGATTTTATCTCTGGCATCTCAGCAAAGCTCGATATAAAGAAAAATAATAATACTAAGAGGGTGCTTAAAAGTAAAAAAAAATGAGGTATTGCAGATGGAGACAAAAAAGGTAATTATCTTTTTAAGAAAAGAAGAGATCCATAGTTCAGTGGTTGAGAGTTCGTTTTTATAATTTAAGGTAGCATCTCTACTCACTTGAACTGGAGCACATTACTTTAAAGAAGGCCATCAAACCACCGTGAAAGCTATGAGAAGTAAAAAGACTGATTTTGGTCCTTGCACGTTTGTCTCCAATTTTATAATGGATTTGTGTCCAGTTTTATACTGGATCCCAGCTCTGAAGTTCCTTTGTTCAAGATTTTTTTTCTTTATTTTTATCTTTACCCTGTTCTGGGCGTCCCATATGTTCTTATCTTGGCTTTCCAACGTTACCCAGCGTTCTGATTTTAGTTTATTTGTTCATTTGTATAAGAGCGGTTTCACTTATCCAATGAAGGATATTGTCGGAAGCTAAAGGAAAATGATAAGAAAAATCAGCAGGCAGATGAACATTTTGATGGTGGTAACATTTGAGAACCAGCATGGTGTCACTTTAAGTAGGATCTAACCCAGAACCTGGTTCATATCTTACTTACGTGGTACCAATGGAAGAGAATATTGTGTAGCTCAGGATTAAACTGTGGAATTCTTGGTGCTCTCCGAGATTGGCAGTTTTCTCGCAGATGTTTCAATACCCAGCTAGGCAACAACATCAGTGCTAGAAGGGTCATGTTTGCTGGTGAATGTCTCTTTCAAGGAGAGTGTGATCTCTCTCTGATACAAATTTATGGGAAGAAAATGAGGATGATTTCAGCTCATTCTTCAAGGTGTAAGGAAGGGAGTTGTGGATTGTGATGCTGGTCCACAAACCTTGAACATTTTGTAGGGCCGTTTTATTTCAGCGCTTGCTCCAAAGTTTTCATCCTTGAAGTGGAGAGAGAGAGAGAGAGAGAGAGAGAGAGAGAGAGAGAGAGAGAGAGAGAGAGAACAACTATTGTATCATGCTGCTTCTATTGCATTTAATTTCTTGGGCTTATAGCTGGAGAAGAGATTTCACTGGAGCCAGCTCTACTCTTTAATTTCACAAGAATTCACAGTGAACACTTCTAAAGCAGGTGACCAAAGTTTCCTTTAGCTGTGCTGCTTTAGTTGGCCTGAACCGCTGCCTGCCTTGGAAGTGGTTTTCTCATATCTAAAAAGAAACTCTTTGTTTTTCCTGCTAAACTTTAGAGGGAGGGATGAATAAAAGCAGAACTCCCCAGAAAAGATCTTTGTTGAAAGCAAAGATGTGTAGTGCTGTGGGAAGTTGTTACTGGGAGGCACACACGAGACTGACTCTCTTTTTCTACAATTTCAGAGCACATTTTCTTGTCTGGTACCAGCTTGAGGCTCCCTTATTTCTTGTGTGTTTTCATCTTTCACTGCTCCCAACATTGGGTGGCATCTCACTGAAAGAGAGCAATTTGTTTTTACCCTGCTTTGTTAGCAGACGATTGATATCTCTTATTGCTATTGTGATAGGACACGCACGCACGCACACACACAAACACACAGCCTGAGTTCAAGACATTCGCCATCTATATTTCACAAGAGAGTTATGTTGCCATCAAATTATAGAAGTCTAAAGAAGAATTTGAGCAGATCTTGGGAGGTTATTTTACATTAGATGTGCCCATTTCAGTCTAGAGGTAGGCCAACTTTGTTTCTCCTTCACCATTTTCATTGGACTAATGGAAAAAAAGCCACCTCCCCTTGTCCGTTTCCAGAAAGTTCTGGAGTAACACATTTGCATCACATCCCCCCCTTATCTATCTCTCAGCTAGCTAGCTAGCTAGCTATCATCTAGCTAGCTAGCTAGCTATCATCTAGCTAGCTAGCTAGCTATAATCTTCCTTCCTTCCTTCCTTCCTTCCTTCCTTCCTTCCTTCCTTCTTTTCCTTTCCTTTCCTTTCCTTCCTTCCTTCCTGTCTCCAATTTCACAAAAAGTTACTCAGGGTAAAATAACAATTAAAACCATATCCATGTACAATATTACATTCGATTTTGCTTACTTCTTTTCTTTATACTTCCTTCATTGGGTTAGAAAGGAGGACAATTTCTTCAGAGGTAAAGAATTCTGTTTATTAATGGCTATTTTTTTTTAAAAAAAAAACTCCCTCTGATTTTTACCATATTATACATAGTGCTTTACAAAAACAGTGGGTCCCTATTTTTTAATCTATCTGGGGAAATGAATCATTTTACAATTCATTGTGTGTGGGGGGGGATTGTGTGTGTGTCTCTGTGTGTGTGTGATTGCATTGCATGATACGCTGCAAACTCGCAATAGTTGCTATTTTGATTAAGCAATTAAACTTTGCACGTGCTTCATGCCATATTTCTAGGAAATCGAGAAATTAAGAAACAAACTGTGTGTGTTTTTTGTGTGTGTTTGTGTTTGTGTATGCATGTACGTGCAAATTGAATTTTTTTTTTTAAAAAAAAGATAAGGAACCTGTGGTCCTTTATAGCTTGCTAAAACATATCCATAGTTGTCACATAGGAGCATAGTTAATAACGAAAGACCTGCATTAGCAACTTTTGGGGGGGGAAACCAGATTCATCCATGCCTTTTAAAAAAAATTAAATGCCATAGTTGCATATTTTATATTACCTTAGATTTATTCCCAAATACGTTTCCCCATTGTTTTTAAAAATTGTCTTAGGGATGTACTTGCAATCTGTTTGACCCTGATCTCAGATTAGTCAGTTTGAAGTCAGGTGATTTAATGATTTCCTCGTATTACCAGAAACCATGACATTAATGTTTATTCTTTATCCAGTTTTCAGTTTTATAAATAATGCAACCATGATATAAATTTTGGGCTTGCAGAGTCTAGCAGTCTCGTGGATCTGTGGCCTTTTTTTCTCTTATATTATTAAAAGAAACATGCTGAATTGTATGCCTTTGGAGTGACACGGAAATTATTAACTTCTGTGGGGGGGATACAATCCTAATCTTTACATATTTGAAATTTATTCTTATGGATATTGAACTTACCTTGCAGATCTAAGAAAGCAATTGAAATGTCAATTAGGAATTCAATCACCTATGGATATTCACACTTTCCACTCATTCCTTCGCCCCAGACTAAGCACTTTCTTCCAATTTTATGGCTGCTGTTATGCCATAAAGAATCCTTGCCATCAGAATTTTGTAATTCAATAATGAAGGCAAAGAAAGTTTTTGCACAGGTCTGCTAATTCCCTTTTATTGCAGCCTGAGCTCATCTTCATTATGGATTGATGAAACCTCATCAAATAGAATTGAGCTGCCATCTATTCTAATCTAATTATTAGTTTAATTTACAGTGGCACAAGTCATGAGTTGCTGACCTGTAAATCTGCTACATAAAACATACTCTGAGGTGTTGCAGTATAAATAAATTAGAGGGTGGGGGAAGAGAATACTGATCTAAGGTCCCCTGGGCAAGGAAGGAAGGGGGGGGGACCTCAAAGGCCTTTACAAGCATTATGAAACAAGAAAACAAGATTCTCACCATGTAAAAAAAGATGTTGAGACTCTAGAGCAGGGGTCTTCAAACTTGGCCCTTTTATGACTTGTGGACTTCAACTCCCAGAATTCCTCAGCCAGGGCCACGTTTGAAGACCCCCCCCTATCCTAAGGGCTCCATTATTTGACTTTATCATTAGCTGATTAATCATCACAACTGCTATTTGTACTTATTTATTTTGTAGATGTTTCAATTGTTTTAATGTGTTTTTTTTTTAAAAAATATTTTATAAGGTTAGAATTGTAAGCTTGGTTGAGTTGGGCAGCTATGGGAACCAAATAAATAAATAAACTTGGCCTTGGCTATCCAACATTTCGACTTAAATGGGTTCAGAGCACAGGTGGCTATTCCATCTCGACTGGGAAATGATGTGAGTCAGCTCTTCGTGTTAGACAAAGTGCCAGCAAGGAAAACAAAGGCCCTTTTCATGCGAGCAGAAACACCTTCTATTATACAGCCTAAATAGGTAACCGAGAACAAGAAAACCCAGTGGGCATTGGTAGAGGGAGTTTAATTTCTTGCTTGCTTCCAACTTCTCTTTTCCTGCGAGACTGATATACTACAGATAAAGATATAGACAGAGATAGCAGCAAGGGATTTAGATAGAAGCTTTCCATCCTCCAAAAAAACCCCACCCCCATGTAATATACCTATGAAGGCAATTACCCTTTTCAACAGAGTTCTTTTTCATTTCAAGAGAACACAAGAGTTCTGTATTTCTGTCCTAATAAATAGTACAAATAGTGATGGCTATATCTACCGCTCTGCATGGTGGAAATATTTTGAGTTCTCCCCCAGGATTCACAGCAGTGTTTGCCACACTATTTTCTTTTGTCAGTTCTAGCATCTACTTCAGGGGTCCTCAAACCTGGCCACTTTAAGACTTGTGGACTTCTACTCCCAGAATTCTGGGAGTTGAAGTCCACAAGTCTTAAAGTGGCCAAGTTTGAGGACCCCCTGATCTACTTAGACTGTTTCTAGCATTGCCCCCTTTGCTCCTAAACATCTGTTAATCATTGCCTATATAAAATGCAGGTAGTCCTCAACTTACAACAGTTCATTTAGTGACCGTTCGAAGTTAACAACGGCACTGAAACAAGTAACCATTTATGACCGTTTTTTCACACTGTTGCAGCATCCCCAGGGTCACGTGATCAAAATTCAAATGTTTGGCAACTGGTTCATATTTAGGACAGTCGCTGTGTCCCAAGGTCATGTGATCCCTTTTTGCGACCTTCTGACAAGCAAAGTCAATGGAGAAGCCAGATTCCCTTAACAAGCGTGTTACTGTCTTAACAACTGCAGTAATTCGTTTAACAACTGTGGCCAGAAAGATCACAACATAGGTCAGAACAGCTTAGCAACAGAAATTGTGGGGTCAGTTGTGGTCATATATCAAGGATACCTGTATTCTTTTTTTTACTTATATATGTAGCATAGGGGTGCCATTTTCTATGTATTTCCTTAAAATAAATAGAAAATTCTTTAAAGCAGCATCTGACAATTGGCGACTTTAAGACTTGTGGACTTCAAGTCCCAGAATTCCTCAGCCAGATTTGCTAGCTGAGGAATTCTGGGAGTTGAAGTCCACAAGTCTTAAAATTGCCAAGGTTGGGGACCCCTGCTCTAGGAGACAGAATATGGGTTTATTCAGGTGCTCTTTGTTTCTGTAGGGCATTCTGATTCCCCCTCTTGTATGCCGTGGTGGTGCAGTGGTTAGAATGCAGTACTGCAGGCTACTTCTGCTGACTGTCGGTGGCCAGCAGTTCGGCAGTTCGATCCTCACCGGTTCAAGGTTGACTCAGCTTTCAATTTTTCCGAGGTTGGTAAAATGAGGACCCAGGTTGTTGAAGGCAAAACTCTGACTCTGTAAACTGCTTAGAGAGGGCTGTATAGCACTGTAAAGCGGTATATAAAGACACATTGCTCTTGCTGTATGCAAAGCAATACGTTGGTTTCAAGATAGGCCAATATATATATATATATATATATATATATATATATATACAGGGCTTTTTTTCTCATAGAACGCCCAGAATGGAATTCCGGCACCTTTTTTGGATGGAACCTTGTAGGATAGGCAAGGCAGGTTGTATGACGTGTGTGAGTTCCGGCACCTTTTTTTTTTTTTTTTTTTACAAAAAAAGCACTGTATATATATATATATATATATATATTCCAACTATCGCTTGCCTCTCAACCATAATGAAAAGCTCATTTGAACAAGCTGTAACAAAAGAAGCCAATAAACCTGGATAGAAACATTGCATCCAAGGTCAGACCTAATTGAGCATACCCAACGGCTGTTTATTACATTATTCAATTAAAGAGCACTTTTAACTACAGTAACAACTAAAGATGTCCATCTACTTCCATCCATTATTTTGTTGCTTTCTCTCTCTTTCCCCTCTTTTAAATGTATTAAATATGGCTAATTTGGTCCTTCATTTTTACCTCAGCCTGCCAATTGTTCTTAACATTCACAGCAGAACTGTGAAGTGAGTAAAAGCAGTATCTGAATATAGATTGCATTCATTAGATCAAACTTGCATGGAATAAATCTTCCTGAACATATTAACAAAAGACGCAGGCTTCTTTTGCCAATAACACCTCCCAACTATAAATTACAGCTACCGTCAGAAATGCAGTATTAATTTTTCCTGTAACTATTTAAACAATGCACATGTTTTCAATACAGGCCATTAATTTTAATTACCAACATGTAGTATAGGAGAAAATATCCTGGCTGTTGCAGGGGGAGGCATACTGTTAAGTCAAGTTGTACTCTTGATTATCTGTCGGGAAGGCAGAAGGAGATGCCTCACTTTGTCTCTCTGTTTTAGAGCTGATTCATGTAAAGATTCTGATGCATTGACACCCACACATTGACTTTTACCTCAGACGGTTCCATTTGTTTATTCAAGAATTGTTTTAAATGAGGATAGAGGTTATCCATCTTCACTTCTTCCATGTGATCATTGCATTTTGGGGAGTTTCCCCCCCCCTTTTTTTTTTTTACGACAGAGCGGGTTTTTCCGAAAAGAAATCTTAGATGATCTCAGTGAATGGCCTCTTATAAATCTTCCAAATGTTGGTTTATTGATTTATTAGATTTTTTTAAATCCTGTCTTTATTACTTTATAGGTAACCCAAAGCAGTGAACATACCTAATACTCTTTCCTCCTCCAATCTTACCTACAACAACAACCTTGTGAAGTGGATTGGGCTGAAAGAGGGGAGGGCGGGGGACTGGCCCAAAGTCACCCAACTGGCTTTTGTGCCTAAGGTAGGAATCGAACTCACAAACTCCTAGTTTCCAGGCCATTACCTTAACCACTACACCAAACTCTCTCTCTCTCTCTCTCTCTCTCTCCCCATCCATCCATCCATCCATCCATCCATCCATCCATCTATCTATCTATCTATCTATCTATCTATCTATCTATCTATCTATCTATCTATCTATCTATCTATCTATCTATCTATCTATCTATCTATCTATCTATCTATCTATCTATCTATCTATCTATCTATCTATCTATCATACAAACTTACACATACACACAAATACACATGAACATGCACACACTTACACACCCTTAAAATGCATCACAATAGAGGAATGTGGCATCAAGTAAACTATTGGTCCATATAATTCAACTTTTAAGCTGGAAGGCAGTATCTTCATTTCCCAGATTGAGCTGTTTCATTCCTACCTGAAGATGTTGAAGATTTACAGAATCAGAGACCTTCGGAATGAAAAATAGATGAATTCCCACTGAGTTCTATTTATTCTGAAGGATATATGGGTTGGGTTGACAGTTTCAGAATTAAGATTTCTCAATCATAATTAAGTAATGTTTAGACTATTAGTCTTCTATGTAGGATTCAAATTTGATTAAAAGCAAGTGGCATTCATTATGATTCAGGTACTCTGGCTAGATACCAAGCCATAATGTGTTTAGGACACACATTTTGTGGGAACCCAAACATTGTGCGTTGCTATCTATCACTTATGCCCAATGCTTCATATGAACTTATCTACTGCATTTTGTTCAAAAACTCAACAAATCTGACTTAGTGCTCGCATCTCCGATGGTACCACCCCAGACACCCCATGTGATATTTGGTATTTTCCTTGGATATGAACAGAACACCTTTTTAAACCTTTAATATTTTATTATTCTTCCACGCCGTAAATAAAGCATCAGTCCTTATTAGCATGAGATCAAATTAGCATCAAAGATGATTGGGGGTTGGAGGTTAACCCATAGGATGAATGGTTGCAGGAACTGGATATGTCTAGTCCAGGGGTAGGCAACCTTGGCTCTTTTATGACTCGTGGACTTCAACTCCCAGAATTCCTGAGTCATAAAAGAGCCTAGGTTGCCTCCCTCTGGTCTAGTCTAATGGAGAGAAGGAGTAGGGATGACTTGATAGCAGTCTTACAGCACCTGAGGGATTGTCACAGAAAAGAGGGGGTCAACCTATTCTCCAAAGCACTTAGGGCAGGACAAGAAGTTATGGATGGAAAGAAGAGAAGCCACCTACAACTAAGGATAAATTTTCTGACAGTGAGAACAATTAGTCAATGGAATGCTTGTTTCCAGAAGTTGTGGGTACTCCATCAGGAATTTGAATGAAACATATAGTGTCTCCTGCTCAAGTCAGGGGTTGGACTAGAACACGGGTCGGCAACCCGCGGCTCCGGAGCCGCATGCGGCTCTTTGAGGCATCACCTGCGGCTCCGGAGCCTCCGCCGCCATTTTGGGGAGCGCATGCGCACGTGCGCGGGCGGGTGCGCATGTGCGGGCGGGTGCGGCTCCCAGGGGTTTTTTTTTTTAGGGAAACGGGTCCGTGCGGCTCGTTGGATGTTTCGGCTGGCCGACCCATGGACTAGAAGATCTCCAAGGTCACTTCCAACTCCTTCCAATTTGGCAGCTATCCCTGCTGGTTTTGTACACAAAAGATGCGTTCCTTAACAAAGTTTCATAGAACTAGAACTTAAGCAGGGCTTTTCTTTCTCCCTGCCCGCCCCCACTATGGGTTTTTGCATAGAGGACCTTGCTTTTTAGTTACTATGATTTGAGATCATTTCATTTGTTTTCTTTAATTGAGAACCCCTTTCTACCAGGGACACAAAAAGTAAGAAAAAATAAAATGGATCCATATACTTCTTCCTCTGTTTTCAATAATAGTGGTTTGTAAATGTAGTGGATGATATAGCCCCGTATCTCCAGCTGCTAACTTATGACATTCATACACTGATTTCTCTTCTCTCTTACGATATTCGGTGCAATATCAACTGATGGATGTACATGATAAAATGCTTTCCCTTCATTGCCCTGGATAATCGTAAAATAAGCCAGGCCAGTGTTTTCATTCTCCTTCCATCAGCTTGCATAAGTTGTATGTAATTTCCCCCTCCCCTTTAACAAAATATAGCTTTGGGCTTCTTGGCACTCTTTCTACAAAGGCATGACGGAGGTGTGGTTCCTACGAACCGTTCCTCTGCTGGGAGGGTGGAGAACATAGAGACCTTAATGGGAATCTGGAAACACTGTTGATTTATGGCTTTCTACAACTCTCATTAGGCGCCCACCTCAATGTGTAACATCCCATAAATTATGTAGTGTGCTGTAAAAAGCTATAAATTGTCAGTCTCTCCTTGACTTATTACTATTAAATACTTTTACACTCTGTTGCCCCTGTGAGTTTCAACAGTTTTCTTGCCTGGTTCTCCTGGTAAGTCCAGGGCTTGGGGCTTCCAGAGACAGGGTGGCTGAATATGTCACACAATTGCCTTACAGCTGTAAAGTCAGAGGTTAAACTACTTTCCAGAGGAAACTACCATTGATCACCCAGCACCAGGTTTCATTATCAAGCTGTTCTGAAGATTCATTACAAATAGCTGTCTTGCCCTCATCTCCTTCTGGATCATACATGGAAGAACACCACAGTTACACAATTAGAAGACTAGAAGTCTATGGAGATTCTCAGTCATCCAGCTCAGAGCTGAAGAAGCTTCTTGGATAAGAAGCGAAATGTCTTCAAAGAAATACAAGAAAGTCCAGTTGCCTCTTGAAAAAGCACCTTTGGGATAGAAGACTAGAAGACCTCCAAGGTCCCTTCCAACTCTGTTATTCTGTTAAAATTAAGCTATTGGTACTAAAGGGTCAATGGTGAATTTAAAAAAAAAACCCAATAAGGAGACTTTTCTACCATGGTAAAAAAAAACAGATCTTCATTTTTAACAGAATGAGTTCCAACCCAGTTTTTATCTCTTTGGGTATATCTTGTGCATGTAGCATGTAGCAATATAGGAGGTGCTATTGGTGGGAAGTCTGAAGATTAATCCCAGCCAATGAAGGTAGAAACCACTTTCTAAATTCTGCAGCCAGTATTGGATTGGACAGAACTTTCCAATACAAAGCAAATTCACTTGGTTGGTTGAAGGAAGGATTTAGAGCAGGGGTCTTCAACCTTGGCCCTTTTATGACTTGTGGACTTCAACTCCCAGAATTCCTCAGCCAGCATGCCTGGCTGAGGAATTCTGGGAGTTGAAGTCCACAAGTCATAAAAGGGCCAAGGTTGAAGACCCCTGATTTAGATAAGTTGCAAAAATTTCTTTGAAATGTAGGAAACAGTTATTTTTCATCACCTCATAGGGTCCTCCCTCCCTCCTTTCCTCCCTCCCTCCCTTCTTTTCTCCCCTCCCTCCTTCCTTATGATATCTTAGCAGTGATGATTGTATCTGAGTCAATTTTGAGTATTTCCAAGAAAAATACTTCTAGGATTAGCATAAGCAAATGAACAAGCATTTTGGATCTTGGATTTTAATCTGCCTAATTTGGAACTGATATGACTCCTTTAGAGTATATTATTGATAAGAATATAAGAATGACTCCCTGGGTGTTTTTTCTGTGTCTGTTATAAATGTCCTTCCTTATAACACATGCAGAATGCAATGACTTGATTTCTTTTGAAATATACTGTTTTCTTTTTAATGTTCACTCATTGTTTTTAAACATTATTATCTCTCAGCAGCCTTGAGGGATCAGGATGGGAAAATGAAATAAAAATGTATTTATGCTCAGGGTCTCACAAGCCTCGTTTACTCTGCAACACAATTCCATTTGACACCAACAGTGTAATTATAGCTAATCTAATGCCACTGATACAATTGATCATAAATTTCTGGTCGAGTTCTGGGAACAATTTTTCCCCCTCCTTGGAGGTCAAAACCTTCAAGTTGTGCTAGAGTTTTGGGAGGTTTTAAAACTGAATATTGCATTATGAAGTTATTCATTTCCCCACTCAATCTGATTCCATTTCAAAAATATTATTTCCTATCCTAGTGCTATTTTATCTTTCTTTGAACATCTCCATTTCTTCTTTCTGTCTCCCTTTTTGTTCAGTGCCTCTAGCGGTGTTGTTACGAAGGCCAGGACTTGGAAATTAAATTTGAAAAAAAAAAAAATAAGTTTGAACAAGCGAAATATTTCATGCTTGTTATTTTTGCTTGTCTATGTCTTACCACAGGGCAATAGACCAACAATGTCAGCTTGATCCAAGGGGCATTAGAGATTCATAATATTTTTGTTCGCGTTCCTTACATTTATTTCTTTTCTCTTACTTTGGTGGGTCTCCAACAAAAGCTAGAATGAATTAAGAAACCCTTCTCCCTACTTTTTTAAGCAGAATGAAAATAATTTTCATTGTGATAAAATCAGTATTAACATCCTGTGAGCCATTTTGGCTGCATTACACCCAGAAAAAGATGTCCTTATTACTCTCATTATCCTCTTCTTTTTCTTTTTTATGCACATTTTATTCACAGCTAGAGCACGCCCTCTAGTGAGCAAAACAGAGAATGTTTTGAACTGGCTAGTATTCAAACACTTTAATGGAGAATTGGGCTAGGACTTTGATAAAGAAAACTTTAATTTGGAAAAAACAACAAATTGAGAGAAATCGATCTTCATATTTTCCCATATATTCCTCATGTTTGGTCTTCTCTGAGCTTCTTAAAAAAAAGGAATCTTTCTAGCAGTTCAAGATTCCAATAAAATGACTTAAGAACTGCAAAGAAGCAAGCTATTTTAACCATAATTGAAACTTTATGTGACTTAACACGGTGGCATAAAACATTACAGCCTTAAATTTCATAAGTAAATTGTGGTGCTATTATTAAGCTATCTAAGTGATAAAGTGCAGCCCGTAAAATATAATAGCACGGAGTGTAATTAATAAGAATAGTAGATGTTAAACTATAGACCTAAAATTAATAAAAGAATCAGTATCGGATTAATGCTAATGAAAATGAATTTTTTTATACCAAACACCAGTAGTAAAATACTTAACAATAATAACCAATACCATTAAAAACAGCAGTTCATTAAAGGCTATATCCACATAATTTCATTGCATAGAGTCTTATAATTTTATGATCAAAACCATTCAAAAGCAAGATAAGAATTATGATCAGATAACAGTTGTGGGGTCAGTGAAGGTGGCTAATGTCCTGTCTGTCTGAATCAGATTCACCTGCTTTTTTTGCTTGTGTATCTGCTAATCTATACAGATCACCATCAACTTACAACTGGTTCAAAGTTACAACAGACTCTGAAAAAGGGACTTACGATCTGGTTTGGTCACGTGACGGCATTTTGTAGCTGTTTGACTGTGATTTATGACTTTTTTTTTTGCCAGAAAACCAGCATTTACTTTGGTTTTCTGGCAAAACCCACCCCATAGCAAACAATAGATTCACTTAACGACTGCTATAAAAAGGGTCATATAATTGAGTCTGGTCACATGGTGACCCCTTATAGACCCATCATGACTTACAATCGTAACTGAGGGGCTCAATTACAGTTATAACCTGAGGACTACCTGTCTTTTTTTAAAAAAAATTCTTTCAAATGTTGTTTGAGTGGCATGTTGGCCTAGAGTGAAGACGCCCGCCTCCCACTCAGAAGGTTGACAGTTCAATCCTAGGCAGCGACAAATGTTTCTCTATCAGGGCACAAAAGAAAAGATTATTGTTACTGTTATTGTTGTTGTTATTGTTGTTATTATTATTATTATTGTTGTTGTTGTTGTTGTTGTTGTTTTGTTATTATTATTATTTTTGTTGTTGTTGTTATTGTTGTTGTTGTTATTATTATTATTAATTATTATTATTATTAATTATTATTATTATTATTATTAATTATTTTTATTATTATTATTATTATTATTATTATTATTATTATTATTAATTATTATTATTATTATTATTATTATTATTATTATTATTATTATTATTATTATTATTATTATTATTATTATTATTATTATTATTATTATTATTATTATTATTATTATAGTTGGAAGGGACCTTGGAGGTCTTCTAGTCCAGTCTACTGCTCAGGCAGGAAAACCTATGCCATTTCAGACAAATAAAATACACATGTTCACTTACATGCCATATTTTTGCAAATTGCCTGGTTTTTTTTTTTTTCTTTTTAATTGAACATTCTTAAAGTCAACGGAACAGAAATGAACCAAAACATTAAAAATAAAATAAATATCTCTTAGTACATTTAGGTTCTGCACCCACTGAATGCACGCTCTTTCAATTTCTTCAGTTGCAGCGTGACAATTTGCCAACAGTTTGTAAATATAGCCCAGAAGATGTTCTGAGTTCTGGGATGTAAGTTTTTTCAAATTCATGCAAATCTCTCTAGCTCCTGCTCTTCTTAAAATACTATATTATTTATCTCAAGATGTTGCCACTAATGCATTTCAGAGTAAAAGTCGAGAAATATTAGGCATCGGTCTTGTTAATAATTAATCTCCATTGCACAAATTTTTCTGGGCTTCTCTCTTTATTAAAATAGACGTTCAAGAACGAGGCAGAAAGGGGCAAACTTGGGCTGCTTATTTCCCAGCATTATCCCAAACTTTCACTACATTGTTTATTATTGCATGAAATCTCATCCAGACAGTCGTTGTTTTACCATCACAACTTGGACCAGAATTCTATTGCCTGACACAAAACCGTGCTGGCTAATTCGACTCCTGAAATGTTATTTTCTTGACATATTTTCATTGCCAATGGCTGTAAAGCTAGCAAAGGAAGGAGAGAAAGGGCAACTTTGCCTTGACTTCTTCATAGAGTTCGTTTTTATAATAGAAAGTGACTATTAGTTTGTCTCTTGATTCTTTATAAGATAAAAATAAGAGTTACAATTCATCTTCCCCCCCCCCCAAAGTTGCAAGTGTGAAAGACATTCCAAATTATCAAAAGCTTTCTCTGCCTCAAGAGAGATCAAAGCTGCCTACTTGTTTTTCTGATTTCTTTTACTGATGATATTTAAAACACATCTGATGTTTTTTCTTATGCATCTCTTTGGAACAAATCCAGTCTGATCAGGATGTATCCGTTTCATTAAACTTTGTCTACCTATACGCTAAAATGGGAATGATACAGAGAAGACTTCATAGTTCCCGCACAAATAACCTTTGCTAATTTCATTTTGCAATACATTTCCACAAATATACACCGTTTTAATACCTTTTCTTTCCATATTACGCATGCAATTTCTTTCACAACGTATGCATCTCCATCTGCGAAATGCAAAGCATGAACATAAGTTCATGTCCAATGGGCACCTCTAAGAACATAGAAGTATAGTATTGACGGGTTCTGTAACTGGAACTAGAAAAAGAAACAAATTGTGTCGCCTTGTCTAACTATTGCTATCTCACTTCTGTAATCATCGTTTGCGTCAGGGACAAATTCCATGCAAACTTGTACATGGATGGGATGTACTGAAGGAGGGAATAAGGGAGTGTACAGGAATGATTGATGTCTTCCTTATATTGTAATAACTCTGTTGTCTGATTTTCATTGGCTAACAAAGTTTATAAAGCAATGCTACTAACTTTCTAAGGTGTGGCACTTCTGAACGCAACTGCTGCCAGTGTTCCAATTGTGTTCCCACCCAGGACTTTTTTCGATCGAAAATAAAGTACTGTCTCTTTAAGAAGCCTCTGCTTGAGTTTTCATGATTGGATTTTTATGATTTCTCAAGTTTTGCCAAGGGCCAGTGACCTTACAGTATCATGCATTTCTGTTTTCTAAGATGGCTTCTGAGTTCTTTGAGGATCTCAGATGTTTATGATCTTAAAATCTGGATCCTTGTTTTGTAGCAGGCCGCTTTCTAATTTATTTTTCCTTCATTTCTTCTTCATTTTTCTTCATTAAACAATAGCAGAGAATGATGAACCTCCGTTTATAAGTAAAGTTGCTCAGTTCTATTTAGAAGGGACCTCTGGTTTATTTTTCATCATGATAAATAAGACGTTTTATTATTTTTCCTTTCATTTTCATCTTATTGGCTTTGAGCCTGTAGAACAGGCAAACGCGTTCCAAATAGCCATGAATGTACAAGCATGAAGTTTGGATGTGTTCATAAATACTTCTGAATTCCTGTCTCAATCTATGCATATAGAAGCAGAAACTATTAATATGTCACGCTGGATCAAGCAATATGGAGTAGTGACTTGTATTCTGTCTAATTTACATGATTTGGTATAAAAAGGAAAAAAAAAGAATTTTCAGCTCCGAAAAGTTATTGTTCACTAATATTTACCGATAATCAGCTTTGCCTTGGGAGAAATAGTGTCACGAACTCCAGAACAATTGCGATTGATACAAAATAAATGCAAATACCTGATCTATGGATTTTGTAGCTAATGCCAGGTTTTGGCTGAGAAAGAGGCAGCAAATTGGAATTGAATTTTTGTTGAGCAGTTTTCAAAACGGCAAATGCATACACTGCGTTCACTTAATTTGAATTAATGTGGGCTACAGAAGGAGCCAAAGAAGCTCTCCAATGACAGGCAGATCAGTTTCTAGAAGCAAAAAGTAAATAAAAATCGAATGTCTTTTGACTTGCTACTCAGATGGCCAAGTGTTTAATACTGGATCCAATTTGAGTCAGTCACCGGAACCAGATTTTTTTGTTCCATTGTTAACATTTTAATTCTTCCTCAATTCAAGCACACAACCAAAGATACACACACATAGACGCACACGCAAGATGCATTCAAAAGATGCATTTTGAATGCATCTTTAAAAGACACACAAAAAGTAAACATCAACTCCTAAATAAGCACCCAGGGGTGAATTCCCAGATTTGAAATGGATGTTTATCCAAACCACGAACATTTCATTTCCGTTTTGATCTTCATGTGTGAACTTTCTGCAACATTCCTGTGTCTGTTTGGATCACGGTTGTTTACTTGTGAAACGACTGGGGATGCTGTGTTAATTGTTTTAAAAATATTTGTACAAGGTGGATGCCTTTGAACTCACCACGTTGCGGTTTGCAGGAACAACCTGTTTTCTGTAAACACCACTTCCTGTGAACACTACTTCCTTTGAACATTTTTTTTTCCCCGGGAAGATGTGAAAGACTTTTATGTTCCCCAGTGGTAATAATAGCATGCCTGATTTACATGAAGATTCAAATTATTCTATGAATTGCTTTGGTGTGTAGAGTGATAAACCTGAAAGGGAGCTGTCTGATGAATGTCTTTCTTTTACAGCTACCATGTTTCTTTCTAACGTGGCAGCATAATCTTGTCTTATTATAAGGTAATATATTCTAACACGAGTCATCGTATTTTAGTATCAACTCTTCATCACTTGTCTTCCATAAGCTTCCTTAAGGGCACCAGAAATATCATACTGGGCTACTCCAGCTGTGTTATCTTGCTGCAAATGTAAGCCACGTACCTCAGAGCCTATAGATAAAACAGGACTATGAGGACACCGTTCACTCATGTTTTATTCTGAGATATCTGTTAATTGGAGAAAATACGGGGGTTGGTTCAGTGGTGGGATTCAGCCGGTTCGCACCACTTCGGCAGAACCGGTAGCTAATTTTTTGTTGCCCAGGCCCAGAACAGACTTCCGGAAGCCGCATCCACACAGAGAACCGGTTGTTCACATATTTGAATCCCACCATTGGGTTGGTTGTGTTTTCTACTCTTGTTCAATGATGTTGATCTTTTGGCAAACTCTTAAGGGGAATGAAGTAGGTTTGTACTGTGTGTTTGTGTGTGTGTATAGATCAGGGGTCTTCAAACTTGGCCCTTTTATGACTTGTGGACTTCAACTCCCAGAATTCCTCAGCCAGCGTGCACGCTGGCTGAGGAATTCTGGGAGTTGAAGTCCACAAGTCATAAAAGGGCCAAGTTTGAAGAGCCCTGGTATAGATAGTCCTCAACTTACCACAGTTCGTTTAGTTACTGTTCAAAGTTACAGTGGCACTGAAAAAAGTGACTTATTACCTTTTTCAGACTTAGGACCACTGCAGCATCCTCCTGGTCACATGAGAAAAATTCAGATGCTTGGCAACTGACTTGTGCTTATGATAATTGCAGTCATGGGATCCCTTTTCTAGCAAGCAAAGTCAATGGGGTAGCCAGATCCACTCAACAACCATGTGACTAACTTAACAACTGCAGTGATTCACTTAACAAACTTTACCAAGAAAGGTTGTAAAGCGGGGCAAAACTCACTAAACCACTGTCTCGTTCAGCAACAGAAATTTTGGGGCTCCACTGTGGTCATAAATTGAGGACTGTCTGTAGTTTAGTCTTTTTAAGTTCCTAATTTGTGTTCTCACGATGTATTAATTTTCTGCACTGTCGGGACACAGTCCTTGACTTACGGCCACAACTGAGCCCCGAATTTCCGTCGTTAAGTGAAACATTTGTTAAGTGAGTTTGCCTCACTGGACGACCATTCTTGCCACGGTTATTAAGTGAATCACTTTAGCTGTTAAATTCATCAAAATGCTGTTGAGTGATGCCGGCTTCCCTGTTGACATTGCTCGTCAGAAAATCGCAAAAGGAATCACGGGACGCCGGGACACTGGAACCGTCATAAGTACGAGTCAGTTGCCAAGTGTCTGACTTTTGATTGCGTGATCATGGGGATGCTATAATGGTCGTAAGGGTGAAAACTGGTCGTGTCCCTTTTTTCCAGTGTTGTTGTAACTTTGAACGGTCACTAAACAAACCGTTGTAAGTCAAGTTATTGAAGGCAGGACAAGAAGCAACCGATGGAAACTAATCAAGGAGAGAAGCAACCTAGAACTGAGGAGAAACTTCCTGACAGCTAGAACAATTAACCAGTGGAACAACCTGCCTCCAGAAGCGGTGAACGCTCCAACACTGGAAGTTTTTAAGAAGAGACTGGACAGCCATTTGTCTGAAATGGTATAGAGGGGGTTGGACTAGATGACCTCCAAGATCCATTCTAATTGTTATTGCTATTGTTATTGTTGTTGTTGTTGTTGTTGTTGTTGTTGTTGTTGTTATTATTATTATTATTATTATTATTATTATTATTATTATTATTATTATTATTATTATTATTATTATTATTATTATTATTATTATTATTATTATTATTATTATTATTAAGTTCTACCTGTACCCAAAAGACCCTTGCATTCAACCAACCAATATTTCTCTTCCCTAAACATCCCTATTGGATCCCTGCAAGAGTTGCGGTCACCATCCTCACCATTCAGTGAAAAGGTATCATTTTCCTGTTTGTGCTGTTTTTATTTACTTTAAAAATCTCTTCTAAGAGGTGGGGTGCTCTAGCCAAAAGCATTCGGCTGAAAAGGACCACAACCCAACCGTTGGTTGACTAACTCCAAAAGTTAAAGAAAACTATGGAAACAAGGAACCCACCCACCCGTTTAACTTGAAGGCATCGGGGTCTGAGTGGAAGAAAGAAAAGGTAGGGTTGTTTGTTTTGAACTACGAAGGTAGAGTCATGTTTATTTCATTTGCATGGGAAATACAATTGCCTCCCGGCGAAAGAGAAATTCACAGCCATTTCTATCTGGATTACCATTGTTATCTTGTTTGCTCAATTGATTCATAATGCATTTATATTGGATTCAAATTGGAGAAGGAACGTTTTCCTCTTCTTTGTCTTTGTCAGTCTGCTCTATATGGCCGGACAAGATAATATGGTATTCTAATTAGCTCAGGAAAGCCAGTAATGGAATAACAAATGTGTTTGAGTTGCTGTTCCTCGGGGATGGCAAAACTAATGGAACGATGGATCTTTTCTTAAAGGGTTCTTTTCTACCAATAGTTTGGAATGTTTTGAGTGGGAGAGCTAAAAGCGATCCAAAATAAGCATCGCTTCTGGAACGAAAATGAAAATATTTTTGCTTGCGTGGAAAGTGCGATAGAAAGCACAAAATATGCAACAGAAGGTAGGATAACTTGTCACAACCTCCTTCTTTCTTGCTCTAGAACCTTATTTTGGGAAAAGGAAGGGCATATATTTGAAATATAAATGTCTTTCTGTAGTTTGTAAGACACCAACATATATAATAATAATAATAATAATAATAAAGTTGGAAGGGACCTTGGAGGTCATTGAGTCCAACCCCCTGCTCAGGCAGGAAACCCTATACCATTTCGGACAAATGGCTGTCCAGTCTCTTCTTAAAAACTTCCAGTGTTGGAGCATTCACCGCTTCTGGAGGCAGGTTGTTCCACTGGTTAATTGTTCTAACTGTCAGGAAGTTTCTCCTCAGTTCCAGGTTGTTTCTTTCCTTGACTAGTTTCCATCCATTACTTCTTGTCCTGCCCTCAGGCGCCTTGGAGAATAGCTTGACTCCCTCTTCTTTGTGGCAACCCCTGAGATATTGGAATACTGCTATCAGGACTAGGGGTGACATGATAGCAGTATTCCAATATCTCAGGGGTTGCCACAAAGAAGAGACTGTCTGTCTATTTATTACCGTCTATTTATTATTTAAGAAGAGACTATGTCTGTCTATTTATTACCTTGGTCTTAAGATAGATGCAGGATTAAGAGAATGTAGAAATTCCTCTTCCTTCTCTCTTTCCCCTTTCCCCTCCCCTGCCCTCCCCTTGTCTCTCTTTTCCTTTTTGTTATCAATAAACGATGGACACTTTGATGTCCGGAAACCTTTGTAGATGATCAAACCTGAGGCACTTGCCTTTGCCAACTTTCCCAATCTAGTGCTAGCAATTAAGATGGGGCAATATCTTACAGAGTATCAAGGCAGCTCGCATGTTGATTTGAAATGTTACTGCAGCTGGAATACTAGGAATTGTAATTCTGACATACCTGGAAAACGGCAGCTCGAGGGAAGCAATTGGACTTCAAGCTTCTTTCTGACCTTTCAGAAAACCTGCGTAGTTCTCCAAAGCCTGATTTTGAAGCACATCAATGAGAGAGAGTGTTTGTAAAATCAGTTCACGCAATGTCAGGGTCAACTGCAACAAATATTCAGGAAATTAAATTTTTGACCCCCCTTTCAAGAGATCGATTGCTATTTTCATTGTTCAAATAGGGTTAAACAACAGAACACTGTTTCAATATATTATCGAGTCTATGGATTCAGCAGATCTATTGTACGTTAATTCTATAGATTTAATTCAACTGCGTTTTCCCTCCCCCCCCCCCAGTGTAATAGTCTACATCTGGCATGTTGGCATGGCGTAGCGAAGACGTGAAGAGAAAAATGCATATGCAGCTTTACTGAGATAAACCTTTGCATGCACACATGCACACACAAACACAAAACAAAAGTAGAGCACACATGCTGTGAATGCATCAGTTGTCAGCAAATAAACCTTTCGGCGTTGGGGGCATTCTAGTTACTTAGAGCACTTAGTTTTAATGCTTGCCTGGGGACTGACAATCTTTTCTAAGCCAAGAGTTTTCCTTAAAGAACACTTTGGCATTCAGTGAGGATTTAAATGCTCAGATCATTAGCCCTTAGAAGTTAGCAGGTTTTTATAATGGAAGATGTTGAGTAACGGCATCATTAAGGAGACCATGTCTTTTAATTTGTTCTCTCGCAGGTAGAAAAAAGCATCTTTGCTGTTTGACAGCATTCATAGGCTATCCATTGTACTCCTAGGTGCTTATAGAAGAAAACGTATCGCATCTTTAAAAGGTGGGCTTAAACCATCTCCAGCATATTGCATACATCTATATTTCTTTTTATTTTATCCACTGAGCAAATGAAATGTCAATGAAATGTGTCTTACTCCCAACATCCCTATACATCCCATTTACACTCCATATACCAGTGGTTTTCATGCTGGCTAAGACATTGTGGGAATTGTCTTCAAGTTGCAATATTTATTTATACCCCACCTTTTATTATTTTCATAAATGACTCAAGGTAGAAAAACATACCTAATGCTCCCTCCTCCTCCTATTTTGCCCATAACAACAACCCCATGAGATGGGCTGGGCAGGGATAGTGACTGGGTCAAATTAACCAGCCGGCTTTCGTGCTGGTTCTAGAACTCACAATCCCCTAGTGATTGGCCCAAAATCAACCAATTGGCTTTCATGTTTAAGGCAGGACTAGAACTCACAGTCGCCTGGTGATTGGCCCCAAGTCACCCAGCTGGTTTTAATGCCTAAGGCAGGATTAGAATTCACAGTCTCCTTGTGATTGGTCCAAAGTCACCCAGCTGTTTTTCATGCTTAAAGCGGGACTAGAATTTATAGTCTCCATTTTATAGGCTGATGCCTTAATCAATGCACCAAACCGGCTCTATCAAGCATGGTACAATATGAAAACCCAGTCTTTCCTAGAAAGTCTTCACAACATGGAATTTTAAAAGGGGTTGAGATGAGTTCCCCCACTATGTAAAAATATATCTATATATCTGCTTTGTGTCCACATAACCTATGAAATCCAAGCAAACCATAATATGATGACCTTGTACACAAACATGCTGTGATAGGGTTTTCTTAGAATTAGCAGAATCACCAGCTACATATGACCCAATTTAATTTTATGAACCCAGTCTCAGGGAAAGTTTGGAAATTCACCCAATAATTTGATCAAACAGAAAGTCACAGTGGGGGCAAGGATGATTTCCTGCATTAATAAATGCAATGACAGACATTGAGAGAAATTTGTTCCTGCTTAATCAAATTAAGGAGAAGCAGGCGGCTCATGCTTCTGCAAAATAAAGTGAAAAAGATGGAAAAGGCGGCGTTGAAAAAGTCATTATTCCAGTATGTGTCTTCTCAAAACATTTCCCAAGTTGGCTGATCTGTGCAACTTTAATCAATAGTATCTATTTATGAGACATGCACACTCACTCTTGCTATGCATCATTCTTGTGAAGATCCAACAGAATCCTCATGTTTCACAATTTGCACTGACAAATGTTAATTTAAAAAAGAGTAATTATAGGATGGCATCTCGTTTAAGAATGCCGAAGAGAAATGTTTTCCTCTGGATTTCCTTTCCCATCACAATATTTTAATGTGCCCAAAATATTTTAATACGTATGAACGGATACCTGGAAAGCATTTTACAGCATGTTTTCTCTCCTCTCCCCCACCCCACCAGACACAGACACCAACCCCATTTTTTTTATTACAGTCACAGTTTGACAGGGTATAAAAACCAAAATGCAATTACAATGCAAATGTCCTTGTGCTTAAAATTAGCTTTGCATTTAAGGGACTCATTTATGATTAACAATCAGTTATATTTCATTTGTAATATGTAACATGCTGTCCTATTGTCCCCTATTCATCCACACCACAATTGTTAAAGATAGTTTACTGTAATTGCCAAAATGACTTATTCCCCTGATGATGAGCTCAGAAATAATTAAACCTCCAGCTTTATGGCTTGCTGGCCCGGCCTGAAGACGTTGTTGCATATATTCCAAATTCTCCCATTCATCAGGAATTCCGCAGTACCGCAGTGGAGGCTGGCGGCCGACAACAATTTTGCAGTATTATGGGCGCATCATGGTCGCCGCCGCCATCATCTTATGCCATATTCAAGTCTCAGTTTTTATAAGGGCTTTCTGCATACCTGATTGCTTAAGTCACCATTTTTTTTTCTTAAGCATTTATTGAAATGCTTGCAGGACATAGATAAGCGGGTCATGCTGTGCTTGAATCATGGCGCTGGGGAGAAAAATCAGTTCTTCTCTTCTTTGGTCTGCAGTATGTGACTTGGCTTACCAATAACTGTTTAGAGAAGCGGCACACGGCTTAAATACTCCATCCATGAGCCCAAGTCCATCATTCCTACCTCAGATATTTATATCAAAGTTTGGGGGTTGATATACGAGGTAGAAACTCACCGAAGCTGCCTTCTTGTCCTGCTGACACCAAGGACAGCTTCTTAACTGGGTTATTACCACATTAAATCCATCATACTAATCTCAGACTTGTCAGTTCAGGCCAAGTTGAGAACAGCAGGGTCAGCATAGCTGCTCAAGACTGGATTTACTGTCTCCGGCACCTGGATGCTCCTCCTGGTTGTAAAAGGCCACGACAAGCCTGTTCCTCTTTCATATCATTCAAAATAACCTCTTCCTGAAGTGGCTACTTTAAAGGCTGATGGTGCCTGAGTTTTGTCATTCTTTTCACAGAGAGAGTGATTTGCTACACTTGTTTTGGGGACGTGAGAATGAGTCAGGGCTACTTAACTTCCAAGAAATGCATGTCACTGGAACATATAAGGCAAATAAAGCTGTTTTAGTAAATTCAATGTGCAAAGATAAGTCACGCCGATAGCCCCATTCACTTTCATTTTTAAGAATGATATTAGGAGATGCTGGCTGTTCTGTATAACATACCCCTAGGGCAGGGGTAGGCAACCTTGGCTCTTTTATGACTCGTGGACTTCAACTCCCAGAATTCCTGAGCCAGCCACGCTGAGGGGAAAGGGAGAGGTTTCCAAGCTGAGCCATGCTGGCTGAGGAGTTCTGGGAGTTGAAGTCCACGAGTCATAAAGCGGCCTAGGCCTAGGCCAGAGGTAGGCAACCTGGGCTCTTTTATGACTGGTGGACTTCAACTCCCAGAATTCCTGAGCCAGCCACGCTGAGGGGAAAGGGAGAGGTTTCCAAGCTGAGCCATGCTGGCTCAGGAATTCTGGGAGTTGAAGTCCACGAGTCATAAAAGAGCCAAGGTTGCCTACCCCTGCCCTAGGGAGCTCTTTTTTTAGGGGTGGATCTAGAGAACATTAAGCTAGCTGGTTGGGATATAATCTTTTGAGGGGGACAATCTGCCTCTTAGGTTGCTGGAAGTTCCTCTTCTGAATGGAAAAAAGCAAGCAGAACTTCCATCTAGCCCCAGAGAGCACTGAATTCAGAAGATGAAAGCTTGTAAATCACCAAGGAAGCACCAACTTAAGGATGAAAAAGGAAGCCGTCTTGTCAACCAGATTCTGCTGTATATAAAGGAAATGAGGCCTTCTTTAAGGCTGCATTCGCTCAACCTAGCTACCGTATTAGCTATGTCTCTGGGGTGAAAATATACCCCTGTGAACCAGTAGTGCATCATCATCAATACCCCAGTTAAACAAGGAGAGACATCTTTGAAGATCACTCAGCTGTTGCAAAGAGACTCTGCCTTGATTGGTATAAAAGGGGAAGAGAGAAACTCTGTCCAGTTTTCAACGTTCAGTTATTACGCTTTACAAAACTAAATAAGAGTTCTGATAGTTATCCTGGTGTCTGTTTCCTGATCTGGTCTACTTCAAAGAATTGACACTAAAACCCTCTTTCTTCCTATCCCATGTAGTTATGGAAATAAACCATAAAGGCCAATGGAATACCAGCAACAGAAAGAGTTACTTCTTTGTTAAATTTCACATTCCTGTTCATAAAACACAGTTGACTGGGAGATTATTTGGAACTTCAGCAAACTTCCCCTACTCCACTATTGTTGAAACTTAGCCATTTGACATGCTACTCAACCTTAATCTATACAAATGGCCCAATAGGCCGCTGAGGGCTGGATGAGGTTCCAAGAAGTCAACCTTAACACTCTTAAGTTCCTGGAGGTCACATTGCTGATAAGCTTCTGATCTCGCAGAATCTAAGTTTATCCTTATTTACTGAAAACCTGACACTTGGAGTGACCCCAGACATTTCTTCTTGGTATTTGGCTGCTTTAGGTCCTGCTTCAACTTTGCGCATGAGATTGACTTTTTGACCTTGGCAAGAATAACCATGCTCAGCATTACAGACTTTCATTATCAGCTTGTTTTCCCCAAATAGGAATCTAGAAGGTGGAGAGAGACCGTTTGCTGACTTCACAATTTGTGCATTTTACACATGAGCCATTAGCCACCATGAGAAAGAGGTTATGAGAGGGCCTTCTGATGTTTAGATAACACCGTTGTCTGTATCAGTTCCCTACTCTCCTCTATATGCTACTAAAACTTTTGTGTTTGTAACCAGTGGTGGGATTCAAATATGTGAACAACCAGTTCTCTGTGTGGATGCTGCTTCCGGAAGTCCATTCTGGGCCTGGGCAACAAAAAATAAGCTACCAGTTGTGCTGAAGTGGTGCGAACTGGCTGAATCCCACTACTGTTTGGATCCTTTAGCTGGGCAAAACAGTGCATCATAGGGCAATGGTTTTTGAACGAAGATACCTCAAATGGGCTTATTTACAGAATGTGTCCAAAATCTGGCAAATTTGTGGTCACTTCAATGATGCTACACTGCTGTGATGCCACCCATAAGTTCAGTTGACAGTCTGGCTCTAGTCCTCCATTGGCTGCCAGAGAGCGGTCCACCATGGTTAAGCCACCAAGAAATTAGAAGTTGTTCCCACCCCCACATTCCCTTTTTTCCCCTTGGTCAATCTGTTTCTCTGTTTGGGTAAAGAAATATCTTTGAAACAATGACTCAATAAGTCACACATTGTCCGGGAGCTTTTAAAAATGTAGCTGTTCTTTAGATGCTTCTTCATTTCTTAGCTATTTCGATGCTTATTCTTGTCACAAATCAAAGGTTATTTCCCCTTATTATATACTGGAAGTGTTTTCCTCACTATAATAAACCCTTGGACAGAACAAGTGGTGAATTTGCATAAGGAAGATGTTGGAATAATACTTTCGGAATCAATACATTGCTCCTTGACACAAAGACAAAAGGGGGGGGGGGGACCTTTAAAATATATTAGGCTCAGACACATCTGCCTTAAGCAACTTGTGGGGAAAAAAGACCAATAGGTCTCATCTAGAGAGATGGAGCCATGGGAATATCTGTCAAGGCTTATTGATTTGTTGCAATGTAGTTTTAAAGGATTTCTACTTCCCCAACTTCACTGCAAGCATTCTTCAAATTTGGGGGATTAACATTGCAAGTATAAATCAACACAGTCAATGGTTTAGCTAACTTGTTTTTGAAGAGGAGCCCCAGGTTTGCCTGGAGAGGAAAACGTTTGCTCTCCAAAAATAATGTTTGCTGGGAAGAAACTTTATTCTCTCTGATTTCAGCATTTGTGTTGAGTGCCGAGCCTTGTTTGGTTTTCTTTAAATGTTGGGGTGGGGAAAGGTTTTTGCCGTTTCATTACCAATAATGGCGGTGTGTGATATAACTGGTTGCATTCCGTGATGTTGTGGTATGACAAAGTTCTTCTGATTATTTGTGTGCACTGCAGCAGCATCCTGATTTGCTAAATGGCATCTGATTTTTGAAGAACTGGAAGAAACATTTAAGAGAGAGCATGGAGAACTGAAGGAACGGGAGTGGGGAACAAAATGAATATAGTGGGGAGCAACTGAGGTCAAATATTACAACAAATTTCATTTTGCTCTATAAAGTCCAAATATAAAATCATAAGGCTGGAAGGGACATTGGAGGTCTTCTAGTCCAACCGCTTGCCCAAGGTAGGAAAATTTATTCTACCCTGGACAAAGGTTGTCCATTTTTTTCCCTTTAAAACCTCCAGCGATGGAGCACCCACAACTTCTGAAGGCAAGCCATTCCACAGATTAATTGTTTTCACCATCAGGAAATTCCTCCTTAGTTCCAGATTGGATCTCCCTCTGACAAGCTTCCATCCATTACTTCTTGTCCTGCCCTCAGGTGCTTTGAAGAACAAATTGATGCCCGATTTCCTGTGACAACCCTTCACGTATTGGAAGACAGCTATCATGTCACCCCTAGGCCTTCTCTTCATTCAGCTAAACATACCTAATTCCCTTAGCCGTTCATCGTGATTTAGCCTTCAGACCGCTTACCATCTTACCTCTTCCAAATATTACTTTTGTTTTATATACGAGTATGCTTTCGTTTTGTGTAACTGCGAGTTATATTCAAACGAGAACCCTTCTATACAGTTGTTGTCTACATGATCTCGGAACCGGTGTTCACTCAACAGATGTTGGAATTCTAACCTTATAAGATATTAGGATTTTATTGGCTCTATACTGCATTAAACAGGAACATATTATGACTGATATTCCGTTTATTAACCAGACTACAGTTGACATTCTCAATTTATTTACGGTTCGAAACTGATCCTTGTGTCATCCTAAAATGATATTGTGGTCTAATCCTAATGGTGGATTTCCACAGAACTAGCTGCTTTTTATGGCTTGTTTATCTCTATTGTGGTTCCTTTTCATTAACATTTAGTTACGTCTTCAGCTATTGAGTTTATAGATGGCTAATTGGCTCTTTTTGTACTGGCCTGCAGTAATTAAAAAGTAGTCTAATAGAGCTGTTTTTTTAGTCAGACCTAACCAGGATAGCATTTAAGTGTTTAATAGCACCACTGCTTGTTTCTCCCATGATTCCTCTAGCTTTAATTGGTTGCCTATTTGCAACAAAATTAACATTTTTTGTAGTCTTTGCCATATTCCTGTCATAAAATGACTTAAGATACTGAAAACGTGCATTTGATTTGAACATAAAATTGCAATAAAAAGAATCAAAATTGGGTTTTCCCTGTTCCAACTTACCTGTTTTGGTTATACTATTTGATTAGTAGAAAAAAAAACCAGACTAAAAGCAAGCAAATTGTTGCACTTATTTAAAATACCTGTGCATAAGGAAGAACCGACTTTTTGGTGTGCTTTATCTCTCTACTGATGTCTTTCTGCCTGTCCCATTAATGTATGTATTCCAAGCTAGGCTGGACACAGGGATCTTTTTAAAGCTTACATGAGGCCCATTTAGTTGACCTAAAATTGCTGCATTCAATCCAGTTGCTAACTATAAAGGAGAGTCTCAGATTCTCTAATTTAAGTGATTTTGTTATACTAATCCACCAGCTAAATGGAGTGAAAAATACAGCATTTGCTTGATTAAGGTTACACTCATAAGCATGTTTCTAAGTGGCATGCCTAACTGAAACACAATGGAATTTATTTTAAAATAAGCCTATGTAAGATTGTGCTGTAAGTTACATTAAAATTACCTGTTGGCATCAGTGAAATTAAAAAGATCCAGAGGAAATTAACTATGCTTCATTCTTATCAAAATAAATATTGACTAAATAATCCCACTGGATTTAAGTAGGAATAAAGCATCAATAACTGCCTCTGGAACCAACCCATTTTATTTAATCCATTTTTTTTTTTATCAAAGAAAAGCATTTTTTTTTCATCTTTATCTTCGGAATAGCATGTTTTAACTTGATGCCTATTGCAAGGTTGATTGATTATATGCCATCAAGACAGTGTCCTTTTTAAAAAAGTAATGTAATCTTTATGCTTTTTTCAGATTAGAAAAATATGGAACCGGAATATAAAGGATGCACAATACAGAAACTATTAATAAAGAGCAACAAAATTAAAAGTAAACCAGACAAAAAAGGTAAAGACAAAGATATACCAAAAATACTTTTAAAAATGTAACAGAACAAATTAGAATAATAAATATTGAACATATACCTTAAACATATAAATGTCAATGGTTTACAAAACTTACCTTTTAATACTATATTACTATCAAATACAAAAAGATAGAAGGAAATTACATAGTAGCGTTATTATATCATTGTAACATATCAAAATCTATATCAAAGAACATATTGCTTTGTTCTTTGATTAGGTGAAGCCATTCTTTAATGTCTACAGTAATATCACTTTTCCATTTTCTCAATATGTTTTTTGCCATCCCACTCCTCATACCCATCACCATAATTCCTCACAGACAGTCAGATTTCAGAGTTTTGGAATATAATTCAGTAACACGTTACTGTTGCAACCATTTCAATAGCTTAAGGTTTCTTTATGCCTTATTAAGTTTCCATTTCCTAAGTTAAGTTAAGGTTTCTTTATGCCTTATTAAGTTTTCATTTCCTGAGTTAAGTTAAGGTATGCCTTTTAAGTTTCATTTCCTGGCTAAACCCGCCCTTTATGAACCTCCTGCTATGATGTCAAAATGCCAATAAAAGAGAAGCACGCAGATCCTTCTGGGCTCTCGCATGCTGACTCAACCTGAAGAAACATGTTGTCCGTGTGTTTCCTATCCACCAAGCGCGAGGTCCGTTGGCCTAGGCTAACGTACGTCACTGGTCCGTCCAGCAGGCGCTGGACCCCGGGATCGAATTCCCACAACTGGTGACCCCGATGTGATTCACTCCCCAACGTGATTCACTCCACGGCGTGTTCTCTGTCTAGGGAAGCGCTGCTCTGGCTCCTGTACTATGCACCTGGCAAAGGCTTGATCATCGTAAGTATTGGCACCCCAAATTCCAAAGTTCTGTCCAAGCATGTGGATGAACTTTCCTCTTTAGTCAGAAAGGCAAATTGTTTGCAAAAAGTTAACGGAACAACTGTCTATCCCCAGACCCTTCCTCTCAACCTGTGTCTATTGCGGAGGACGCTCCAAAGTCGGCACAGCCAAAGGAACCCCCCTCTTCACTATATCCTTCTCTCTCTCCTCCAAAACAGAAACAGGCAACCCTGTATCCTGTTCTGCAGAGTTCTGCAGCCGCACTCAATGCTTCCGTTTCATCAAACTATTTTGAGGTAGACCAAACAATAAATTTTCAGAACAATTTAGAGATATAAATTAACTCAAACTGCACTCCTCTGCAATGCGTTTTGAACAATTGGAATGTTTTGAAACTCTTTTGTAATCTGTTAAGTTTAACCCTGTCAGACAATGTCTGGTGGTGCTTTGTGTTGATGTGTGTGTTTTGTTTTATATATGTTTAACTCCTAGAATGTTACGCTTGGACTTGGAATGGTGAGAAAAATAGGAGATGGTTAAAGGGCCCTATAAAAACCACATGTTTGGTTGGAATCATCTCATGATTTTCTCGCTTCTTGCAGGACAAGCCATATGTCTAAATAAATGTTGTTTTAATGGTATTTGTGTATATATGTCTGTCTGTGTTGTTCTGTGTTATTTCCAAGACTTGGAAAAGGGTCAAAACCCTCTTTGATAACAACAAACAAAAAGGCCTTAATTAAAAATAAAAAGTTTGCTTGGAAAACGTATGTTGAAATATTTGTATGTGAAATGGTGTAAGCAAACAGAATGGAAGTGAATGAGTTAATTTGCTGGTGTAAATGTGTGTGTGTTAGCCCTCACCCCTCCACCCATCCCACGCTGTGAAAGGAACAGTAAAACTGTAGTTTTTATTGTTGTAAAATGGGAACGCAATAGCAAGAGTTTCCATGAGAAAAGTTTGATGGAGGATCTGTGAAAGAATTTATAAAAAATGCATGTGAATTTTTTGGTGGTGAGATTTTTGTAAAATTTCTTTTTCTTTTCCCCCCTCCTGACTCTTTCGTTTTTCGCTGGCTGTATTGTTTTAAGAGCGAAGGAAGGGCAGACAGAGGAGGGGGGGCAGCTGTTCGTTTTAACTATTTTTTTTTCTTCTTCCTCTGCCTAGAAGTCTGGGTTGAGGAAGGGGGGTGGATGTGAAATTTGATGCCCACTCTTGCAGTTTCAGCTTGCTATTTTTTTTACTCGAAAGAGGAGGCAGTAATTGTTGGGCAATTCTTTTGCAAATTTTTGAGTTTTAAATTGTTTAGTTAGACATATACATCCATCAACCAAAAGAAATGACTGAATTGTTTTGCTTAGATTTGTAAATGTTTTTCCTATTTCATGAAAATTTGTTTCATCTGAATGGAATTTGATCAAATTAGAACCCTTTTCATATCTGGGACATAAGATGTTAGCCTCTGCGGCCACGCCTGAGCTGCCAAAACTCAATTTTCCAAACAACCCTACATTAGTACAATTGCAACAATATTTAGGAACACTTAATTGGGCACGATCTTATCTTTCTCTCACCACGGCTGTTCTTTCTCCCTTTTTTCAAGCCTTAGCTATACTTAAACACCCTGCTGACACTTTACATCTTACTGATGTTCATCACACCACTCTCCAACATATAAATTCAATACTGCAGACCACTTGGGTCGACCGTGTCTTGAACAACACACCTTTTTCCCTTGCGATTTTATCAACACCTTCTCTATTCACTGCCATTCTTGTTCAAATATCTGACAAAAAATTAAACTGGCATGGGCATATTTCATGTCATTTGCCCGCAGATCCTCGCTTACAACTTGTCAAGACAATCCCTATTTCCTTTTCTTCTCCTATTGCTCCTTCACCCCTTAAGGACTGTCTTACCATTTTTACTGATGGTTCAAAAACATATGGTGCTTGTACTTGGCAATACAATGGAACATGGCACAAAAAGCAAACTTCGCCTCAACAATCAGCTCAACAAGCAGAACTAGCTGCTCTTATTTTGGCTTTAAGCTCCTTTTCTTTACAACCTTTAAACATCATTACAGATAGCTTATATGTTTCCCATATCACTCACAACATTTTTGACTCTTATCTGTCTCCCTCCATTCCACCTGTCCTTATGAAACTCTTTCTTTCACTACAAACACTATTACATGATCGTGTCCATCCCTTATTTCTAGCACACATTCGAAGTCACCAACATTTACCAGGATTTCTTTCAGAAGGGAATCATATGGCCGACGAAGCCTGCAAACTTTTACCTGTTGTCATCAAAGTTCCACAGCCAGCTCCCATGACAGCGGGGGAAAGTCACAGCTATTTTCATCAAAATAAGAAGGCCTTAATGAAACAATTTGGTATAACACTGGCTGAAGCTACAGCCATAATTCAACAATGCCCAACCTGTAGCCTACAGTCTAAAGGTATCCCACAGGGCGTTAACCCTAGAGGCACTGAAGCCTGTGATACCTGGCAAATGGATGTAACTCAATATCCTCCATTTGCCCCGTGGAAATATCTCCATGTTACAGTAGATACGTTCTCCGGATTTATTTTGGCAACCCCACAAAAAGGGGAAGCTGCAAAACAAGTGATTAATCACTGTATTCGTACCTTTACAGTGCTGGGATGTCCAAAAATATTAAAAACAGACAATGGCCCAGCTTATGTCAGCTCACAATTTTCACAGTTTTGTCATCACTGGTCCATTGTCCACAAATTTGGAATTCCTTTCAATAGCCAAGGGCAGGCTATTGTTGAGCGAGCAAATCAAACTTTAAAAAATGCATTAGATCGTTATATGGGGTCCAAGGGCTTATGCCCCCCAAACCTCCCGGCACTGCAAAACGTGTTAAATGTTTGTCTGTATACTCTCAATTTTTTAAACCTCACTGGCACTCCTTCTTTGTCTGCTGCGTCTCGACACTTTACTAAACCTGTTGTCCCAACTTCAAGACCACTTGTATACTACAGGCAGCTCCCGGATCCAACTTGGAAAGGTCCAGCCGAACTCATCACCTGGGGAAGAGGCTACGCTGCAGTTCAACTACCCGACAGAGTTTTGTGGGTCCCTGCTCGTTGTATTCGCCCATATTTCATCACTCCACACAACCCACCAACTCCATCGGATGTGCCATCATTGCCTTTGTGAGTGTGGATGTACGTGCTGTTATTGGTGTAACAACTGCATATTGCACCACCCATATTGTCCAGGGGTCCAACACTTTTGCATCAATCATGTGGACCCTGCTTTTGATGACACTCTTGACAAGTTCCTTCCCCATGATGTCCACACTGCACCTTCCCATGATGACAAAGCACCTGAGAATTCCTCTAAATTTTCATAAAGGCCTATATTGTGGTCCTGTTTTTTCTTTTCTTGATCTCAATACTACTGCCCTTTTCCATTGTTATGACCGAGGTCAATCTTTTTGTCCCTTTGTGTTTTCTCAGTATCCTAATCGTGGCATTCCTCTTCCACCATCTCCCTCTATTTCCCTCACCTATGCTCATCACCCTTGTCACATGACTCTTGCTATTCTTGTGACCCCTGAGACTACGGGGCGCTATTATGTGTCTGGATTTTCATCCTATGGTACTTATACTACACATTCTTTTGAACTCGCATCAGTGGCGAGCTATGCAAAACCTCCTTTGTCTCCTCGTTTACTTGCCTACAACTTTGTTCCTCATCCCCGCTCCTTCCTAGACCTGGCCGCCCGTACTTTTACCTCACCTCACTTACAACACTTTCATTCCACAAAGCAACCTCGCTCACACCAACGCATCATTCATTCTCGACGACGGCGATCTCCTGATCCTAATCCTCATCGACCTCTCAACTACACATGGACTGTTCGTGACTTTGAAAATCAGGTATTATTCCAAATCTCCAAATACACAATATGGCCCTGGTTCCCTATCTTACATTTTGACTTTGCCGAAATGGGTACCGGGGTCAACAAATTTGCTTCAAAATCTCTCCAAACTAACAATTGGGACAAACAAGGTTCGTGCACACCTTCTCCACTAGAAGCAACATGGTGGAACCTGTATTTTTGTCCCGAACCAAAGACGCCTGAGGAAAAATATCAATGTGGCACTTTATTGGATAAATACTGTGCCTCATGGTCCTGTGTTTCTACGGGCGCTATATCCTGGACTGCCCCTCGCTCAAATGATTATATCGCCATTACCCGTAGTAATGACAAACCCCCTTCTCCTCCCTGCCCTTCAAATTTGCATTGTTGTGGTGAGCGGAAAAATCCAATGAACATTACCTTCACATCCCAAGGAAAGACTTTGACTACAGAGCAATGGGCTGTCGGATATTCTTGGGGTGGTAGAGAATGGAGCGGTTCTGGAAACGACGGCGGAGTTTTTTCCATTCGTCTCACAATCCAGTCACCACATTCCCCTCCTATAGGTCCTAACAAAAACGTTCAATCTGTTTTTTTTACAGTCCATTGTGCATAATATGCCTAATCCCTTGATTAACCTTGTCAATGCTTCTTCCTTTTTGCTAAAAAGTGCTGTTAATTCTTCTTCACAAACCGACCACTGTTGGATCTGTTTATCAGCCACTCCACCCTTTTATGACGCCGTTGGCTCTATTGAACCTATAAAGAATGCTACAAAAGATGACTCCTGCAGATGGAACTCAACGTCTATTACTATTACTTCCATTATGGGACATGGTTGTTGCTTGGGAAACATTCCTGCAAATTATTCTCAATATTGTGCTAATACCACCACTGGCAAATACCAATGTGATGTTTGGCTCACCCAGAAAAGATCGGGCAGTGTAAATACGGCAGGTTATAACTCTCTTTTTACCTTGAGTAATGGTAATATCTCTGCCAGCTTAAAGGGCCAATTCTTCATCCCCGGCAACAACTCCATCTGGGCTTGCTCTACAGGTGCCACAGCCTGTGTATCAGGGGATGTCCTTATACAACAAAAAGCCTTTTGTATTCAGGTACGCTTAGTCCCTAGAATCACTTATTATTCCCGCTCTGATTTTGTTTCCCTTATGGAACCACCGGAATACCCCCTACATGCAAAACGTGAATTTGTTACAGCTCTAACCCTTTCAGTCCTTTTAGGGTTAGGTGCTGCAGGAGCAGCCACTGGAGCTGCAGCCTTGGTTGTTAATCAACAACAAATACAGAAACTTAGTCTAGAAATAGATGATGATCTTTCCCGTATCGAGACTTCAATTTCTGCCCTTCAAACTTCCTTGTCATCTCTCGCCGAAGTTGCCTTGCAGAATAGGCGTGCCCTCGATCTTTTATTTTTAAAGGAAGGTGGAACGTGTGTAGCCTTAAAAGAAGAATGTTGTTTTTATTCTGATCAATCTGGCATTGTGCGCGACTCTATGAATGAGTTACGCAAACGATTAAAAGACAGGGAACAGGAAAGGTTCTCCCAACAATCCTGGTATCAAAGCATGTTTAATTTCTCTCCCTGGATTACTACATTGCTTTCTGCTATTTTAGGACCTTGTATAATTTTGCTTATATTATGTATGATTGGCCCATGTGTTTTTTCACGCCTTTTGCAATTTCTCAAGGATCGTTTGAATGGTTTGGATTCTAATCTTTCTAAGATTAATGTTATGCTTGCCTCAAACAACATATATGAACCCTTGAAACCCAAATTCCACCCCTCTGAAAAGGTTGCCCTACTGACACTGTCTGACACGGACTCCAACTGTTCCGATACTGAATCAGACTTAGCCATGGTGGCTCTTGCCTCCAAGCAAGAATCTCGCATTCTTATGGAGTTGCCCTCTTCTGTTTCGGAGGATGCAGATGATGGCTACGAGTAGGATAGAGATTGAACTTTAAAAAATAAAAACAGTGGAGATGTTGCAACCATTTCAATAGCTTAAGGTTTCTTTATGCCTTATTAAGTTTCCATTTCCTAAGTTAAGTTAAGGTTTCTTTATGCCTTATTAAGTTTCCATTTCCTGAGTTAAGTTAAGGTATGCCTTTTAAGTTTCATTTCCTGGCTAAACCCGCCCTTTATGAACCTCCTGCTATGATGTCAAAATGCCAATAAAAGAGAAGCACGCAGATCCTTCTGGGCTCTCGCATGCTGACTCAACCTGAAGAAACATGTTGTCCGTGTGTTTCCTATCCACCAAGCGCGAGGTCCGTTGGCCTAGGCTAACGTACGTCACTGGTCCGTCCAGCAGGCGCTGGACCCCGGGATCGAATTCCCACACGTTACTATCTTTAATATTAGGATTTCCTCATAAAACTACTTGTTAATGTTGACTCTTAGTCACCACCTAGATATTTTTTCTTGAGGACAATCTGTCCCCAACATTGTCCTTTCCTTCCTTCCTTCCTTCCTTCCTTCCTTCCTTCCTTCCTTCCTTCCTTCCTTCCTTCCTTCCTTCCTTTCCTTCCTTCCTTCTCAAGCAATTATTTTAATTAGGCTTATTTCCCCCCTCTTCCATTTTTTTAAAATGTGGGGCCCATTGGATCTTTCAGAAGAAACAGATGAGCTGGATGAAAGTTCCAGTTGCTTAAGATGTACAACAAAACCTACTTCCCTATGACAAACCATACCAATATTAGGTGTTGGTTTTGGAATTCTGGAACATGTGACTTTCTTGATGTGACTTTCTTGTATATCTTAATGTATTCTAGATGTATGCTTGATCCATTCATTAATCACTGCAGGGAGCACATAGGGTGGGAGGTAACTTTGAACTGGTAGACTGCAAGCCGGAGAAGCAGATTAATTCATGAAGAACGTTCATGAAGGAGGCCCCATCTTGGGAGGAATTATCTGGCACACCTTGTGGACACCTGTTGAGACACAGACCTTAGCCCAGCAAATTGATTTTGACAAACTACTCAAGGTCTCACACCACCCGCTACTAGGAATATAAATTGTCCAAGTTACATTCAATAGGCCCTCACTTTATTTGTTGACATACTTTATTTATTATTAATTTTTCAGACCAACAACTACTATTAGTCCCCCTTGTGACTGTTCCAGGTCAAGGCAGAAAAAGTGATTACAGTCAGTGCTGTGTTGAAAAATTGCAAAGTAATTTGCAATTACTTGAAAGTAATAAGTGAGCAACCTGTCTTTCTTTTCTTTTCTTTTTCTTGTTTAAATTCAACTCAATTGCTGGTCAACTTGAACTAAATCTTAAGCTGGCTCAGGAATTCTGGGAGTTGAAGTCCACGAATCATAAAAGAGCCAAGGTTGCCTGCCCCTGCTATAGGTAGTGTGTGTCTTCCTCAATCTCAGATTCTCTATCAGACGACTGGGAGTTTAAGGGTTTGGTGCAAGAGCTTAGCTGCTCCTAGCATTTTGCTCTTCTGGACAAGCAGCTCTGAAGTTGTTCCTGGGATCTGTTGAAGTTACTCTCCCATCTAAGGAGTCACAGCCCCTGATGCACTAGTAGTAGATACTACTACTACTATGCACTAGTAGTAGATACTACTACTATGCATTAGTAGATACTACTACTACTATGCACTAATAGATACTACTACTACTACTATTACTACTAGTAGATACTACTACTTGGGACCACTTTGGCCTTTACTTTCCACATCCTCTCCAAATCTTCCTGCAGGCCCTAGTTCTCTTCTCCAGTTTCTCATACACCTCTTCCTGATGTTGCTATCATTTGGTAACGCTACATCTATCACTGCCACTCTGTTCTGGTCCTTATCTACTACCACAATGTCTGGTTGATTGGTTGATACCTATCAATCCATCTGGATCTGAAAATCTTACAGGATCTTTGCCTTCTTAAGTGGGCTCCTGGAACATACATAAACGAGACAAGATACACACATATACACATATGTGTTATATAGTATAACATATGATACGTTTTCCTTAACATGGGTATGCCAGTCTCTTTTGTTTCCAATGGAGAAGCCATCTTTTATACCAAGACATTACTTGATTTAAACTTACTGTAGACATATAAGGCTATTCCAACAGATTGATGCGGTCAATAATAAGCAATAGCACTTGCTCCAGAATGAAAACAAAGCTGACTTGTTATATTTCCTGATTCTTCATCTCATGAAAAATTGCCTTCTCTTTGTGAACAAATTACTTCAGTGTTTAAATGAAGCTGTCTGACTTTTGTTCTAAGTTTTTCCAGTTATTGTTATTGTTAGTCAGAACAGAAACAAGATTCCTGTGCGATAGAGCGTGCATACTTGCCCAAAAAAAAAAAAAAAAAACTTGGGTTTTTTTCATGTTCTGATATCTGTAAAGAAAATTCCTCTCACTGAAAGCTCTGTAGGAATCGATCTCTATAAAAATTTCATAAATATCTCGCACTCCTTCTATGGGATCAAATAAAGGGAAGAACGGCAGAACAATAGATTTTGCTAGCACAATCTGACTTACTGTGCCTTGGGTAATATGTTGAAAGGATGGTTCTTGAAAGCAGTTGCAAAAACTATGGAAATAAAGCCAAAACTGAACGCCAAATTATTATTTTTTTTCCTATTCCTTTACAGCTCATTGGGTACCCCACTGAGTTTTCAGTGCTTATATTCCAATTTTTAGTATTTCTTGCCAATGTGTCAACGTGAACAAAATGGGTCAGCTGTTACAGAGTCATAATAAAGAGATCCATATATTACATTAAAGCTGAGACATTGTCAAACTCAAAGAACGTAAAGAATAAGATACATAGCTACCTAGAGACCAACTATATTTCTAATTTAGGTTACTTTTAAACCTCTGCCTTAGCCAAGTTGAGAAGAAGATGGAGAAAACAAATGATTTTGATTCCTCCTTCCTTTCCTGTGCATGCAATTTAAACACTTTAAATATTAAACATATGCTTGAGACTGGGACAACCGTTTAAACAAACACCACAGATATGTTATTTTAATGAGAAATTCAGTTACATAAAAGGCATCGGGGATATCACAATGGTGAGCCTGCTTTAATGATCTCACCATGAACGAGATGCTATCAAGTTTTGTATTTTAAGAGGAATTGAGAGAATTCCTGGTTTGTATGTGCTTTAACCACTTTTGGAGGTGAGCTGTGCTGCAGTATATTTCAACATGGCAGTCCTCGGTGATGTACACTTTTATTTTAGAGGCACATAGCGTGCTCCACCTAAGATCAAAGGATAAAGGATAAAATGGAGTTGAAAGAGGAGTAGATACCTGAAGTTGCATGAACACATTGAATTGGCCAAACCAAACAAATAAACACACTGTGTTTTAGTATTGTAAAATAGTGATAGAATGGAGTCTTGTTAAGGACTTTGTTATGGGATGTTAATAATAACATCCTTACGGATCAGAAACCTGAATGGCAGCAGAGCATTATCTTGTCAGACCAGAATTAGCACTGCGAGCATTAAATAAGGAGAGTGAAGACTTGGCAGTGTTATATCTGGGAAGATGAACTACAGGGAGTCCTCGACTTACAGTTACTTTACAACCATTTGTAGTTACCACAATTCCCCCCAAAGGGTACTTGTGACCCAGATTTGACATTCCGAATGCTGCTTTCCTTGCTCACATTTTTGCGATTATTTCTGATATACCACCATAGCAAATCATGGATTCACTTAACGAATTCTGTAAAGAAGTTCACACATCAATTGTCGTGACTTATGACCAGTGGTGGGATTCAAATATGTGAACAACCGGTTCTCTGTGTGGATGCCGCTTCCGGAAGTCCATTCTGGGCCTGCGCAACAAAAAAAATTAGCTACCGGTTCTGCCGAAGTGGTGCGAACCGGCTGAATCCCACCACTGCTTATGACCATACTTGCAAGCTCAATTGCAGTCATAAGTTGAGGACCACCTATAGTATTTCTTGATAATCATGGTAGATAGCCACAATACCTACCGGCCAATACATTCAATCTAAATCTCAAGATAATTCTAAAGGGCAGACTTCCTTAGCATAATATTTCAACTTTCCAAAATTCTGCCTAGTTTTCTGCTGCATTTTGGTAGGGTTCCGTTCTTCCTCTCTAGTGCTACAATGTCCTATCTTGACCCGGTCTTGTGCCCTTATCAGCTAATTCACTCAAAAGCCCAGTTTGCGGGGGCTCTTGCAGGGAATTGTATTTGCTTGTTTTCTTTTCACCCTTCCCTTCATTTTGCTGGTTGGCTTAGCTTTCAAAAGGCTCATTTCTTTTGTTATTTATTAGATGAAATCACATTTGTTATTCAGTCGCTACAAAAACATTCTATTCATTACTCACGTTTGAGCCTGATGTGTTTTTGTGGTCTATTCTTGCTTTTATTTGCTGATTTTTCCCACTGTTTGCAGGATTAATGCTTCTTGGTTACTGATATATTATGTACCCCAAAGATGATTACTCACCCCTGGTCCTAGGCCAACTTCTTCCCCACAAAGCAAACAGCAATGGGAACAGAAAGGCAAAACCAATAAGGCCACTCATAAATACCACCACGAGCAACAGTAGATCCTTCTCCTCCTTCTTTTATATTTATACTCAGAAGATTATACTCTTGGCTGTTCTATTCCTTGACTTTCCTTTTAGTGATTAAAGTTTTCATTTTCAGCAATAGGCTCTCTCTCTTTTTTTTTTTTTTGACATGTATCCTTGACAAACATTTTGAGTGAGGACAACTCCACTTCCTTTGTGGGTATCAGAGTTCAGTTTGGTGGATCTTGTAAGTTCCACAAAAAAATCCACAGGGTTTCTATGTTTTGTTTAAGCCTTAAATTCAACAAGAAATAAATGTATGTACAAACTGTCTGAGCTTAAAGTCCAAGCAATCCCTGGGACTCGTGTTTTAGAACATTGATAGGCAATAACAATTATCCATTCAGAAATATGATTTTCCTTTAAAGACAGATAAATCCTTCAGAATAGCTGTCAGAAATTGATAAACCCTAACAGAGAATTTGGGACAAGTTTAGGAAACGATCTGCATCGCAGAATATCATATTCAGCAACTTCTTCATAAATGAAACATTCATAGACTACCCAGAGGGTAATTAGCAGCTCAGCAACTACGAAAATCTTTTTACCATACCAAAGCATGTATGCTTAAGCCTAATATTTCAGTGTTGCACGTGAATCTGTGATACTGCCTTGAAGCTTCCATTTACTGTATGTTGTCAAGTCAGATTTTTTGTTTTTTTGTTTTTAAAAAACTTTCCTGCATGAGAACAAGCCTTCCAATTTCCCCCTCCTGTTCTTGTCTATTTTAGACAAAATAGTTGTTTTTTCTATTGCCGTTTCCATGTATGCTCACTATCTCCCAAATTCATTAGGAACTGATTTTATCTTTGCTATTGTTGATTATTTTATTCCATTCTTGATTATATCCTATAGCAAGGGGCGGGGGGAGAAAGGGAGCTGTTTACTCTGGAAAAATGGGTTTATCGGCAGATATTTCTGTATAAAACAGAGGCGAAAGAAGTAATTTTCTAAAGACCTCCAATTGGTGATTCCTAATGCACTAATAGTATTATGAGCTTCTTAGAGCATTTCTACAGTAGTAACAACTGGAAAGATGTGGTGCATAAAGTTGGCGATTTTATCTTAAGAAACTGCTGACAGTTCTTAATTAATTGCTAATTTAATTATTGGATATTAGTGCAGTTTGCAGTAGGGTCTGTTACTCCCATCAATTAATTTGTTTTTCCAATTTTTACGCAATCTGGCCTGTCAGGATGAATCAGAGTTTGTTATTTTGTTTTGATTTAAAGAAGCTGCAACTATGATTTGTTCTGACTACCATACCAGGCACAGAAGCTTTTATTTCATTATAGGTTTTGTTTTGTTTTGTTTTTTAGTTATGTAGTTGAACTGACCTTTATTTCTGCAGTGCCTTTAGAAATCTCCTCAGGGATAGAATTTTATCCAAAAGGCTTGAGGTGAGGTGAGGTGAAGAAACAAAATAGATAAAAATAATACTTAAATGGCAGAAATATTTATAATCCCATTGCTTGTTTTGTCAGAATTCATCCTGGCTTATAGGTTGCATAACTTTCCTGTCCCAAAGTGTTACAGATTAAACTGGCAACAGTCTGCAAGAACCTTGTGTTCCAAGCTGTATTTTTTATTTTATTTTTTTACTTCCCCAACATCCATTGTTGCAGGTTTTTAATAAGTTTAAAGAGGTTGGACAAGCTTTGAATGATCACGCATCACAGTCAGCTCTTCAGCAGGAAGATCAGAGTCTGCAACGGTGGGCTGACAATATTTCACGAAGACTTGTGATGAAGACTTAATTGTTGAAGGAAAAGTCTTCGTCACTTGAGTTCAAGATTCTACATTTCTTACTGTGTGGACGAGGCCTATGGGTTTGTTGTATTATTATGGTCTGTCAACACAGTCAGCTAGATGTTCAAACTGGATTTGGCATTTTTATCCACCTACCGAGTCCTTTCCAAGGACCTGGCATAGACAGATGTTGATGTTTTATGGTGTTAGAATTCTGACCAACAAGGATCCTGATAATCCAGATGTTTAACCCCGATAGAATAATGGTCTCTAACCAATTACTCCCCCCCCCCCGGATATTTCTCTCTCCATTGATTTATAGTGACAATAATCTTGTCCTTCAAGAACACCTGGGACTCTTGATTTGTGAATCTGTCCAGCAACCTGTTTCACACTTTTTCAGTGTTCTAATTAGCCTGAGTTATAAGGCAGGGCGACATTGTACCGCTTTGTTTGCAGTTTAGAAATCTGACAAAAATAGCCTTCCTGAATCAAACTGCGGGGAAAGCCAATACATTGTGAGCCGTTCCTGTAGGATGAACAATTGTAAATCAGAAATCAATGGAAATCTCACACAAGCAAGGAACGTTGGAAAGAGCTGTCGCCCTTCATTTATTGTCAGCAGTTAAACTTAACAGACATGTGAAGACATTTTCTACTGAACCAAGACATTGTCTATTGGAAGTTTTTCTCTACCCTGATTGGCAACAGCTCTTAGTAGGTTTCTCAGTAGCTGGATGTGAATTTAGTGTTTCCAAATCTGAGGTGCAAAATATATCAGCTGTGAATTCAGGGGGGAAAAAAACCACCATAACTATTTCATACCTATTAGTTATCTGAATATTGATAACTTAAATGTGCTGATTCCAATTACCATTAAGATGTGAAGGACATCACTTTCCCAGGACTGTTTATCGGGAATGGCTCCTTTAGAAGCAAATATTTCTAGCTCAGGGTTGAATTGTGGGTCCTTGGTGCTCTCCGAGTTTGGTTGTTTTCTTGCTGTCGTTTTATTATTCAAACTAGATAACAACTTAGGGACTAGCACTAATGATGTTACCTAGTTTGGGTAATGAAAGGTCTGCAAGAAAAGAACCAAACTCAGAGAGCACCAAGGATCCCACTATGAGTCTTTGAATACTTGTAAGCTGATGTAAACTCCTGGGTAATAATATCTAGCCATCTTGTCTTTTCTTAGCCTCTTAATTACTTTTGATTTTTCAGAGATCAGGATGTTCTTAGTTACTCTTCTTTTTTGCATTATGTGTCCAAAATATCTAAGGTTTACCTTCATTATTAGTGTTCATAGTGAGTGGCTTATTCAATGATAAGGTTCTTCTTATGGCCCAAGAGATGGTCCAAGGTCCCAACAACCTTTTCCAGTATCACAACTCAAAGGCATTTTTTTTTCTTTTTCTCCCCACATTCCAGCTTTTATCTACCTGCCCTTCAATTTTTTTTCTATATTTGTCATCCTATTTTTCCCAAATAACCATAGTTCGTTTCATAGCTACTGTCAGCATCATTATAAATGTTTGAGCCTGTGGAAGATTAAAGTCAGTTACCATTTCAACTTCTTTTCTTATTTCTTTATTTTTTTACTCTTTTAAAACATAATTCTATCCTTTGGATTAGCTTCTTTAAAAAAAATATTGAGCATCAGACTGATAGCCCCTCTATTAATAGAGATTTCTGGTGCACTGAGACTACATCTGCTTAGAGTCAAATAGCTTGAGAATAGAGATGATAAATATCTTCTAAAGTTAGATACCAGCTTGAGACCAACAGGCAAAAAAACCCCAAAAGACCCCATGATAAAGAAAGTTGGAAAGAACTTTGAATATTAGAGTGGAAAATCAAATTATACCTTTGTCTAATGCTGATAGAGGGCAATAGAAGAAGGGGACAACAGAGAATGAGGTGGCTGGATGGAGTCACTGAAGCAGTAGGCGTGAGCTTAAATGGACTCCAGAAGATGGTAGAGGACAGGAAGGCCTGGAGGAACGTTGTCCATGGGGTCGCGATGGGTCGGACACGACTTTGCAACTAACAACAACAACAAGTACACGTTTTGCTTGGTTTTTTAAAAACATTAATACAATAAAAGCCCTATCTCAACAATAAGGAGACTATAGTTTAAAAATCATAGTTTAGCTATGGCTACAGATCTGTGCTTCAATTATCCAAACTATTGGTAAACTGAAGCAAAGAGCTGCAGTTGGAACGAAATGAAATTACTGTAAAAATGTGGTGCTTTCTTTTGAAATAGCAGAAAAATCCTTCTTTGGAACACATGGTGTTTTTTCAAATCAGGAAGAATCTCGTGATTTGCAAGCTGTCGATTACTTTTTTTTTCAACTTTACATTTAATGCATATTAAAGGAAGAGAATCTTGATGTCTTAAATGCCTTGACCTACAGCTTTGTCACGAATGATTGTGCCAGTTCCAGGAAATGAGGTACATGGATTAGCTGAGCTCAAAGTAGAGAAAGCAGAGTTAGAATTAAAAGTAGGACAGTCTTGGATACAAACACATCCCAATGAGATGTTTGAAGCTTTGGCTGATCTACAGCAAAGATGTAGGAAGATGAAAAGATAGCTACAAAAGAAGAATTGGATCGCAGTCAGAAAATATACAGAAACAATAGGAGAGGTAAAATTTAATTCTAGGTTTGAATTACTAGTTTCCCCTATTCTTTGAACCATTCTCTGCCCGTCATCTGGTTTCTGAATTGTTAATTGAGTTGTGGCAGAGGTAGGATGTTTGTCACAAATAAACAAGTGTTGTTTTGCTTTGTATAACTATCATCTCAGTTGGACTCCTCTGTTAAATTGGAATACATCAATTTAAATTATGCTAAAGGCTAGGTGGATTTTGTGACTCAATAGTAAGCATAATTCTGTAAAAAAAAAGTCTAGAATTTGTCATCCTCAGAACTGTGGGGTTTGCTCTGCTTTGTTTAATTTATCTGTGCATTATTATGTTAAGAAAAAAAGAAGAATAAAACTGATAGAAATCCACATTTGAACGTTTGCAACAAACATTGCCCAAACTAAGTGTAGAGGTTTACCAAGAGATAGAAAACACAGACTGCCACTGGCAAACGGAGGCAAAGTTCTTGTTTGGTCTGAATTATCCAGCTGATAGTTTCTGGCCTCATGTAGCTTTCATAGATATTTCCTGCTACTAGGAAATTTCAAAGTTGGATTAGCTTGAGAAGAGTCCGTCTTCATATTAGCATGCGTAACTGTGGGTGCTAGGAGCGTCACTTTGTAGAATTTCTTCATCTTACTCACTGTGGTTGGTTGCAAAACATCTTTCAAAGTCACATCCCTGAAAATAATGAAGCCACTGATCAATATGTAATTTTGCTGCATCCTTTCAGTGTTGAGGGATTAATTTAATGGTAGAGGTTAACAGAATGTCAATGGATTTCCTGGCGTGAATATCAGAAATAAATCTGCTAAATTTAATTGTTTGAAGATCATTAAAGACCAGCTCTAGCAATTATTGTACCTTTTAATGCTTTAAATAATGTCCCCATTGGAGAGGAGATGGCTGACAGGAGGTGAAAATATCAGCCATTATTGATATCAAGCGGCATTGATTACCAATTAATGGTCCTGATTTTTGTATCTCAGCTATCATTAAATAAACCTCATTCAGAAGAACATACTAGTATTCCATTATGAAAAGGGAACAAGTACTACGGCTAAATTACCCATTGTGCTATTATATAGTAGCACAGGACTACTTTACCTTTTTTGCAATCTCTGAAATGCATGCCTCTCTTCCCAACAACAAAGGAAGGTAGAAAAGTAACCTCAAGCATTGTTCAGGGGTTGATTTGTCATCAGATCAAATTAATGTATCAATTGCATACCCCTGAAATCAGTTAATAAACTCCTAGAGACGGTTGGTATAGCATTCCTCAATATTTATGGGATGGAATGTCTCTTTGTTTGCTCCTTTGAATTGGAGAGAAAATTCATGAAGGGGAACATACAGCTGTCCCAGCATGGTCATTCATACAACAGGAAGACAGGGAATAATAATAACAACAACAACAACAACAACAACAACAACAACAATGTTGGAAGGGACCTTGGAGATCATCTAGTTCAACCCCCTGCTCAGGCAGAAAACCCTATAGCAGGGGTGTCAAACTCACAACGTCACGTGACGCGACGTATCGTGATTTTTTCCCCCATTGCCAGCAATGCGGTGGGTGTGATTTCAGCGTGACACATCTGGCCTGTGGGCCGGCAGTTTGACACCCTTGCCCTATATAGCATTTCAGACAAATGGTTGTCCAGTCTCTTCTTAAAAACGTCCAGTGTTGGAGCATTCACAGCTTCTGGAGGCAGGTTGTTCCACTGGTTAATTGTTCTAGCTGTCAGGAAGTTTCTCCTTAGTTCTAGGTTGCTTCTCTCCTTGATTAGTTTCCATCCGTTGCTTCTTGTTTTGCCCTCAGGTGCTTTGGAAAATACCTTGACTCCCTCTTCTTTGTGGCATCCCCTGAGATATTGGAACACTGCTATCATGTCACCCTTTATACATCACAACAGTCCAAATTTCTAATGTTTGGGAAGTCTGTGCCTGCTCTTGTCTTAACACCTGTGTTATCTTCATTGCCTATTTATTTTGAAAGATTGAGTACAGGTAGTCCTCAACGTACGACCACAAATGACCCCAAAATTTCTGTTGTTAAGTGAGACATTTGTTAAATGAAATTTGCCCAATTTTACGACATTTCTTGCCACAGTTATTAAGTGGATCACTGCAGCTGTTAGGTAAGTAACACAATTGTTAAGTGACTCTGGCTTCCCCATTGATTTTGCTTGTTGGAAGGTCGCAAAAGGGGATCACATGATCCTGGGCTACTTCAACCGTCATAATTATGAGTCAGTTGCCAAGCATCTGAATTCTGATCACGTGGCCATGGGGATGCTGCAATGGATGTGTGAAAAATGGTCATAAATCACTTTTATCAGTGCCGTTGTAACTTTGAACTAAATGAACTGTTGTATGAGGAGTATCTGTACTCACCTGATGATCATGTAGTGTCTCTTGAAAATGAAATATTGAAACGAATTGAGTAATACATCCTGTCACTCCTTTAGCAGTGCTGTAGTTTATCTTGAACCTCCTGCCAATAATTTGCTTAAATCCATCTTTTAAAATATAAAATTCACTCCCCCTGTCTATGATGTTCTTGTTGAAGTATCCAAAATGAAATCTGCTCATAAAAAAATAAGGCAAACATGGACTTGTATTTGTTTTACTTAAATGTTGCATTAGAGAGCAATCATGTCCCAAATGTTCACAAGTGGAATTGATTTGTTTTATATCATAGTAATATATAACTTGGTTTGTTCTTATTTCACACACTGACATAGGAAAGAGAACCTGTGATATATGAAGTCAATAATCTGGGCCTACTTGTCAGCTTCGAAAAACAAGCTATTCCATTGACATTGTTCCAGATATGGTGTCAAGTGAAGGATTTTTCTCGTTTTACATTCTTTTCTCCAATAATTTATTTTCACCTCAGTTTCCATTAAGGCTGTACCGTGCTGCAGTGTAAACAACAATGAAACTGAGGTAATTTGAGGATGAATGTCTTGGTTCTATGAGCCAACACACCTGCAAATAGACATATTGGTCATAACATTTGGAAATTCAGTTATCAGTGTGTTTTTTTCAAAATTGGCTTTTCATTATCTGACTGCTTCTTAGCTGCGCTGAGCCATCAACAGCCCTCAAAGCACACTCTAACCAGGGTTATGTAAATTAGCAGCGGGAGTAGAGTTCGGGTTAGAGTTGAACTGGAGGAAAATACCTCAGCATGAACAAAAAGATTCTGTTTACCTGAAAATTGATGGATCCCTCATCAGAAACCCTTGTACAGGGTCTCTAAGAACTGGTTCACATCTTTTGCTACACTTCTAATACTAATGTTCCAAAACATTACTTTAAAATGATCCAGTTTAAAGGTCCTTTTCTCAACACCACTAATAATTACATGTCATAATATCATTCGTGCAGTATCTGCAGGAAGAGAGCAGGCTGAGTTAGAAGGTGAGGTTAAACGTGTCATCAGTTTGGAGTCATTGCATTGCCGTAAGAGACCCAAGCCCAGCCCCCCCCCATGAATTCCATTGACTCTTATCTAGAGCCAATTTAGCTTTGGCTGTAAGTTGACCAGATTCTTGTGTATGGGTAGCAATAATAAACTATTCTGTGCTTTGAACTCAACAAATGCTCCTGGTTTTTTTTGCTCCTGACAGGATCTTTTTTCTTTATGAGCAATGAAAAATGGAATTGGCTGGTCTCTGATTGTTCCATTGGTATGATTTGTATTTATTTAAGTAGTTAAAGGACTTATATGGCCATAGGTTGCTCACAACAAACAATGAAAACAATAGAAGAGAAACAGAAATCTAATTTGGGTCAGTCCCCAGGATCAGAGATTTATTCTTCTGAGCTTTTGGACTCATGCTGGAGACCATCAACAGGGAATTTCTTTATTGGAGTATGTACTTTTGGCTGTTCTGTAAGTCATGTTTATGTGGAGCCTTCCTATTGGCTGATTGGTGTGTTGATGGCTGGCGATTGGCTGTTGTCTCCTTGGGCCGCCAAGGAAATATTATGCTATTGCTCGTTCTGCACACTGGGTGCTGGAAAATCTAGGTTAATATATTCAGGATTGACAGAGTGTTATAATTTTTAAGACAAATACAGAATATTTTGGTTTTTGTAATGAGACACCTCATTGTGTTTTTTATAAGTCATTTTTGTATGCTGGTTTTTTCTTACTATAATAAATTGAATTTATCAGACCTCCCAAAAGATATTCTTCCCATGCGTCACAAAATGACTTCTATGATAAATTTCTTGAGCTTGTGGCTGTTCTAAGTTATGTATTTTGTTCCTTTTTTTTTTTTTTGGGGTCCTTTAATTCCCATCCATAAAGGCTGTGTGGGGAAAGAAAATATCTTCCATTCTTTTCATCCTTTAAGCTGAACTTTCCCCCTCCTTTTATTATCTTGCCTCATGACTTTCCTTTATTTCAGAAACTTTTAAAATATGACTGAACTGGCTCTCTTTGATTAAAATTCTTCTGAAATAATTGACATGTTATTTTGCTAGTCGTTCGATCTTTTGCTTCATTTATTGGATTTCTTGGAGCCACTGTTCCGGCTAGGTACTTTTTTGATGTTTTTCTTTTTTTTCCCCTTTTGTTGTCTTTGATACTCTTGTTGTGGCCTGAGGTTTATTTTTAAAATGAACCAAACTTGACATTAAGAACTTACTTTACTCATTGAGTTCTTCCTTGAAAGCTTTTCTGCTGTGAGTAAAAGTATTCAATGCAAGTAGCCCTCATTCGGCAACTCAGACTGGCAACTCAGTCATTAATTGAAACTGTCGCTAAGTGAAACCATGACTGTGATTTTACTTCAGTTTTCCTTTCCTTTATAGACCTGCAAAAGTCACAGATGCAAGAAGTGGTTGCAAAATTCCTTTTTCTTCCCCTTCCTGAGAAGAGTTGCTACTGTAGAGCCATCCAATGAAATTACAGATCTTTCTTGGACAAACTATTTGCCAACTATTTGCCAGTTGTACGCATCATTTTTGAGGATCGTTTTTGCCTATTCTGTCAGTCAAGAGAGTTGTTCTAACTCTACTTGACCATGACCTGAGACATAAACAATATTTTAAGAACACTCAGTGAACATCCAAATACATCTAAAAAGTGAAGGATTGCCAATTTAGCTTTGATCTTATTTCCAACCAGCTTGTCGGTGTATAAGATGTTGGTAGTCCTTGATCAAACACCTACTAATAGGAATAAGCTAAAAACAATCTTATGCAATTTGGACTATTATTTTTTTTTGTAAATAGGGATTGACTTTGATACCAGATGGAGACAATGGGTTTTTACTGGAAACTTCCTGAAGCCAATAGGAATAGGAATATAGGAATCTACCTTATGTTGAGTCAGGACATTGATCCGTGAGCATCATAGCTTTTGGGCTAAAGATCTCCAGGGTTCAGAATGGAATTCATCCAAGCCTTGTTTGAAGTTGTTGATAATTGAATATGGGAGGCAAAACAGGTGCCAGGCAACCAAATTATACTTCTCGCCCATTTGTTGCTTCTTTGCAGGTCAATCTTAGTTTAAAAGCTGTTATGACTCTTCATCCAACTCTTGTGATCGCTTTCTGATGGTAGAGAAACATTTGAGGATCAGTTTCAGCTGATCATTGACCAGCCACGATAGCCAGAACCAGTTACAGAGCATTTTGAAGCAGTCATCTCAAGTGGCTACCGCTTTACTCTTGGTTCCCTCATCTCTTTCTTACCACTTTCCTAGAAATTACATTCAATTAAATTACATTACGTTGGCAACATATATTTGCCAACATGGATGAAATTGAAGTAGTTGAACTCAGCAATTTTATCATTTTGGAATTGTATCCCTGTGTTGGATTTTTTTCCCCCCTACAGTACCAATATTGCCTTCATTTATTACCCTTTCTTTTTCTAACAGTCTGATGACAAGAACATTATTTCCCATTTGTCCAATTCTGAAGTGCAGATAAATTTGAAAAATGGGCCGTGCACAAGTCAATCTGTCCCCCTTTATTCTTCTGCTCTCATAAGGTGAACGGCGGCCGTTATTGTCTCCCTCGGTTGTGTCAAAGCAGTCTGAGCTGCCTATTGAATCTCTGCGTCACTAAAGCAAGAAGCCACCCGAGAGATAAATTTAAAAATGGCAACAGTCTGGTTGGAGCTGCTGAGATATCTCCTTATGGAATAGGGATTGTAATAAACTTTCTACACAAGTTCCTCTTAATCTTTTATTAAATGTGTCGTGGTTATATTAAAAAAAAAAGCTCTTTACATTTGGGCATTTCTGGGGAATTTAAATGTATAGTCTTGTTCTCACAAGAATGCTTTGCTATGGTTATTGACCCATGGATGGAAGGAGGCATCATATAGTCAGCAGAGAGCTTTATTTATATCCTTTTCACACGAGGCTTTATCGAAGCTGCACGGAGTCTTCTAAGCCTCGATTTTGCCACCACGGGTATTTTTGTTATCATTATTACAGCCACGATTGCTCCAGTGCCTTTGCAAAAAAAAAAAAAAACCCCACAATGGCATCCATCTAGGATCACATTTGATTAATTGATTTGAAACTCCTGCCTTACAACTTGCCCCAGATCACAAGTGTGTAGGTACAAGGGCAGAATCTTACAACCTGTCAGGGTTCCACTCTTCCCCACTTTATACCAAACAGAATCAAAGCAAGGTTATTTTGAGTTTCTTTCTTACACTTTCCTCTTTCCCAGTGATAATAATTCAGCATATAAAATGAATCTTCTTGAGGAGGAAGAGAATTAAAGCCTCTTTAACAGGTAGAGGAACAACCCCCTTCCTCAAAGAAGCATTAATGGTTGCTAGAACCCACTTACACAACATCCTCCCAGGCCACTGTAACAAACCAGGAAGGACATTAATCAAAAGAGCAAGTGGCTAAGCTCACAATCCTGAAGACCCTATCAATTCCTTCAAGTCCAAACAAGCTGTCAATAAACAGCCCAATCAAGGGACCAAGACCACTCCCACCAACACTGACAGGGCAAACTACTAATATATAAAATCAGAGCAATCCCCACTCCCTACTAGCATGGATGATGTTACCTAGTTGGGTAATGAAATGTCTTCAAAATACCAACCAGGCTCAGAGAGCAGCAAAGACACCACCGTTCAACCTGGAGCTACACATTCTTTTTTATCAATCTCTTTTATTTATTATTTATCTATTTGTTAAGCTTTTTCTATCGCTGATAATTGGAGCCTTTGGTGGTTGAGAAGGAACACATGTTAAGACCAAGCTATATTTATGCCCTTAGTATGCCATTGTTTATTTATTTTACATTATTTCATTTTCCTCCTCCTTCTGAGGCCCTAAAGAGACCCTTTGCTCACCCTGTTATCTCTTTATGAGTTAAGGACTGCTTGCAGCTTTTTGCTTTGTCCATGACAGTGAGGGAAGCTGATAACACCAGTCTTTTGTCATTTCAATTTTTCACACATTTTCCTCTTGCAACAGCCATCACTGTTTCAATTTTTCACACATTTGCAAGTGTGTGTGCGTGCGCATGGGCGCGCTATAACTCAATAAAGGCACAACTTGGCAGCTAGCTGCCAGAGGCTACTCATCTGTAAGAGTGTTGTGAGTAAAAAAATAATAATCAAAGAAAATGAAAGAGAGAACTCACCAAGGACACAGCTGGATATCAGTTTGTCCTGTGGTCTCCACTATGGGTCTAGGACAGGGGTAGGCAACCTTGGCTCTTTTATGACTCGTGGACTGGCTGGCTCAGGAATTCTGGGAGTTGAAGTCCACGAGTCATAAAAGAGCCAAGGTTGCCTACCCCTGGTCTAGGACAATTCATCACGGCCACATGACCATTTTATCCCGGCTTTTCCAGCCCACCACAGGCCTGAGCAAAAAGCACCCACAGAAGCTATGATACAACAAGCAAGCATCTGAGTGCATTTGAATAGTTGCCAAAAGATTTGCTGCATCACAGCCATTTATTTCCTAGGACAAACCACCAAATAAAAAATTCTGAATGTCATGTGTCTTATAAGCATGCAGGCTCAAACACAAGTGATGGGTTATGTGTTTCCTAAGTTTTTTTTTTTTTTTAAGGATGACAAATTCAAGAGGTTTTTATAAAATCATTTAAAATTTTCACATCCATGGTTTACCTCCTGCCGCTTTCAGATTGTTTGAAAGCGGCTAGAAAAAAAAGGAATTTATTCAGTTTGTGTACTTTTACTTCTCTTTTTAAGGAGCTGAAAGAGAACAAACGTGGTTCCCTTTGCTAAGTAGCCTCCTTTGGAGTTCAGAAATGATCCAAGGGTATTACTATAATCTTACTTTGGAATTGGGCTGGTAGGGAAGTAAACTTAGCTTCAGTCATTTATCTGAAACGGTATAGGGTTTCCTGCCTGAGCAGGGGGTTGGACTAGATGACTTCCAAGGTCCCTTCCAACTTTTATTATCATTATCATTATCATTATTATTTCTGTAATGGTGCAATATCCAAAAGATCAGTTTCTCTATTGCAACTTTATTCTAACACACGACAATTTTATCCCAGCACAAGGAATCAGTCACCCCCTCTAACTCAGGTGCTCTGTGAAAGTAGGTCTTATCAGTAATTTACAATTCATTGTCATTCAAGGGCAAAAAATTCTGGCTAGTTCTATAAACCACATTTAAACCATGAATAAACACAACCAAGACAGCCGTTTATTATTTTACACTTTTGGACAAGCACCCTCTTTGAAAACATTTAACTGGAGGTGGTGTGTGTGTGTGGGGGGGAGGAATTCCTGTAATAGAGAAAGGAGGAAAGAATTTCAAATTTGTGTCAATTGCTTTCATTTTTAGGGGACTCCCTAAGCCATCATGTATCAAAAATCCCTCCATTTGTAACATTTAAGAAGGATTTTTAGAAAACCAAACAAAGCAAAGCAAACCAGTCCTGGATTTTTTTTTCTTAAAAAGAAACCTGAAAAAATAACAATATTCAATATTTGCACAACAAAATAAAATCAAGGGCTGCTTGGTGGGGAAGATGCAAGCAAAACACAAAAACACAGAAAAAAGGGGCTTGAATTTTAGTGGGGAGGGTCCAACAACTAGAGGGGCAATCTATTGCAAGAGAAGTAATCTCCATCAGCCCCACCCCGCAAAGCTGGCTAATGGGACCTGTAGTCCAAAGCATCTTCTATACTCTATGTGTGTGTTTATTTGTTTGCATAATCATAATTTCATTTTTTTATTTATTAAATTTTCAGATTGTCTTTAAACAATTATTTTTTTGGGGGGGGCAACCAATTCAACTTCTTGCTTTCTGTTGCAGCCACAGGTGGCTGATGGGACTTGTCATTCAAAGCATCCCAAGTATAAGCCCAAGTCTCCCCCTAATCTCTCATTCCTCAAAGCATCTCTGCAAAGATAATAAGAGATAATTTGAAAACTGGGCCTTTGCAACGGGGTGGGGAGGGGAGGAGAAAGCTCCAACCGAAGGAAAGCTAAAGCCATGCAAAAGGGGCGATAGCTGGCTGGCTGGCTGGCGGATGGGATTTGTAGTCCAGAGGGTCCCCGTGCGGGGCGAAGGGTCCCCATATGGAGCAAAGCCTGCAGGAGAAAGCATTGCACGCTCACACGCATGCGCACAGACCGCCCCCTTGCCTCTGATCGCCCACACCTGTGCGGCCGCGGCACACCTGTCCATGATGAGCCGCCGCGCGCGTGGCTCCCCGCCATCTCCATAGCAACCTTGGCCGGGCCGAGATGGAACAGCTGCGCGTGTGATTTTCCCGCCAGGCGCTCCCGGACTTTCTTCACACCCACCTCGGCTGTGATTGGCTGCTTTGGCAACCCATCCCTCGGGATTGGCTGAGCGGCCTCTCCTCCTCCCCCTCCCTTCGAGGGGTGGGGACAATTTAAAAAGCCGGCGGGTTCCTCAGCTGAGGGAAAAATTGCGAGCGGGCTGCAGAAAGCAGCAGACGCCGCTGCTATCGCGTCTCTCGTTCGAAAGAGTCGCTGCCGCGGGGCGCGGGAGAGAAAAAAAGCCTCTCCCAACTGCGCCTAGCAGCCAAAGACGTCGCCTCTTGCGTTCTCAGGTAATTCTAGCTGAGACTTTTAGAGGTGGTGGGATACGAAGGGAGTTAGAATAGACTAGAGCTTAAAGAGACCTTGGAGGTCTTCTAGTCCATCCCCCTGTTCGAGCAGGAGAACCTATAGCATATCGAGGGGAGTAAGGCTAGTACCTGTGGTAATTTTAACCGTGGCATGTATTCTTAGGAGTAAAACTCCAGTGGTGGCTGAGGTAATGTTCAACGGTGTCTTATTTAAAGGACTCCAATAGCGCAGCTCACCTATGGTTAGTTACCTCAGTCCCACGAAGCGGTTTCCCTTGGAGAATAAGGCAAACTTTCTGGTTCCTGAATAATTTTAGCCTAAGGGTCTAGTTTTTAGGAATAAAATATTGGTGAGGTAATCTCAGCCATGTCCTGTTAAAAGGACCAAATTGCCACAGGTGAGAGTTAACAGCTTAGGAAGAAGAATACTGAGGCAATTTTAGTCAGGTGCAGTTAAAGGCTAAACTACCCACAGGTGAATCAGTGTTGAAATTAGTTTTAAAGGCAAAATTGCTTCAGTCCCTGCAGCTGACTTTAATTTCTTGAATAAAGTCAAACTCTTGGGACCTGAGGAAAATGTTAGCCAAGATTCAAATTCTTGAAGCAAAACATGTAAAGGACTAGCTACTTCAAGTAAAGGCAAAAGTTGACTTTCCTTTCTTGAAATAAACTGAACTCTTGAGACCTGAGGAAATTTTAGCCAAAGCTTAAGTTTTTAGAGTAAAATATTAGTGGAACCTGAGGTAATCTCAGCTGTGTCCTGTTAAAAGGACCAAACCACCGAAGCCAGTCAGATTTAAAAATAGTTTTAAAGGTAAAATTACCTCAGGAGCTGACCTGGCTCTCAGGAATAAAGTGAATTCTTGGGGTTTGAGGTAATTTTAGCCAAGACTCAAATTCTTAAAACAAATTCCTTGTGTGTCTAATCACACTTGACCAATAAAGTCTATATTTTACTATTCTGTTCTATCCTACTCTACAAGAAGCAAAACATGTAGAGGATTAGCTACTTCAAGGAACTAAAGGCAAAAGTTAACTAAAATGTTTCCAGGTCCAAGAGCTGACCTGGCTTTCTTGCAGGAAGGTAAACTCTCGGGACATGAGGCAATTTTATGGATGCCTTCCTGTTCCTGGAGAGTAAGAGAAATTCTTGGGGCTGGAGGTGATCTTTGGCAACAGAAAAAGCCTGTGGTCTGAGATATTCTCAAGGGCACAACATTCTAATTCACTGTATGTTGCTTCTTTCACTTGTAGGATAAACAACATAAAACCTCCTTTGTAAAACTGACAACCAGAGGAAGACATCAAAGGTAAGTCAGTTTCATTATATACACATTTAGCCAAGAAGCCTGACAGGTACTGTTGGCAATATGTGGTTTATTACTACAAAAACCTTTGGGCCTTGCTAAGCTTACCCTAAGGCTTGCTTCAGCGAAATTTTGCAAAAATTTCTGCATACCAACACAGCGTGGAGATGGGGGTGATGCCCCTACATTGGAGGTTGTTCAATCCCTGAGCTTCCAGTCTCACACTCACTGAATGAGCGTGGGAGTCAGCCGCTCCCTGTCTCATTCAATTCCTGCACACACCCACACCCTGGGAGACTCATACTGGACGACCTCTCTGGGGCTCCACTGGGTGACCCTTTCAGTCCCTGAGCGAGCAGTGAGGGCGAATCGGCCTGGAGGAGTCAAGAGCACTCAGCTACAAGCCTCCTCCAGTACCTGAATACCCTCACTACTCCGACTGGAAGGGAGTCCTTTTGGATGACCTCCCTCCCACCATCGTTGCCAGTACAGTACCAGTCCGACTTCTTAGCACCAAAAGTAAATGTGATGCACTTAATACGACGCCATACACAGTAAAGGAGAAGATTTGTGGCACTCGCTGTGTGGCATCAATCAAGACTGAAGACATCAGGGGTAAGTCAGTTTCATTATCTATACACACACACCTCATGTGGCAGTCGCTGAGTGGCATCAATCAAGACTGAAGACATCAGGGGTAAGTCAGTTTCATTAACTATACACACCTCATTTAGCCAAGAAGCCTAACAGGTACTGTTGGCAACATGTGGTTTATTACTACAAAAACCTTTCGGCTTTGCTAAGCCTACCCTAAGGCTTGCTTTAGTAACGTTTTGCAAAAAAAAAAAAAAAAAAAAACTAATGAGAAGGCCCCACAAATATTCTCCATACCAAAACAGCGTGGAGATGGGGGTGATGCCCCTACATTGGAGGTTGTTCAATCCCTGAGCTTCCAGTGTCTCACACTCACTGAATGAGCGTGGGAGTCAGCCCCTCCCTGTCTCATTCAATCTCTGCACACACCCACACCCTGGGAGACTCACACTGGACGACCTCTCTGGGGCTCCACTGGGTGACCCTTTCAGTCCCTGAGCGAGCAGTGAGGGCGAATCAGCCTGGAGGAGTCAAGAGCACTCGGCTACAAGCCTCCTCCAGTACCTGAATACCCTCAGTACTCCGACTGGAAGGGAGTCCTTTTGGATGACCTCCCTCCCACCATCATTGCCAGTACAGTACCAGTCAGACTTCTTAGCACCAAAAGTAAATGTGATGCATTTTAATATGACGCCATATACAGTAAAGGAGACTAATAGATTTTATAGTTTGCTTGCCTGGCGTAACTTTGGCCATGGCGATGGTTCTTAGAACCAGAAAGAAGAGCTCAACGGCCCAATTTAATGCTAGGAGTGGCTGTTGACTCATACTAGATTTTATAGTTTGCTTGCCTGGTGTAACTTTGGCCATGGCGATGGTTTTTAGAACCAAAATGTAGAGCTCAACGGCCCAAGTTAATGCTAGGTGTGGCTGTTGACTCATACTAGATTTTATAGTTTGATTGCCTGGCGTAACTTTGGCCACGGCGATGGTTCTTAGAACCAGAAAGAAGAGGTCAACGGCCCAATTTAATGCTAGGTGTGGCTGTTGACTTACACTAGATTTTATAGTTTGCTTGCCTGGCATAACTTTGGCCATGGCGATGGTTCTTAGAACCAAAATGTAGAGTTCAACGGCCCAATTTAATGCTAGGTGTGGCTGTTGACTCATACTAGATTTTGTAGTTTGCTTGCCTGGCGTAATTTTGGCCATGGCGATGGTTCTTAGAACCAGAAAGAAGAGCTCAACGGCCCAATTTAATGCTAGGTGTGGCTGTTGACTCATACTAGATTTTATAGTTTGCATGCCTGGCGTACCTTTGGCCATGGCGATGGTTCTTAGAACCAAAATGTAGAGCTCAACGGCCCAATTTAATGCTAGGTGTGGCTGTTGAGTGATATTAGATTTTATAGTTTGCTTGCCTGGCATAACCTTGGCCATGGCGATGGTTGTTACAACCAGAAAGAAGAGCTCAATGGCCCAAGTTAATGCTAGGTGTGGCTGTTGACTCATACTAGATTTTATAGTTTGATTGCCTGGCGTAACTTTGGCCACGGCGATGGTTCTTAGAACCAGAAAGAAGAGGTCAACGGCCCAATTTAATGCTAGGTGTGGCTGTTGACTTACACTAGATTTTATAGCTTGCTTGCCTGGCATAACTTTGGCCATGGCGATGGTTCTTAGAACCAAAATGTAGAGTTCAACGGCCCAATTTAATGCTAGGTGTGGCTGTTGACTCATACTAGATTTTGTAGTTTGCTTGCCTGGCGTAATTTTGGCCATGGCGATGGTTCTTAGAACCAGAAAGAAGAGCTCAACGGCCCAATTTAATGCTAGGTGTGGCTGTTGACTCATACTAGATTTTATAGTTTGCATGCCTGGCGTACCTTTGGCCATGGCGATGGTTCTTAGAACCAAAATGTAGAGCTCAACGGCCCAATTTAATGCTAGGTGTGGCTGTTGAGTGATATTAGATTTTATAGTTTGCTTGCCTGGCATAACCTTGGCCATGGCGATGGTTGTTACAACCAGAAAGAAGAGCTCAATGGCCCAATTTAATGCTAGGTGTGGCTGTTGACTCATAGTAGATTTTAAAGTTTGCTTGCCTGGCGTACCTTTGGCCATGGCGATGGTTCTTAGAACCAGAAAGAAGAGCTCAACGGCCCAATTTAATGCTAGGTGTGGCTGTTGACATACTAGATTTTATAGTTTGCTTGCCTGGTGTAACTTTGGCCATGGCAATGGTTCTTAGAACCAAAATGTAGAGCTCAACGGCCCAATTTAATGCTAGGTGTGGCTGTTGAGTGATATTAGATTTTATAGTTTGCTTGCCTGGCATAACCTTGGCCATGGCGATGGTTGTTACAACCAGAAAGAAGAGCTCAACGGCCCAATTTAATGCTAGGTGTGGATGTTGACTCATACTAGATTTTATAGTTTGCTTGCCTGGCGTAACTTTGGCCATGGCGATGGTTCTTAGAACCAAAATGTAGAGCTCAACGGCCCAATTTAATGCTAGGTGTGGCTGTTGACTCATACTAGATTTTATAGTTTGCTTGCCTGGCGTACGTTTGGCCATGGCGATGGTTCTTAGAACCAAAATGTAGAGCTCAACGGCCCAATTTAATGCTAGGTGTGGCTGTCGACTCATAGTAGATTTTAAAGTTGGCTTGCCTGGCGTTACTTTGGCCATGGCGATGGTTCTTAGAACCAGAAAGGAGAGCTCAACGGCCCAATTTAATGCTAGGTGTGGCTGTCGACTCATAGTAGATTTTAAAGTTGGCTTGCCTGGCGTTACTTTGGCCATGGCGATGGTTGTTACAACCAGAAAGAAGAGCTCAACGGCCCAATTTAATGCTAGGTGTGGCTGTTGACTCATACTAGATTTTATCATTTGCTTGCCTGGCGTAACTTTGGCCATGGCGATGGTTCTTAGAACCAGAAAGAAGAGCTCAATGGCCCAATTTAATGCTAGGTGTGGCTGTTGACTCATACTAGATTTTATAGTTTGCTTGCCTGGCGTAACTTTGGCCATGGCAATGGTTCTTAGAACCAAAATGTAGAGCTCAACGGCCCAATTTAATGCTAGGTGTGGCTGTTGAGTGATATTAGATTTTATAGTTTGCTTGCCTGGCATAACCTTGGCCATGGTGATGGTTGTTACAACCAGAAAGAAGAGCTCAACAGCCCAATTTAATGCTAGGTGTGGCTGTTGACTCATAGTAGATTTTAAAGTTTGCTTGCCTGGTGTAACTTTGGCCATGGCGATGGTTCTTAGAACCAGAAAGAAGAGCTCAACGGCCCAATTTAATGCTAGGTGTGGCTGTTGACTCATACTAGATTTTATAGTTTGCTTGCCTGGCGTACGTTTGGCCATGGCGATGGTTCTTAGAACCAAAATGTAGAGCTCAACGGCCCAATTTAATGGTAGGTGTGGCTGTTGACTCATACTAGATTTTATCATTTGCTTGCCTGGCATAACTTTGGCCATGGCGATGGTTCTTAAACCCAGAAAGAAGAGCTCAACGGCCCAATTTAATGCTAGGTGTGGCTGTTGACTCATACTAGATTTTATAGTTTGCTTGCCTGGCGTAACTTTGGCCATGGCGATGGTTCTTAGAACCAGAAAGAAGAGCTCAACGGCCCAATTTAATGCTAGGTGTGGCTGTTGACTCATACTAGATTTTATAGTTTGCTTGCCTGGCGTATGTTTGGCCATGGCGATGGTTCTTAGAACTAGGTTCTTCTTCTGGAAAGAGGGTGTCTCTCCCAACTCGGGAGAGCCAAACAGTAAAGGCGCTGAAGGTGTTACCTAGCATCGTAATGAAACGTTCTGAAACCAACCTACAAGCTCGGAGAACGAACTTTCATTCTCATCCTATACCCGAGCGAAAGCCATTCGCAGCTATTGCAAGGAAAACATCTCTTCCCAACTGTGCCATCTGTCCCAATTGCACCTCCGCAGCCGAAGACTGGGCACCTTGGACCATGCCTCCAGAGGTAGTTCTAGCTGAAAATCTTAGACTTTGTGCGGTACGGCGGGCAAGTAGTTAATAGCCTATTCTCAGGGAGTAAAGATAGCATTTGTGGTCATTTTTAGCACGGCATATATTCTTAGGAGTAAAACGCCATTGTGACTGAGGTAATATTTCAAGGGCGTCTTATTTAAAGGACTCCAATACCACAGCTCACCTATAGTGAGTTACCTCAGTCCCACAAAGGGGTTTACCTCGGAGAATAAGGCAAACATCTGGGTCCTGAATAATTTTGGCCAAGGCTCAAGTTTTTAGAAGTAAAATGTTGGTGGAATCTGAGTTGATCTCAGCCATGTCCTCTTAAAAAGGGCCAAACCACCATAGGCAAGTCAATTAATAATAGCTTTAAGGGTAAAATCACCTCAGGAGCTTACCTTGCTCTCTGGAATAAATTCTTGGGACCTGATGTAATTTTAGCCAAGGCTCAAGTTCTTAAAACATATTTCTTGTGTGGCTGATCACACTTGACCAATAAAGCCTATGCTATGCTAATGGTATGCTATGCCAATGCTATAGCTTCATAAAATTGCTGAACTGGTTTTCTAGTCTTTGAACAACAGGTGGACATTTGGTGATGTTGATTTTTTTTTATTTCAGAGGAACTCACTGCGTGGCATCAGTGAAAACTGAAGACATCAAAGGTAAGTCAGTTTCATTCTACACACATTTAGCCAAGACGTCTGACAGGTACAGTTGGCAACATGAGGTTTATTACTATAAAAACCTTTGGGCCTTGCTAAGCTTACCCTAAGGCTTGCTTTAGCGAAATTTTGCAAAAAAAAAAAACAACCCAAAAAACTAATGAGAAGGCCCCACAAACATTCTCCATACCAACACAGCGTGGAGATGGGGGTGATGCCCCTACATTGGAGGTTGTTCAATCCCTGAGCTTCCAGTCTCACACTCACTGAATGAGCGTGGGAGTCAGCCGCTCCCTGTCTCATTCAATTCCTGCACACACCCACACCCTGGGAGACTCATACTGGACGACCTCTCTGGGGCTCCACTGGGTGATCCTTTCAGTCCCTGAGCGAGCAGTGAGGGCGAATCAGCCTGGAGGAGTCAAGAGCACTCGGCTACAAGCCTCCTCCAGTACCTGAATACCCTCACTACTCCGACTGGAAGGGAGTCCTTTTGGATGACCTCCCTCCCACCATCGTTGCCAGTACAGTACCAGTCAGACTTCTTAGCACCAAAAGTAAATGTGATGCACTTAATACGACGCCATACACAGTAAAGGAGAAGATTTGTGGCACTCGCTGTGTGGCATCAATCAAGACTGAAGACATCAGGGGTAAGTCAGTTTCATTATCTATACACACACACCTCATGTGGCAGTCGCTGAGTGGCATCAATCAAGACTGAAGACATCAGGGGTAAGTCAGTTTCATTAACTATACACACCTCATTTAGCCAAGAAGCCTAACAGGTACTGTTGGCAACATGTGGTTTATTACTACAAAAACCTTTCGGCTTTACTAAGCCTACCCTAAGGCTTGCTTTAGTAACGTTTTGCAAAAAAAAAAAAAAACTAATGAGAAGGCCCCACAAATATTCTCCATACCAAAACAGTGTGGAGATGGGGGTGATGCCCCTACATTGGAGGTTGTTCAATCCCTGAGCTTCCAGTGTCTCACACTCACTGAATGAGCGTGGGAGTCAGCCCCTCCCTGTCTCATTCAATCTCTGCACACACCCACACCCTGGGAGACTCACACTGGACGACCTCTCTGGGGCTCCACTGGGTGACCCTTTCAGTCCCTGAGCGAGCAGTGAGGGCGAATCAGCCTGGAGGAGTCAAGAGCACTCGGCTACAAGCCTCCTCCAGTACCTGAATACCCTCAGTACTCCGACTGGAAGGGAGTCCTTTTGGATGACCTCCCTCCCACCATCATTGCCAGTACAGTACCAGTCAGACTTCTTAGCACCAAAAGTAAATGTGATGCATTTTAATATGACGCCATATACAGTAAAGGAGACTAATAGATTTTATAGTTTGCTTGCCTGGCGTAACTTTGGCCATGGCGATGGTTCTTAGAACCAGAAAGAAGAGCTCAACGGCCCAATTTAATGCTAGGAGTGGCTGTTGACTCATACTAGATTTTATAGTTTGCATGCCTGGCGTAACTTTGGCCCTGGCGATGGTTCTTAGAACCAGAAAGAAGAGCTCAACGGCCCAATTTAATGCTAGGTGTGGCTGTTGACTCATACTAGATTTTATAGTTTGCTTGCCTGGCGTAACTCTGGCCATGGCAATCATTCTTAGAACCAGAAAGAAGAGCTCAATGGCCCAATTTAATGCTAGGTGTGGCTGCTGACTCATACTAGATTTTATAGTTTGCTTGCCTGGCGTAACTTTGGCCATGGCAATGGTTCTTAGAACCAGAAAGAAGAGCTCAACGGCCCAATTTAATGCTAGGTGTGGCTGTTGACTCATAGTAGATTTTAAAGTTTGCTTGCCTGGCGTATATTTGGCCATGGCGATGGTTCTTAGAACCAAAATGTAGAGCTCAACGGCCCAATTTAATGCTAGGTGTGGCTGTTGACATACTAGATTTTATAGTTTGCTTGCCTGGCGTAACTTTGGCCATGGCGATGGTTCTTAGAACCAAAATGTAGAGCTCAACGGCCAAATTTAATGCTAGGTGTGGCTGTTGACTCATACTAGATTTTATAGTTTGCTTGCCTGGCATAACTTTGACCATGGCAATGGTTCTTAGAACCAGAAAGGAGAGCTCAATGGCCCAATTTAATGCTAGGTGTGGCTGTTGACTCATACTAGATTTTATAGTTTGCTTGCCTGGCATAACTTTGACCATGGCAATGGTTCTTAGAACCAAAATGTAGAGCTCAACGGCCCAATTTAATGCTAGGTGTGGCTGTTGACTCATACTAGATCTTATTGTTTGCTTGCCTGGCGTACCTTTGGCCATGGCGATGGTTCTTAGAACCAAAATGTAGAGCTCAATGGCCCAATTTAATGCTAGGTGTGGCTGTTGAGTGATATTAGATTTTATAGTTTGCTTGCCTGGCATAACTTTGGCCATGGCGATGGTTCTTAGAACGAAAAAGTAGAGCTCAATGGCCCAATTTAATGCTAGGTGTGGCTGTTGACTCATACTAGATTTTATAGTTTGCTTGCCTGGCATAACTTTGGCCATGGCGATGGTTCTTAGAACCAGAAAGAAGAGCTCAACGGCCCAATTTAATGCTAGGTGTGGCTGTTGACTCATACTAGATTTTATAGTTTGCATGCCTGGTGTAACTTTGGCCATGGCGATGGTTCTTAGAACCAGAAAGAAGAACTCAACGGCCCAATTTAATGCTAGGTGTGGCTGTTGACTCATACTAGATTTTATAGTTTGCTTGCCTGGCGTAACTTTGGCCATGGCGATCGTTCTTAGAACCAGAAAGAAGAGCTCAACAGCCCAATTTAATGCTAGGTGTGGCTGCTGACTCATACTAGATTTTATAGTTTGCTTGCCTGGCGTAACTTTGGCCATGGCAATGGTTCTTAGAACCAAAAAGTAGAGCTCAATGGCCCAATTTAATGCTAGGTGTGGCTGTTGACTCATACTAGATTTTATAGTTTGCTTGCCTGGCGTAACTTTGGCCATGGCAATGGTTCTTAGAACCAGAAAGAAGAGCTCAACGGCCCAATTTAATGCTAGGTGTGGCTGTTGACTCATACTAGATTTTATAGTTTGTTTGCCTGGCGTAACTCTGGCCATGGCAATCATTCTTAGAACCAGAAAGAAGAGCTCAATGGCCCAATTTAATGCTAGGTGTGGCTGTTGACTCATAGTAGATTTTAAAGTTTGCTTGCCTGGCGTATATTTGGCCATGGCAATGGTTCTTAGAACCAAAATGTAGAGCTCAACAGCCCAATTTAATGCTAGGTGTGGCTGTTGAGTGATATTAGATTTTATAGTTTGCTTGCCTGGTGTAACCTTGGCCATGGCGATGGTTCTTAGAACCAAAATGTAGAGCTCAACGGCCCAATTTAATGCTAGGTGTGGCTGTTGACTCATACTAGATTTTATAGTTTGCTTGCCTGGCATAACTTTGGCCATGGCGATGGTTCTTAGAACCAGAAAGAAGAGCTCAACGGCCCAATTTAATGCTAGGTGTGACTGTTGACTCATACTAGATTTTATAGTTTGCTTGCCTGGCATAACTTTGGCCATGGCGATGGTTCTTAGAACCAAAATGTAGAGCTCAATGGCCCAATTTAATGCTAGGTGTCGCTGTTGACTCATACTAGATTTTATAGTTTGCATGCCTGGCGTACCTTTGGCCATGGCAATGGTTCTTAGAACCAAAAAGTAGAGCTCAACGGCCCAATTTAATGCTAGGTGTGGCTGTTGACTCATACTAGATTTTATAGTTTGCTTGCCTGGCGTAACTTTGGCCATGGCGATGGTTCTTAGAACCAGAAAGGAGAGCTCAACGGCCCAATTTAATGCTAGGTGTCGCTGTTGACTCATAGTAGATTTTAACGTTTGCTTGCCTGGCGTATATTTGGCCGTGGCAATGGTTCTTAGAACCAAAATGTAGAGCTCAACGGCCCAATTTAATGCTAGGTGTGGCTGTTGACTCATACTAGAACTTATTGTTTGCTTGCCTGGCGTAACTTTGGCCATGGCGATGGTTCTTAGAACCAAAATGTAGAGCTCAACGGCCCAATTTAGTGCTAGGTGTGGCTGTTGACTCATACTAGATCTTATTGTTTGCTTGCCTGGCGTAACTTTGGCCATGGCGATGGTTCTTAGAACCAGAAAGAAGAGCTCAACGGCCCAATTTAATGCTAGGTGTGGCTGTTGACTCATACTAGATTTTATAGTTTGCTTGCCTGGCGTAACTTTGGCCATGGCAATGGTTCTTAGAACCAAAATGTAGAGCTCAACGGCGCAATTTAATGCTAGGTGTGGCTGTTGACTCATACTAGATTTTATAGTTTGCTTGCCTGGCGTAACTTTGGCCATGGCGATGGTTCTTAGAACCAGAAAGTAGAGCTCAACGGCCCAATTTAATGCTAGGTGTGGCTGTTGACTCATACTAGATTTTATAGTTTGCTTGCCTGGCGTAACTTTGGCCATGGCGATGGTTCTTAGAACCAGAAAGAAGAGCTCAACGGCCCAATTTAATGCTAGGTGTGGCTGTTGACTCATACTAGATTTTATAGTTTGCTTGCCTGGTGTAACTTTGGCCATGGCGATGGTTCTTAGAACCAAAATGTAGAGCTCAACGGCCCAATTTAATGCTAGGTGTGGCTGTTGACTCATACTAGATTTGATAGTTTGCATGCCTGGTGTAACTTTGGCCATGGCGATGGTTCTTAGAACCAAAATGTAGAGCTCAATGGCCCAATTTAATGCTAGGTGTCGCTGTTGACTCATAGTAGATTTTAACGTTTGCTTGCCTGGCGTATATTTGGCCGTGGCAATGGTTCTTAGAACCAAAATGTAGAGCTCAACAGCCCAATTTAATGCTAGGTGTGGCTGTTGAGTGATATTAGATTTTATAGTTTGCTTGCCTGGTGTAACCTTGGCCATGGCGATGGTTCTTAGAACCAAAATGTAGAGCTCAATGGCCCAATTTAATGCTAGGTGTGGCTGTTGACATACTAGATTTTATAGTTTGCTTGCCTGGCGTAACTTTGGCCATGGCAATGGTTCTTAGAACCAAAATGTAGAGCTCAATGGCCCAATTTAATGCTAGGTGTGGCTGTTGACTCATACTAGATTTTATCGTTTGCTTGCCTGGCGTATATTTGGCCGTGGCAATGGTTCTTAGAACCAAAATGTAGAGCTCAACGGCCCAATTTAATGCTAGGTGTGGCTGTTGATTGATATTAGATTTTATAGTTTGCTTGCCTGGTGTAACTTTGCCCATGGCGATGGTTTTTAGAACCAGAAAGAAGAGCTCAACGGCCCAATTTAATGCTAGGTGTGGCTGTAGACTCATACTAGATTTTATAGTTTGCTTGCCTGGCTTAACTTTGGCCATGGCAATGGTTCTTAGAACCAGAAAGAAGAGCTCAATGGCCCAATTTAATGCTAGGTGTGGCTGTAGACTCATACTAGATTTTATAGTTTGCTTGCCTGGCATAACTTTGACCATGGCAATGGTTTTTAGAACCAAAATGTAGAGCTCAATGGCCCAATTTAATGCTAGGTGTGGCTGTTGACTCATACTAGATTTTAACGTTTGCTTGCCTGGCGTATATTTGGCCGTGGCAATGGTTCTTAGAACCAAAATGTAGAGCTCAACGGCCCAATTTAATGCTAGGTGTGGCTGTTGATTGATATTAGATTTTATAGTTTGCTTGCCTGGTGTAACCTTGGCCATGGCGATGGTTCTTAGAACCAAAATGTAGAGCTCAACGGCCCAATTTAATGCTAGGTGTGGCTGTTGACAAATACTAGATCTTATTGTTTGCTTGCCTGGCGTAACTTTGGCCATGGCGATGGTTCTTAGAACCAAAATGTAGAGCTCAACGGCCCAATTTAATGCTAGGTGTGGCTGCTGACTCATACTAGATTTTATAGTTTGCTTGCCTGGCGTAACTTTGGCCATGGCGATGGTTCTTAGAACCAGAAAGAAGAGCTCAACGGCCCAATTTAATGCTAGGTGTGGCTGTTGACTCATACTAAATTTTATAGTTTGCTTGCCTGGCGTACCTTTGGCCATGGCGATGGTTCTTAGAACCAAAATGTAGAGCTCAATGGCCCAATTTAATGCTAGGTGTGGCTGTTGAGTGATATTAGATTTTATAGTTTGCTTGCCTGGCATAACTTTGGCCATGGCGATGGTTCTTAGAACCAGAAAGAAGAGCTCAACGGCCCAATTTAATGCTAGGTGTGGCTGTAGACTCATACTAGATTTTATAGTTTGCTTGCCTGGCTTAACTTTGGCCATGGCAATGGTTCTTAGAACCAGAAAGAAGAGCTCAACGGCCCAATTTAATGCTAGGTGTGGCTGTAGACTCATACTAGATTTTATAGTTTGCTTGCCTGGCATAACTTTGACCATGGCAATGGTTTTTAGAACCAAAATCTAGAGCTCAATGGCCCAATTTAATGCTAGGTGTGGCTGTTGACTCATACTAGATTTTAACGTTTGCTTGCCTGGCGTATATTTGGCCGTGGCAATGGTTCTTAGAACCAAAATGTAGAGCTCAACGGCCCAATTTAATGCTAGGTGTGGCTGTTGATTGATATTAGATTTTATAGTTTGCTTGCCTGGTGTAACCTTGGCCATGGCGATGGTTCTTAGAACCAAAATGTAGAGCTCAACGGCCCAATTTAATGCTAGGTGTGGCTGTTGACAAATACTAGATCTTATTGTTTGCTTGCCTGGCGTAACTTTGGCCATGGCGATGGTTCTTAGAACCAAAATGTAGAGCTCAACGGCCCAATTTAATGCTAGGTGTGGCTGCTGACTCATACTAGATTTTATAGTTTGCTTGCCTGGCGTAACTTTGGCCATGGCGATGGTTCTTAGAACCAGAAAGAAGAGCTCAATGGCCCATTTTAATGCTAGGTGTGGCTATTGAGTGACATTAGATTTTATAATTTGCTTGCCTGGCGTTGGCCATGGCGATGGTTCTTAGAACCAGAAAGAAGAGCTCAATGGCCCATTTTAATGCTAGGTGTGGCTATTGAGTGATATTAGATTTTATAGTTGCTTGCCTGGCATAACTTTGGCCATGGCGATGGTTCTTAGAACCAAAATGTAGAGCTCAATGGCCCAATTTAATGCTAGGTGTGGCTGTTGACTCATACTAGATTTATAGTTTGCTGCCTGGCATAACTTTGGCCATGGCGATGGTTCTTAGAACCAGAAGAAGAGCTCAACGGCCCAATTTAATGCTATGTTGACTGTTAACTCATACTCGATTTATAGTTTGCTTGGCCTGGCATAACTTTGGCCATGGCTAATGGTTCTTAGAACCAAAATATAGAGCTCAATGGCCCAATTTAAATGCTAGGTGCGCTGTTGCTCCATCTAATTCTTATAGTTTGGCATGCCTTGTCTGTACCTTTGGCATGCAATGGTTCTGAGAACCAAAAAGTAGAGCTCAACAGCAACGGCCCATTTAATGCTAGGTTGTGCTGTTGACTCATACATAGATTTTATAGTTTGCTTGCCTGGGCTTAACTTTGGCCATGGCGGATGGTTCTTAGAACCAGAAAGGAGAGCTCAAACGGCCCAATTTAATGCTAGGTGTCGCTGTTGACTCATAGTAGATTTTAACGTTTGCTTGCCTGGCGTATATTTGGCCGTGGCAATGGTTCTTAGAACCAAAATGTAGAGCTCAACGGCCCAATTTAATGCTAGGTGTGGCTGTTGACTCATACTAGAACTTATTGTTTGCTTGCCTGGCGTAACTTTGGCCATGGCGATGGTTCTTAGAACCAAAATGTAGAGCTCAACGGCCCAATTTAGTGCTAGGTGTGGCTGTTGACTCATACTAGATCTTATTGTTTGCTTGCCTGGCGTAACTTTGGCCATGGCGATGGTTCTTAGAACCAGAAAGAAGAGCTCAACGGCCCAATTTAATGCTAGGTGTGGCTGTTGACTCATACTAGATTTTATAGTTTGCTTGCCTGGCGTAACTTTGGCCATGGCAATGGTTCTTAGAACCAAAATGTAGAGCTCAACGGCGCAATTTAATGCTAGGTGTGGCTGTTGACTCATACTAGATTTTATAGTTTGCTTGCCTGGCGTAACTTTGGCCATGGCGATGGTTCTTAGAACCAGAAAGTAGAGCTCAACGGCCCAATTTAATGCTAGGTGTGGCTGTTGACTCATACTAGATTTTATAGTTTGCTTGCCTGGCGTAACTTTGGCCATGGCGATGGTTCTTAGAACCAGAAAGAAGAGCTCAACGGCCCAATTTATTGCTAGGTGTGGCTGTTGACTCATACTAGATTTTATAGTTTGCTTGCCTGGTGTAACTTTGGCCATGGCGATGGTTCTTAGAACCAAAATGTAGAGCTCAACGGCCCAATTTAATGCTAGGTGTGGCTGTTGACTCATACTAGATTTGATAGTTTGCATGCCTGGTGTAACTTTGGCCATGGCGATGGTTCTTAGAACCAAAATGTAGAGCTCAATGGCCCAATTTAATGCTAGGTGTCGCTGTTGACTCATAGTAGATTTTAACGTTTGCTTGCCTGGCGTATATTTGGCCGTGGCAATGGTTCTTAGAACCAAAATGTAGAGCTCAACAGCCCAATTTAATGCTAGGTGTGGCTGTTGAGTGATATTAGATTTTATAGTTTGCTTGCCTGGTGTAACCTTGGCCATGGCGATGGTTCTTAGAACCAAAATGTAGAGCTCAATGGCCCAATTTAATGCTAGGTGTGGCTGTTGACATACTAGATTTTATAGTTTGCTTGCCTGGCGTAACTTTGGCCATGGCAATGGTTCTTAGAACCAAAATGTAGAGCTCAATGGCCCAATTTAATGCTAGGTGTGGCTGTTGACTCATACTAGATTTTATCGTTTGCTTGCCTGGCGTATATTTGGCCGTGGCAATGGTTCTTAGAACCAAAATGTAGAGCTCAACGGCCCAATTTAATGCTAGGTGTGGCTGTTGATTGATATTAGATTTTATAGTTTGCTTGCCTGGTGTAACTTTGCCCATGGCGATGGTTTTTAGAACCAGAAAGAAGAGCTCAACGGCCCAATTTAATGCTAGGTGTGGCTGTAGACTCATACTAGATTTTATAGTTTGCTTGCCTGGCTTAACTTTGGCCATGGCAATGGTTCTTAGAACCAGAAAGAAGAGCTCAATGGCCCAATTTAATGCTAGGTGTGGCTGTAGACTCATACTAGATTTTATAGTTTGCTTGCCTGGCATAACTTTGACCATGGCAATGGTTTTTAGAACCAAAATGTAGAGCTCAATGGCCCAATTTAATGCTAGGTGCTTGCCTGGCGTATATTTGGCCGTGGCAATGGTTCTTAGAACCAAAATGTAGAGCTCAACGGCCCAATTTAATGCTAGGTGTGGCTGTTGATTGATATTAGATTTTATAGTTTGCTTGCCTGGTGTAACCTTGGCCATGGCGATGGTTCTTAGAACCAAAATGTAGAGCTCAACGGCCCAATTTAATGCTAGGTGTGGCTGTTGACAAATACTAGATCTTATTGTTTGCTTGCCTGGCGTAACTTTGGCCATGGCGATGGTTCTTAGAACCAAAATGTAGAGCTCAACGGCCCAATTTAATGCTAGGTGTGGCTGCTGACTCATACTAGATTTTATAGTTTGCTTGCCTGGCGTAACTTTGGCCATGGCGATGGTTCTTAGAACCAGAAAGAAGAGCTCAACGGCCCAATTTAATGCTAGGTGTGGCTGTTGACTCATACTAAATTTTATAGTTTGCTTGCCTGGCGTACCTTTGGCCATGGCGATGGTTCTTAGAACCAAAATGTAGAGCTCAATGGCCCAATTTAATGCTAGGTGTGGCTGTTGACTCATACTAGATTTTATAGTTTGCTTGCCTGGCATAACTTTGGCCATGGCGATGGTTCTTAGAACCAAAATGTAGAGCTCAATGGCCCAATTTAATGCTAGGTGTGCCTGTTGACACATACTAGATTTTATAGTTTGCATGCCTGGCGTACCTTTGGCCATGGCAATGGTTCTTAGAACCAGAAAGAAGAGCTCAACGGCCCAATTTAATGCTAGGTGTGACTGTTGACTCATACTAGATTTTATAGTTTGCTTGCCTGGCATAACTTTGGCCATGGCGATGGTTCTTAGAACCAAAATGTAGAGCTCAATGGCCCAATTTAATGCTAGGTGTCGCTGTTGACTCATACTAGATTTTATAGTTTGCATGCCTGGCGTACCTTTGGCCATGGCAATGGTTCTTAGAACCAAAAAGTAGAGCTCAACGGCCCAATTTAATGCTAGGTGTGGCTGTTGACTCATACTAGATTTTATAGTTTGCTTGCCTGGCGTAACTTTGGCCATGGCGATGGTTCTTAGAACCAGAAAGGAGAGCTCAACGGCCCAATTTAATGCTAGGTGTCGCTGTTGACTCATAGTAGATTTTAACGTTTGCTTGCCTGGCGTATATTTGGCCGTGGCAATGGTTCTTAGAACCAAAATGTAGAGCTCAACGGCCCAATTTAATGCTAGGTGTGGCTGTTGACTCATACTAGATTTTATAGTTTGCTTGCCTGGCGTAACTTTGGCCATGGCGATGGTTCTTAGAACCAAAATGTAAATCTCAATGGCCCAATTTAATGCTAGGTGTGGCTGTTGACTCATACTAGATTTGATAGTTTGCTTGCCTGGCGTAACTCTGGCCATGGCGATGGTTCTTAGAACCAGAAAGAAGAGATCAATGGCCCAATTTAATGCTAGGTGTGGCTGTTGACTCATACTAGATTTTATAGTTTGCTTGCCTGGCGTAACTTTGGCCATGGCGATGGTTCTTAGAACCAGAAAGTAGAGCTCAACGGCCCAATTTAATGCTAGGTGTGGCTGTTGACTCATACTAGATTTTATAGTTTGCTTGCCTGGCGTAACTTTGGCCATGGCGATGGTTCTTAGAACCGGAAAGTAGAGCTCAACGGCCCATTTTAATGCTAGGTGTGGCTGTTGACTCATTCTAGATTTTATAGTTTACTTGCCTGGCTTCAATTTGGCCATGGTGATGGTTCTTAGAACCACAATGTAAAGCTCAATGGCCCAATTTAATGCTAGGTGTGGCTGTTGACTCATTCTAGATTTTATAGTTTGCTTGCCTGGCGTAACTTTGGCCATGGTGATGGTTCTTAGAACCGGAAAGTAGAGCTCAACGGCCCAATTTAATGCTAGGTGTGGCTGTTGACTCATTCTAGATTTTATAGTTTACTTGCCTGGCTTCAATTTGGCCATGGTGATGGTTCTTAGAACCACAATGTAAAGCTCAATGGCCCAATTTAATGCTAGGTGTGGCTGTTGACTCATTCTAGATTTTATAGTTTGCTTGCCTGGCATAGCTTTGGCCATGGCGATGGTTCTTAGAACCACAATGTAAA
>JALGBA010000460.1:102500-145583 GCA_023970755.1 Azemiops feae | reverse complement strand
CTGGCGTAACTTTGGCCATGGCGATGGTTCTTAGAACCGGAAAGTAGAGCTCAACGGCCCAATTTAATGCTAGGTGTGGCTGTTGACTCATTCTAGATTTTATAGTTTACTTGCCTGGCTTCAATTTGGCCATGGTGATGGTTCTTAGAACCACAATGTAAAGCTCAATGGCCCAATTTAATGCTAGGTGTGGCTGTTGACTCATTCTAGATTTTATAGTTTGCTTGCCTGGCATAGCTTTGGCCATGGCGATGGTTCTTAGAACCACAATGTAAAGCTCAATGGCCCAATTTAATGCTAGGTGTGGCTGTTGACTCATACTAGACTTTATAGTTTGCTTGCCTGGCGTAGCTTTGGCCATGGCGATGGTTCTTAGAACCGGAAGGTAGAGCTCAACGGCCCAATTTAATGCTAGGTGTGGCTGTTGACTCATACTAAATTTTATAGTTTGCTTGCCTGGCATAATTTTGGCCATGGCAATGGTTTTTAGAACCAAAATGTAGAGCTCAATGGCCCAATTTAATGCTAGGTGTGGCTGTTGACTCATACTAGATTTTATAGTTTGCTTGCCTGGCGTAACTCTGGCCATGGCGATGGTTCTTAGAACCAGAAAGAAGAGCTCAACGGCCCAATTTAATGCTAGGTGTGGCTGTTGACTCATAGTAGATTTTAAAGTTTGCTTGCCTGGCGTACCTCTGGCCATGGCAATGGTTCTTAGAACCAAAAAGTAGAGCTCAATGGCCCAATTTAATGCTAGGTGTGGCTGCTGACTCATAGTAGATTTTAAAGTTTGCTTGCCTGGCGTATATTTGGCCATGGCAATGGTTCTTAGAACCAGAAAGAAGAGCTCAATGGCCCAATTTAATGCTAGGTGTGGCTGCTGACTCATAGTAGATTTTAAAGTTTGCTTGCCTGGCGTACCTCTGGCCATGGCAATGGTTCTTAGAACCAGAAAGAAGAGCTCAATGGCCCAATTTAATGCTAGGTGTGGCTGCTGACTCATAGTAGATTTTAAAGTTTGCTTGCCTGGCGTATATTTGGCCATGGCAATGGTTCTTAGAACCAGAAAGAAGAGCTCAACGGCCCAATTTAATGCTAGGTGTGGCTGCTGACTCATAGTAGATTTTATAGTTTGCTTGCCTGGCGTAACTTTGGCCATGGCGATGGTTCTTAGAACCAGAAAGAAGAGCTCAACGGCCCAATTTAATGCTAGGTGTGGCTGCTGACTCATAGTAGATTTTATAGTTTGCTTGCCTGGCGTAACTTTGGCCATGGCAATGGTTCTTAGAACCAGAAAGAAGAGCTCAACGGCCCAATTTAATGCTAGGTGTGGCTGCTGACTCATAGTAGATTTTATAGTTTGCTTGCCTGGCATAACTTTGGCCATGGCGATGGTTCTTAGAACCAGAAAGAAGAGATCAACGGCCCAATTTAATGCTAGGTGTGGCTGTTGACTCATACTAGATTTTATAGTTTGCTTGCCTGGCATAACTTTGGCCATGGCGATGGTTCTTAGAACCAAAATGTAGAGCTCAATGGCCCAATTTAATGCTAGGTGTGCCTGTTGACACATACTAGATTTTATAGTTTGCATGCCTGGCGTACCTTTGGCCATGGCAATGGTTCTTAGAACCAGAAAGAAGAGCTCAACGGCCCAATTTAATGCTAGGTGTGGCTGTTGATTGATATTAGATTTTATTGTTTGCTTGCCTGGTGTAACCTTGGCCATGGCGATGGTTCTTAGAACCAAAATGTAGAGCTCAACGGCCCAATTTAATGCTAGGTGTGGCTGTTGACTCATACTAGATCTTATTGTTTGTTGCCTGGCGTAACTTTGGCCATGGCGATGGTTCTTAGAACCAAAATGTAGAGCTCAACGGCCCAATTTAATGCTAGGTGTGGCTGCTGACTCATACTAGATTTTATAGTTTTGCTTGCCTGGCGTAACTTTGGCCATGGCGATGGTTCTTAGAACCAGAAAGAAGAGCTCAACGGCCCAATTTAATGCTAGGTGTGGCTGTTGACTCATACTAAATTTTATAGTTTGCTTGCCTGGCGTACCTTTGGCCATGGCGATGGTTCTTAGAACCAAAATGTAGAGCTCAATGGCCCAATTTAATGCTAGGTGTGGCTGTTGACTCATACTAGATTTTATAGTTTGCTTGCCTGGCATAACTTTGGCCATGGCGATGGTTCTTAGAACCAAAATGTAGAGCTCAATGGCCCAATTTAATGCTAGGTGTGCCTGTTGACACATACTAGATTTTATAGTTTGCATGCCTGGCGTACCTTTGGCCATGGCAATGGTTCTTAGAACCAGAAAGAAGAGCTCAACGGCCCAATTTAATGCTAGGTGTGGCTGTTGATTGATATTAGATTTTATTGTTTGCTTGCCTGGCGTAACTTTGGCCATGGCGATGGTTCTTAGAACCAAAATGTAGAGCTCAACGGCCCAATTTAATGCTAGGTGTGGCTGTTGACTCTTACTAGATTTCATAGTTTGCATGCCTGGTGTAACTTTGGCCATGGCGATGGTTCTTAGAACCAGAAAGAAGAGCTCAACGGCCCAATTTAATGCTAGGTGTGGCTGCTGACATACTAGATTTTATAGTTTGCTTGCCTGGCGTAACTTTGGCCATGGCAATGGTTCTTAGAACCAGAAAGAAGAGCTCAACGGCCCAATTTAATGCTAGGTGTGGCTGTTGACTCATACTAGATTTTATAGTTTGCTTGCCTGGCATAACTTTGACCATGGCAATGGTTCTTAGAACCAAAATGTAGAGCTCAACGGCCCAATTTAATGCTAGGTGTGGCTGTTGAGTGATATTAGATTTTATAGTTTGCTTGCCTGGCATAACCTTGGCCATGGTGATGGTTGTTACAACCAGAAAGAAGAGCTCAACAGCCCAATTTAATGCTAGGTGTGGCTGCTGACTCATACTAGATTTTATAGTTTGCTTGCCTGGCATAACTTTGGCCATGGCAATGGTTTTTAGAACCAAAATGTAGAGCTCAATGGCCCAATTTAATGCTAGGTGTGGCTGTTGACTCATACTAGATTTTATAGTTTGCTTGCCTGGCATAACTTTGGCCATGGCGATGGTTCTTAGAACCAAAATGTACAGCTGAACGGCCCAATTTAATGCTAGGTGTGGCTGTTGACTCATACTAGATTTTATAGTTTGCTTGCCTGGCATAACTTTGGCCATGGCGATGGTTCTTAGAACCAAAAAGTAGAGCTCAACGGCCCAATTTAATGCTAGGTGTGGCTATTGACTCATACTAGATTTTATAGTTTGCTTGCCTGGCATAACTTTGGCCATGGCGATGGTTCTTAGAACCAGAAAGAAGAGATCAACGGCCCAATTTAATGCTAGGTGTGGCTGTTGACTCATACTAGATTTTATAGTTTGCTTGCCTGGCATAACTTTGGCCATGGCGATGGTTCTTAGAACCAAAATGTAGAGCTCAATGGCCCAATTTAATGCTAGGTGTGCCTGTTGACACATACTAGATTTTATAGTTTGCATGCCTGGCGTACCTTTGGCCATGGCAATGGTTCTTAGAACCAGAAAGAAGAGCTCAACGGCCCAATTTAATGCTAGGTGTGGCTGTTGATTGATATTAGATTTTATTGTTTGCTTGCCTGGTGTAACCTTGGCCATGGCGATGGTTCTTAGAACCAAAATGTAGAGCTCAACGGCCCAATTTAATGCTAGGTGTGGCTGTTGACTCATACTAGATCTTATTGTTTGCTTGCCTGGCGTAACTTTGGCCATGGCATGGATCTTAGAACCAAAATGTAGCGCTCCACGGCCCAATTTAATCTATGTTTGGCTGTGACTTCATACTAGATTTATAGTTTTGCTTCCTGGCGTAACTTTGGCCATGGCGATGGTTCTTAGAACCAGAAAGAAGAGCTCAACGGCCCAATTTAATGCTAGGTGTGGCTGTTGACTCATACTAAATTTTATAGTTTGCTTGCCTGGCGTACCTTTGGCCATGGCGATGGTTCTTAGAACCAAAATGTAGAGCTCAATGGCCCAATTTAATGCTAGGTGTGGCTGTTGACTCATACTAGATTTTATAGTTTGCTTGCCTGGCATAACTTTGGCCATGGCGATGGTTCTTAGAACCAAAATGTAGAGCTCAATGGCCCAATTTAATGCTAGGTGTGCCTGTTGACACATACTAGATTTTATAGTTTGCATGCCTGGCGTACCTTTGGCCATGGCAATGGTTCTTAGAACCAGAAAGAAGAGCTCAACGGCCCAATTTAATGCTAGGTGTGGCTGTTGATTGATATTAGATTTTATTGTTTGCTTGCCTGGCGTAACTTTGGCCATGGCGATGGTTCTTAGAACCAAAATGTAGAGCTCAACGGCCCAATTTAATGCTAGGTGTGGCTGTTGACTCTTACTAGATTTCATAGTTTGCATGCCTGGTGTAACTTTGGCCATGGCGATGGTTCTTAGAACCAGAAAGAAGAGCTCAACGGCCCAATTTAATGCTAGGTGTGGCTGCTGACATACTAGATTTTATAGTTTGCTTGCCTGGCGTAACTTTGGCCATGGCAATGGTTCTTAGAACCAGAAAGAAGAGCTCAACGGCCCAATTTAATGCTAGGTGTGGCTGTTGACTCATACTAGATTTTATAGTTTGCTTGCCTGGCATAACTTTGACCATGGCAATGGTTCTTAGAACCAAAATGTAGAGCTCAACGGCCCAATTTAATGCTAGGTGTGGCTGTTGAGTGATATTAGATTTTATAGTTTGCTTGCCTGGCATAACCTTGGCCATGGTGATGGTTGTTACAACCAGAAAGAAGAGCTCAACAGCCCAATTTAATGCTAGGTGTGGCTGCTGACTCATACTAGATTTTATAGTTTGCTTGCCTGGCATAACTTTGGCCATGGCAATGGTTTTTAGAACCAAAATGTAGAGCTCAATGGCCCAATTTAATGCTAGGTGTGGCTGTTGACTCATACTAGATTTTATAGTTTGCTTGCCTGGCATAACTTTGGCCATGGCGATGGTTCTTAGAACCAAAATGTACAGCTGAACGGCCCAATTTAATGCTAGGTGTGGCTGTTGACTCATACTAGATTTTATAGTTTGCTTGCCTGGCATAACTTTGGCCATGGCGATGGTTCTTAGAACCAAAAAGTAGAGCTCAACGGCCCAATTTAATGCTAGGTGTGGCTATTGACTCATACTAGATTTTATAGTTTGCATGCCTGGTGTAACTTTGGCCATGGCGATGGTTCTTAGAACCAGAAAGAAGAGCTCAACGGCCCAATTTAATGCTAGGTGTGGCTGTTGACTCATACTAGATTTTATAGTTTGCTTGCCTGGCATAACTTTGGCCATGGCGATGGTTCTTAGAACCAAAATGTAGAGCTCAATGGCCCAATTTAATGCTAGGTGTGGCTGTTGACTCATACTAGATTTTATAGTTTGCATGCCTGGCGTACCTTTGGCCATGGCAATGGTTCTTAGAACCAGAAAGTAGAGCTCAACGGCCCAATTTAATGCTAGGTGTGGCTGTTGATTGATACTAGATTTTATGTTTGCTTGCCTGGTGTAACCTTGGCCATGGCGATGGTTCTTAGAACCAAAATGTAGAGCTCAACGGCCCAATTTAATGCTAGGTGTGGCTGTTGACTCATACTAGATTTTATAGTTTGCTTGCCTGGCATAACTTGGCCATGGTGATGGTTCTTAGAACCAAAAGTAGAGCTCAACGGCCCAATTTAATGCTAGGTGTGGCTGTTGACTCATACTAATTTTATAGTTTGCTTGCCTGGCGTAACTTTGGCCATGGCGATGGTTCTAGAACCAAAAGTAGAGCTCAACGGCCCAATTTTAATGCTAGGTGTGGCTGTTGACTCTTACTAGATTTCATAGTTTGCATGCCTGGCGTACCTTTGGCCATGGCAATGGTTCTTAGAACCAAAAAGTAGAGCTCAACGGCCCAATTTAATGCTAGGTGTGGCTGTTGACTCTTACTAGATTTTATAGTTTGCTTGCCTGGCGTAACTTTGGCCATGGCAATGGTTCTTAGAACCAAAAAGTAGAGCTCAACGGCCCAATTTAATGCTAGGTGTGGCTGTTGACTCTTACTAGATTTTATAGTTTGCTTGCCTGGCGTAACTTTGGCCATGGCGATGGTTCTTAGAACCAGAAAGAAGAGCTCAACGGCCCAATTTAATGCTAGGTGTGGCTGTTGACTAAATACTAGATTTTATAGTTTGCTTGCCTGGCGTAACTCTGGCCATGGCGATGGTTCTTAGAACCAGAAAGAAGAGCTCAAGCCCAATTTAATGCTAGGTGTGGCTGTTGACTCATACTAGATTTTATAGTTTGCTTGCCTGGCGTAATTTGGCCATGGCAATGGTTCTTAGAACCAAAATGTAGAGCTCAACGGCCCAATTTAATGCTAGGTGTGGCTGTTGACTCATACTAGATTTATAGTTTGCATGCCTGGCGTACTTTGGCCATGGCGATGGTTCTTAGAACCAAAAGTAGAGCTCAACGGCCCAATTTAATGCTAGGTGTGGCTGTTGACTCATACTAGATTTTATAGTTTGCTTGCCTGGCGTAACTTTGGCCATGGCAATGGTTCTTAGAACCAAAATGTAGAGCTCAACGGCCAATTTAATGCTAGGTGTGGCTGTTGACTCATACTAGATTTTATAGTTTGCTTGCCTGGCGTAACTTTGGCCATGGCGATGGTTCTTAGAACCAAAATGTAGAGCTCAACGGCCCAATTTAATGCTAGGTGTGGCTGTTGACTCATACTAGATTTTATAGTTTGCATGCCTGGCGTACCTTTGGCCATGGCAATGGTTCTTAGAACCAAAAGTAGAGCTCAACGGCCCAATTTAATGCTAGGTGTGGCTGTTGACTCATATTAGAATTTATAGTTTGCTTGCCTGGCGTAACTTTGGCCATGGCGATGGTTCTTAGAACCAGAAAGAAGAGCTCAACGGCCCAATTTAATGCTAGGTGTGGCTGTTGACTCATACTAGATTTTATAGTTTGCTTGCCTGGCATAACTTTGGCCATGGCGATGGTTCTTAAAACCAGAAAGAAGAGATCAATGGCCCAATTTAATGCTAGGTGTGGCTGTTGACTCATATTAGAATTTATAGTTTGCTTGCCTGGCGTAACTTTGGCCATGGCGATGGTTCTTAGAACCAAAATGTAGAGCTCAATGGCCTAATTTAATGCTAGGTGTGGCTGTTGACTCTTACTAGATTTCATAGTTTGCATGCCTGGCGTACCTTTGGCCATGGCAATGGTTCTTAGAACCAAAAAGTAGAGCTCAACGGCCCATTTTAATGCTAGGTGTGGCTGTTGACTCATACTAGATTTTATAGTTTGCATGCCTGGTGTAACTTTGGCCATGGCGATGTTCTTAGAACCAGAAAGAAGAGCTCAACGGACCAATTTAATGCTAGGTGTGGCTGTTGACTCATACTAGATTTTATAGTTTGCTTGCCTGGCGTATATTTGGCCGTGGCAATGGTTCTTAGAACCAAAATGTAGAGCTCAACGGCCCAATTTAATGCTAGGTGTGGCTGTTGACTCATACTAGATTTGATAGTTTGCATGCCTGGTGTAACTTTGGCCATGGCGATGGTTCTTAGAACCAGAAAGAAGAGCTCAACGGCCCAATTTAATGCTAGGTGTGCCTGTTGACACATACTAGATTTTATAGTTTGCTTGCCTGGCGTAACTCTGGCCATGGCGATGGTTCTTAGAACCAGAAAGAAGAGCTCAACGGCCCAATTTAATGCTAGGTGTGGCTGCTGACTCATACTAGATTTTATAGTTTGCTTGCCTGGCGTATATTTGGCCATGGCGATGGTTCTTAGAACCAGAAAGAATAGCTCAATGGCCCAATTTAATGCTAGGTGTGGCTGTTGACTCATACTAGATTTTATAGTTTGCTTGCCTGGCGTAGGTGTGGCTGTTGACTCATACTAGATTTTATAGTTTGCTTGCCTGGCGTATATTTGGCCGTGGCAATGGTTCTTAGAACCAAAATGTAGAGCTCAACGGCCCAATTTAATGCTAGGTGTCGCTGTTGACTCTTACTAGATTTCATAGTTTGCATGCCTGGCGTACCTTTGGCCATGGCAATGGTTCTTAGAACCAAAAAGTAGAGCTCAATGGCCCAATTTAATGCTAGGTGTGGCTGTTGACTCATACTAGATTTTATAGTTTGCTTGCCTGGTGTAACTTTGGCCATGGCGATGGTTCTTAGAACCAGAAAGAAGAGCTCAACGGCCCAATTTAATGCTAGGTGTGACTGTTGACTCATACTAGATTTTATAGTTTGCTTGCCTGGCGTATATTTGGCCGTGGCAATGGTTCTTAGAACCAAAATGTAGAGCTCAACGGCCCAATTTAATGCTAGGTGTGGCTGTTGACTCATAGTAGATTTTAAAGTTTGCTTGCCTGGCGTATATTTGGCCGTGGCAATGGTTCTTAGAACCAAAATGTAGAGCTCAACGGCCCAATTTAATGCTAGGTGTGGCTGTTGACTCATACTAGATTTGATAGTTTGCTTGCCTGGCGTAACTTTGGCCATGGCAATGGTTCTTAGAACCAAAATGTAGAGCTCAATGGCCTAATTTAATGCTAGGTGTGGCTGTTGACTCATACTAGATTTTATAGTTTGCTTGCCTGGCATAACTTTGGCCATGGCGATGGTTCTTAAAACCAGAAAGAAGAGATCAATGGCCCAATTTAATGCTAGGTGTGGCTGTTGACTCATATTAGAATTTATAGTTTGCTTGCCTGGCGTAACTTTGGCCATGGCGATGGTTCTTAGAACCAAAATGTAGAGCTCAATGGCCTAATTTAATGCTAGGTGTGGCTGTTGACTCTTACTAGATTTCATAGTTTGCATGCCTGGCGTACCTTTGGCCATGGCAATGGTTCTTAGAACCAAAAAGTAGAGCTCAACGGCCCATTTTAATGCTAGGTGTGGCTGTTGACTCATACTAGATTTTATAGTTTGCATGCCTGGTGTAACTTTGGCCATGGCGATGTTCTTAGAACCAGAAAGAAGAGCTCAACGGACCAATTTAATGCTAGGTGTGGCTGTTGACTCATACTAGATTTTATAGTTTGCTTGCCTGGCGTATATTTGGCCGTGGCAATGGTTCTTAGAACCAAAATGTAGAGCTCAACGGCCCAATTTAATGCTAGGTGTGGCTGTTGACTCATACTAGATTTGATAGTTTGCATGCCTGGTGTAACTTTGGCCATGGCGATGGTTCTTAGAACCAGAAAGAAGAGCTCAATGGCCCAATTTAATGCTAGGTGTGCCTGTTGACACATACTAGATTTTATAGTTTGCTTGCCTGGCGTAACTCTGGCCATGGCAATTGTTCTTAGAACCAAAAAGTAGAGCTCAACGGCCCAATTTAATGCTAGGTGTGGCTGCTGACTCATACTAGATTTTATAGTTTGCTTGCCTGGCGTATATTTGGCCATGGCGATGGTTCTTAGAACCAGAAAGAATAGCTCAATGGCCCAATTTAATGCTAGGTGTGGCTGTTGACTCATACTAGATTTTATAGTTTGCTTGCCTGGCGTAACTCTGGCCATGGCGATGGTTCTTAGAACCAGAAAGAAGAGCTCAACGGCCCAATTTAATGCTAGGTGTGGCTGTTGACTCATACTAGATTTTATAGTTTGCTTGCCTGGCGTATATTTGGCCGTGGCAATGGTTCTTAGAACCAAAATGTAGAGCTCAACGGCCCAATTTAATGCTAGGTGTGGCTGTTGACTCATACTAGATTTTATAGTTTGCTTGCCTGGCGTAACTTTGGCCATGGCGATGGTTCTTAGAACCAAAATGTAAATCTCAATGGCCCAATTTAATGCTAGGTGTGGCTGTTGACTCATACTAGATTTGATAGTTTGCTTGCCTGGCGTAACTCTGGCCATGGCGATGGTTCTTAGAACCAGAAAGAAGAGATCAATGGCCCAATTTAATGCTAGGTGTGGCTGTTGACTCATACTAGATTTTATAGTTTGCTTGCCTGGCGTAACTTTGGCCATGGCGATGGTTCTTAGAACCAGAAAGAAGAGCTCAACGGCCCAATTTAATGCTAGGTGTCCCTGTTGACTCATACTAGATTTTATAGTTTGCTTGCCTGGCATAACTTTGGCCATGGCGATGGTTCTTAGAACCAGAAAGAAGAGATCAATGGCCCAATTTAATGTTAGGTGTGGCTGTTGACTCATACTAGATTTTATAGTTTGCTTGCCTGGCATAACTTTGGCCATGGCGATGGTTCTTAGAACCAAAATGTAGAGCTCAATGGCCCAATTTAATGCTAGGTGTGGCTGTTGACTCTTACTAGATTTCATAGTTTGCATGCCTGGCGTACCTTTGGCCTTGGCAATGGTTCTTAGAACCAAAACGTAGAGCTCAACGGCCCAATTTAATGCTAGGTGTGGCTGTTGACTCATATTAGAATTTATAGTTTGCTTGCCTGGCGTAACTTTGGCCATGGCGATGGTTCTTAGAACCAAAATGTAGAGCTCAACGGCCAAATTTAATGCTAGGTGTGGCTGTTGACTCATACTAGATTTTATAGTTTGCATGCCTGGCGTAACTTTGGCCATGGCGATGTTCTTAGAACCAGAAAGAAGAGCTCAACTGCCCAATTTAATGCTAGGTGTGGCTGTTGACTCATACTAGATTTTATAGTTTGCTTGCCTGGCGTATATTTGGCCGTGGCAATGGTTCTTAGAACCAAAATGTAGAGCTCAACGGCCCAATTTAATGCTAGGTGTGGCTGTTGACTCATACTAGATTTGATAGTTTGCATGCCTGGTGTAACTTTGGCCATGGCGATGGTTCTTAGAACCAGAAAGTAGAGCTCAACGGCCCAATTTAATGCTAGGTGTGCCTGTTGACACATACTAGATTTTATAGTTTGCTTGCCTGGCGTAACTCTGGCCATGGCGATGGTTCTTAGAACCAGAAAGAAGAGCTCAACGGCCCAATTTAATGCTAGGTGTGGCTGCTGACTCATACTAGATTTTATAGTTTGCTTGCCTGGCGTATATTTGGCCGTGGCAATGGTTCTTAGAACCAAAATGTAGAGCTCAACGGCCCAATTTAATGCTAGGTGTCGCTGTTGACTCTTACTAGATTTCATAGTTTGCATGCCTGGCGTACCTTTGGCCATGGCAATGGTTCTTAGAACCAAAAAGTAGAGCTCAATGGCCCAATTTAATGCTAGGTGTGGCTGTTGACTCATACTAGATTTTATAGTTTGCTTGCCTGGTGTAACTTTGGCCATGGCGATGGTTCTTAGAACCAGAAAGAAGAGCTCAACGGCCCAATTTAATGCTAGGTGTGACTGTTGACTCATACTAGATTTTATAGTTTGCTTGCCTGGCGTATATTTGGCCGTGGCAATGGTTCTTAGAACCAAAATGTAGAGGTCAACGGCCCAATTTAATGCTAGGTGTGGCTGTTGACTCATACTAGATTTGATAGTTTGCTTGCCTGGCATAACTTTGGCCATGGCGATGGTTCTTAGAACCAAAATGTAGAGCTCAATGGCCCAATTTAATGCTAGGTGTGGCTCTTGACTCATACTAGATTTTATAGTTTGCTTGCCTGGCGTAACTTTGGCCATGGCGATGGTTCTTAGAACCAAAATGTAGAGCTCAATGGCCTAATTTAATGCTAGGTGTGGCTGTTGACTCATACTAGATTTCATAGTTTGCATGCCTGGCGTACCTTTGGCCATGGCAATGGTTCTTAGAACCAAAATGTAGAGCTCAATGGCCCAATTTAATGCTAGGTGTGGCTGTTGACTCATACTAGATTTTATAGTTTGCTTGCCTGGCATAACTTTGGCCATGGCGATGGTTCTTAGAACCAAAAAGTGGAGCTCAACGGCCCAATTTAATGCTAGGTGTGGCTGTTGACTCATAGTAGATTTTAAAGTTTGCTTGCCTGGTGTAACTTTGGCCATGGCGATGGTTCTTAGAACCAGAAAGAAGAGCTCAACGGCCCAATTTAATGCTAGGTGTGGCTGTTGACTCATACTAGATTTGATAGTTTGCTTGCCTGGCGTAACTTTGGCCATGGCAATGGTTCTTAGAACCAAAATGTAGAGCTCAACGGCCCAATTTAATGCTAGGTGTGGCTGTTGACTCATACTAGATCTTATTGTTTGCTTGCCTGGCGTAACTTTGGCCATGGCGATGGTTCTTAGAACCAAAATGTAGAGCTCAACGGCCCAATTTAATGCTAGGTGTGGCTGTTGACTCATACTAGATTTGATAGTTTGCTTGCCTGGCGTAACTTTGGCCATGGCAATGGTTCTTAGAACCAGAAAGAAGAGCTCAACGGCCCAATTTAATGCTAGGTGTGGCTGTTGACTCATACTAGATTTTATAGTTTGCTTGCCTGGCGTAACTTTGGCCATGGCAATGGTTCTTAGAACCAAAATGTAGAGCTCAACGGCCCAATTTAATGCTAGGTGTGGCTGTTGACTCATACTAGATCTTATTGTTTGCTTGCCTGGCGTAACTTTGGCCATGGCGATGGTTCTTAGAACCAAAATGTAGAGCTCAACGGCCCAATTTAATGCTAGGTGTGGCTGTTGACTCATACTATATTTGATAGTTTGCATGCCTGGTGTAACTTTGGCCATGGCGATGGGTCTTAGAACCAGAAAGAAGAGCTCAAAGGCCCAATTTAATGCTAGGTGTGGCTATTGACTCATACTAGATTTTATAGTTTGCTTGCCTGGCGTAACTCTGGCCATGGCAATGGTTCTTAGAACCAAAATGTAGAGCTCAATGGCCCAATTTATTGCTAGGTGTGGCTGTTGACTCATACTAGATTTGATAGTTTGCATGCCTGGTGTAACTTTGGCCATGGCGATGGGTCTTAGAACCAGAAAGAAGAGCTCAACGGCCCAATTTAATGCTAGGTGTGGCTATTGACTCATACTAGATTTTATAGTTTGCTTGCCTGGCGTAACTCTGGCCATGGCAATGGTTCTTAGAACCAAAATGTAGAGCTCAATGGCCCAATTTAATGCTAGGTGTGGCTGTTGACTCATACTAGATTTGATAGTTTGCATGCCTGGTGTAACTTTGGCCATGGCGATGGGTCTTAGAACCAGAAAGAAGAGCTCAAAGGCCCAATTTAATGCTAGGTGTGGCTATTGACTCATACTAGATTTTATAGTTTGCTTGCCTGGCGTAACTCTGGCCATGGCGATGGTTCTTAGAACCAGAAAGAAGAGCTCAACGGCCCAATTTAATGCTAGGTGTGGCTGTTGACTCATACTAGATTTGATAGTTTGCTTGCCTGGTGTACCTTTGGCCATGGCAATCGTTCTTAGAACCAGAAAGAAGAGCTCAACGGCCCAATTTAATGCTAGGTGTGGCTGTTGACTCATACTAGATTTTATAGTTTGCTTGTCCGGTGTAATTTTGGCCATGGCGATGGTTCTTAGAACCAGAAAGGAGAGCTCAACGGCCCAATTTAATGCTAGGTGTGCCTGTTGATTGGTCAATATTACAGTTTTCTTGCCTGGCGTAATTTGGCCATGGTGATCGTTCTTAGAACCAGAAAGTAGTCATCAACAGCACTTTTTAATGCTACGTGTGGCTGTTGACTGATATTAGATTTTATAGTTTTCTTGCCTGGCGTAATTTGGCCATGGCAATTGTGCTTAGAACCAAAAATATAACCTCAACGGGCCTTTTTAATGGTTGGTGTGGCTGTTGATTTGTCATAGACTATATAGTTTTCTTGCCTGGCGTAAATTGGCCTTGGCCATCGTTCTTAGAACCAGAAAATTATCCTCAACAGCACATTTTACTGCTATGTGTGGCTGTTGTTTAATTATAAATTTTAAACTTTTCTTGTCTGGCGTAATTTGGCTATGGCGATGGTTCTTAGAACCAGGATGTAGTCCTCAACAGCACATTTTAATGCTAGGTGTGGCTGTTGATTGGCATTAGCCTTTATAGTTTTCTTGCCTGGCATAATTTGACCATGGCGATGGTTCTTTGAACAGAAAGCAGTCCTCAACAGCCCATTTTAATGCTAGGTGTGGCTGTTGATTGTAATACATTATAGTTTTCTTGCCTGCCATAATCTGGCCATGGCGATGGTTCTTAGAACCAGAAAGAAGACCTCAATGGCCGTTTTTAATGCTAGTTGAGGCCTTTGAGAAATAAAATATTTCATAGTTTTCCAGCTTTTCAGATTGATGGAAGGGACAATTGAGGGAAGAAATCTTGCTGGCTGACTTCTTTTTCCTGGAAAAAGCCAACATTTGCTGGGCCAGGAGAAGAAGAAAGAAGAAACAAGTGAAGAAAATATTTGCAGCCCCAGCCCTGTTAGCCTTTGGCTGTTATGTGGCCTTCTGTACTGTGAGGTAATTTTAGTTGACCGTTATTTTTCAAATTATTAGGATACTTTGGGGGATTGGTGGGGTGGATGGTCTTCACTACTGATGCTCCATTTTTCCGAGGTAAGTAAGGGTAATACCTCCATCTAAGGTAGTACTAACCATGGTGGTTTGTATCTTCTTAGGAGCAAATCTCCAATGGCAGCTGAAGTATTGTTGATTTTTTTTTTTTTATCTCAAAGGCATGTACCGCACCGTCTGGGAAGATAGGAGACTCAGTTGTCAACCAGCAGTGGAAGGAGGAAATGGAAAACAAGAATGAATATGATCTTCGTCACAAATACCAGCTCACTACGTAAATCAAAATGGACCTGTAGAAGATTCCTACAAACTGGTATGTCAGCTTCATTAACACACCACAACACACACTTTAATGCTATCTGTGACTGGTAATTGATAAAAGATTGTATTGGTTTATGGTCTGGCATAATGCTAGCCATAGCAGTGATTCTTAGAACCAAAAAGAAAATCTGTACAATCCAGTTTTAATTCTAGGTGTGGCTGTTGATTGGTAATAGATTTTATAGTTTTGTTGCCTGGTGTAATTTTGGCCATGGCAATGGTTCTTAGAACCAAAAAGAATACCTCAACAACCCATTTTATTGCCAGGCGTGGCTGTTGTTTTAAGGGGCCCAGTGAGTGAGTGCATCTTGTTGGCTGGCTGGGGATGGCCATGTGCAGCCAGGGGGTGGGGAGTGTTTGCAGATGTTTGCTAGCATTGTTCCCTGCCTTCTCACAGTGCCATCCCAGCTAATAGGGAGGGAGCAGCTAATAGTCAGGGAGCAATGCCAGGAAAAACCTCTGCCAACTCTTCTATTGCCGCTGCTGCACTTTGCACGAGCCCCAAAATGCCACCAACTTCTGCACAGGATTGCTGGAGGGGGTGGGGTGGTCGGCATGGCAGAAAGTGGAGTTTGGGGCTTATGCAAAGTGCATGTTAGTGGTGGCAGTAGCGGGATTCTGAACCACCACCCCCGTGGGCCTTTCCATACCCTGCTGCTCTGTCCACTGCCTTCCCAGTGCCCAAGGCAGAGGCCCATCCCTTGATGCAGGGATTGGCTGGCATTTACTTGTCCCGTTTCCCCCCCCCCCTCGGCAAATCAACCAGTAGTAAGTCTCCCTGGGCAATTCAGTGTGATCACACAGCGGGGGTGGGGAAGGACAAAGGATCAGTGGCAAGGATGGAGTGTGGTGGTGGAGAGCCAGCCTAGAATTGAATGCCTAAGCTAAATTGGCTGCAATAGGGGGAGGCAGGGTGAATTGGGCGCAAAAATGTTGCCGCAATCAATTGTCTCATTCCGCTCCGCTATTGTAGTCCATCATTGGAATGGAAATTGTAAGGGACAAGATATCAAGACCTCCAAGATTCTTCCATCTCATCCATCAGGGAGCGCATCACTCACACCATCCAAGCCTTGTTATTTAACAAGATGGGAATATCAAATTCTATTGCTGAACTTTTAAAGACAAAGCAGTGTCTTGGCATATGTGAGCACATAGCATGGACTACTGATGTATGAGAGATGACAACCCTAGGTATATTTATTGGATAATAGCAGACAGAAAAGACCAGAATGTCTTTTAAATTTTCTTTTCTTCCCCTCTCCCCTCCCAAATGATGATATTTTCATTTTTTTATAAGTATTCCTGGTTTTATTAGACAATTTTATTTAAGATTGCTTTTTATCGCTTCTCCTAACTGGTTTTGTAAGAAGAGCGGCATAGAAATAAAATAAAATAGGGGGAGAAATGAAATGGATAAATGAAAATCTTGTTACAGGTGCCTAACGAGAACAAGCAACAGATGTTACAATCAACTGTGACAGCTCAAGAGCTGCCAAAGCTATTTCATAAATGGTGTCATAGGTGGCAGAAAACAGAATAAAGTCATGTGGAGTCAAAGTGGAATCCACGTGTCTCATTTGCCATATCTGCAAAAGAGGTCTTTGGTCAGGATGAATTCACCCAAGCTTAAGTTACCTATCAAAGCACGATTTTAAAGAGTTGTTTGTCTTCTGCAGGAATGTTAACACACTGCCAGATTCCCTAGCAACCTTTGATGTGGACGTCATAGCTTGTTAGAGGTGCCATCCTTCGCTCACTTCTACGCTTCGCTTAGATGCCAGTCTGCCATACAGGGGGGAAGAGGAGCTTCAGCGGAATTAGAGGAGGAACCTGCAAGCAAGACATGGGAAACCAAAATCGAATAGTTATGCCGTCCAGAGACATCTCAAGGCCATGGTCCTGGGAATGGAATGCCGCACCTATCCATCTACCAACCACGACAGGGACTGTTACCATACATCACCTCTAAATGTGACTGGACAATGTGTAGATAACACAGGGGATGGCTTGGGAAGGGGAAGTTTAACCTAGGAATTTTTGTACTCAAACTTGAGTTCTGGCTTTGCATTATGATAATCACTTGGCTTTTATTAAAAGTAACCTTTTCACTTTGAACGGAGTCGTGCGTGGTTCTTTCCTAAAAGACCAAGTTTGGACCAGGTCTGACATAGCTTATTTCAAAGGTCTGATATACTGGTTGGGCAGTGGTGGGATTCAAATATGTGAACAACCAATTCTCTGTGTGAATGCCGCTTCTGGAAGTCCATTCTGGGCTTGGGCAACAAAAAAATAGCTACCGATTCTGCCAAAGTGGTGCGAACCGGCTGAATTCCCACCACTGTGGTCGGGTCTTCTGCAAGGGACGACTCAAAGACAGAGGACCCATTTATTTATTTATTAAACTTATACGCTGTCCATCTCAACTAGAGGAGGCTCTAGGTGACTTACAACCCATAACAAAAAAAACACTAAAACTAAAATAATAAATATTAGCAGTCAAGTTGACTTAAATAACAAAGATGGCAAGGAAGGAACAAGATACACAAGGAAAGGATTTGGGGTCTTATCTCAGAAAGCACCTGAAGATGAGACAAGAAGCAAAGGATGGAAACTAATCAAGGAGAGAACCAACCTAGAACTAAGGAGAAATTTCCTGACAGTTAGAAATATTAATCAGTATAACGGCTTGCCTACAGAAGTTGTGGGTACTCCAACACTGGAGATTTTAAAGAAGACATTGGACAACCATTTGTCTGAAATGGTACAGGGTTTCCTGCTTGAGTAGGGGGGGTTGGACTAGAAGACTTCCAACTCTGGGTCCCTTCCAACTCTGCTATTCTGTTTTCAGGACTTTCTAGAAGGCTAAAAGAGGGAGGCTGCAGATTTCACTTTAAGGGGTACAATGTTCCACAGGGGAGGAGCCGATCCAGTAAAGGCTCTTCTGGGCCCCGCCAGTCTGAGTTCCTTGATCAACAAGAACCACAGCATGGTCCTTCTGCCAGCAAAAGGTGGGACCCATATCTGATGGAGATTGGTAGTTTAAAAATGTGAAAAATAAATAAAATAAAAATAAATATGCCCATAGATGAAAGCAGCAGACAGTTGTCATTCTTTATGCCTTTCAGTAGTAAATTAAGAATTTGCTATACTTCGTGGCACCATCCCATGTAATTTTACCGGAGTGTACAAAATTATCCTAGTAATAAGGGCAATGAATATCGAAACCATAAGAGTATTTGATCACTTGATTTTTATTTAGTCATTCCATTTGCCCATCTTACTATTGCGATTCTTTAACATGTTACAGGAATGAATTAAGTCTTGAATAATTTCTGTTCTATGTTCATAGAATTATGGGGTTGGAAAAGGATTATTAATCTTGGGAGGCCGACCCCCCTGCATACTGCCAAAATTCCCGTTCAAGGATCTTGAGCAGATAACTGAACTGTTGGGGAAGGGAAAATCCTAACTCTCCTTGGTAATTGGTTTCAGTATCGAACTCTTTCCATTTTTTCCCCCTTAACATTTATCCAGAATCTGCCTTCCTATAACTTAAGCTCATTATTTTATGTCCTGTGTTTGGAGATGACAGAAAGAGGGTCTTAACTTTCTTTGTGATGTCCCTTTAGGTAATCGAAACATACTCACTCTCTTCCTCCTCGTTCTGCTTTCTTCCAGGCTGAGTATCTCCAGTTCTTTTCTCGTTAAGACTTGATTATATTGTCCTACTCTGCATCTGTTGCACTTTCTCTGAATCTTAAGAGTGTGATTCTCAGAACTCATTAGGGATAGACTCCAACTAAGGGCTGTTCCTCATGGCTATGTTAGTGTGCGTCTCCTCCACAGCAGAAATATGTCAGAATAATTTGTGCTGTACTCGGGAGTTAAATTCTAATCTATCTCATGGTGGTTGAGGGGTCTTGTCATCACTGTTTCCCATGGGGCAATTCAATGGCAGGGATTGGTATGCCTCCCCTCCTTATTTCTCCTCCAGCACATTATCATCAAGTAGTGGAGAGAAACGCCCCCAATCAGTTTCTTTAACATGTGGCAGGGCAGAATTAACTAAGTGTGAGTTGGTCCCTGGGGAGACTTTTTTTTTTTAAATCAGTCACTTTTAATAAGTGACCTTTATCATACCAAACTCCTGTTCTCATTTCACTAACCAGGCTTTGTCTGTAGGAAATAAGGACCATTTTGGAAAGCAAAACAGCTACCCTCAGTGTGTTTTTTCCCCCAGACAGGAATGATATAATGAATAATAGATAGGTGAGTTTGCTACCTTGCCGAGATCATACGCAATGCACAAAGAACAGCTGTTGGAAAGGATCTTGAGGGATTTAGGCATGTGTGAGAATGTTAAGTTTTGCTTACATGCAATTAAACATCATGAAGGACATCACCTGAATAGCATCTAACGGCTTTTTGCATACAATCTATAGCTTAGAAATACAAATGCCATTTTTGAGGCTCTCCCTGAGATCGGACGGTAGGTGATGGTTTTGAGACTTAGCCCTAAAAAAAAGTTTTACTGAACAATTATAATGGTCACTGATGGTTTCATTAGGTTTTTGAGTTAAATTCTGTGTGTCACTTGGGCTACTTCAGATCTTTTGGAAGACTATAGTAGACTGGACTCTCCCTCTCAGAGGGAGACAGACAATTCAAAAATGTGAAAAATAAATAGACTGGTGTCCAAAAATAGTCCAGCTGGGAAGACATCCAGATGAAAGCCGGAGGACCTTATGTGGGGCATCCAGGCATCTCCAACCCATTTCATCCTGGGTCTAACACCTGTTGGGGGATTTTTTTTTCTCCCTGGTCTCATGGCTTGGACCTGAAAGGGAAATTGGCAGAAGACTTGTCAATTTCATTCCAGTTCTTCAATATTTAAAAGGGTAATTGCTGGAAAGAAATGGCAGCAGTGAAACTGAGTGTCTGCAGTCAGCAATACTTAGAAGAATGCCCTGTGCCAAATGTCATGGCTCCATTCCCCAAATAATATAAGCAGCAGAAGGTATGGCCTTGCATAACCTTCATTAATAGAAGTCACAGAAAAACTGGAATGTATTCATTTGGCAAAACTGGTAATTCATCTCCTTCCCAATTTAAATCAACCTTCCCTCCTTCCTTCCTTCCTTCCTTCCTTCCTTCCTTCCTTCCTTCCTTCCTTCCTTCCTTTCTTCCTTCCTTCTGAACATGTGTTGAATACCAGGTGTAGTGTCTAGTCTTTTGGAAGGTTGATATACCACTGATCGTAAAAATGAATTTAGGTTACATTTACAATGGATTAGGGATAAAAAAAAAGGCTAAGGACGTGTCCTCTAAAATGTCTAATGGAACATTTTCATGCCATGGTTAATGGGACATACGTACGAGCTCTAAAATAGAATAAAATGGAACAATTACTCATCATCACCGAGAAACTACATTTCTGTTCATCTAGCCTAAAATGGCACTTGCCTCTTTCATTTTGGCAGCCATGTCCCGCTGCTCATTCATATTCTGTTTGTAATACTGGTCTAGAGTTTTTTGTTTTTTTTACAAGAACGATTCCCAATCTAATCACATTTGGCTTCTTTTTCCTAAAGGCATCACTTGGCATTTGCCTTTGTTAAATTTCAGGCTGATATTTTCATTTCATTTCCCTGACCTATCAAGATCATTTTGAATTTGATCTCCGTCTTCTAGGATATTAGCCACCACACACCCTGTTTGGGGCCATCTGCAAATTTAATAAGCATTTCCTGGACCACCACCACCTCCTCCAGGTCATTGAAGAAAGTTGAAGAGCCCTGAAACAGATTGACAGATTCCCAGTGCGATTAGGTGATAGAAGCAGCAGATTATTCCATTCATGTCCCATGAACAATCATTAATCCTCTCTCATGAGACTTCATTGGTACCTAAAATGCTTTGAACAGAGAACTACAGAGAAACAGGTGTTTCTCAACCTTAGCCCCTTGAGATGTGAGGACTTCAATTCCCAGAGTTCCATGCTGTCTGAGGAATTCTGGGGAGTTGTTAGGAGCCGCAGTTCATAATCTGATTCTGTTCTTGAATCTGACAATGTTGCTCCAGCAGGATTGCCTGCCTCAGGAATCATTAAGCCAGGATTCATCTGAGATTGATCAGCCAGAGTCACCTTCTGTTCAGGTGAAACAGTCAGATGATGAGGCACCATCCCCAAGCTCCAGCTCTAATCAAATACTGAGGTGATCCTAGCAATAAAAGAACTATTTACAACAAAGCCACATGAGATTTTGCCTGGCCAAATGTCTGATTTAAATCGGCATTGAAGTAATTAAATGCCAATTACTTAACCTTGATTGTTGAAGCAATTGCTCTGACACCATCAAATATTTCACTCCCGTGTTTAGAAAGGAAAGAGCTGTTGGATTCCCAAATTTGTATTTTGGAACAATAGAGAGAGAAAAAATCATAAATAACCCTGCTACCACCACACATAATCTATACTCCTTATTAGGCAATTATAACAAGCGTTATAGATGTAGGACATTTTTAACCTGATTCCTAAAAGAAGATTCAGAACATAAGAGCGGCCCGCAACTCTTTAAGGCAGCCATGTCTATTTCTTCCCTGAGGTATGATGTATTGTATCTGAATCTCTGCAGAAGTTTTTACTTTTTTTCTTTATTATAGCTTTGCTTCATGATTCTCCACAGTTTTACTCTTTAACTGATGCACACTGATAGCAAAAGCCGACAGTGCCATCCTGTGGATAAATTATGCTAATTGTTATACTGCAATTGGATATATATATATATCATCAAAATAAATGAAAATGAAAAAGGTCTTCTGCAGTCACAACATAAGCCTAAGATTGAAAATCAGGCTTGTCAGATGCTATATTTTTTCTATCCTGCTTTATGGAGTAGAGAGTTGGTCTCTGACAGAAGGCCACCTGAAGAGACTAGAAGCATTTGAAATGTGGATTTACAGGCGGCTGTTACGTATGAGCTGGGTTGACAAGATCAGAAATGAGGTAATAAGCCGCCTGGGAAAGCCAAGGGAAATCATCAAAACAATTAAAAAACGAAAGTTAGAATATTTCGGACTCTGATGCGACACCCAGAAAAATACGGCATACTCCATTTAATCCTCCAGGGAAAGATTGAAGGCAAACGAGGTCCAGGCAGAAGAAGAACATCATGGCTTCAAAATCTAAGGGACTGGTTTGGACAAAACTCAGCAGCACTTTTTCGTGCGGCTGCTGATAAAAACAGGATCGTCAACATGATCGCCAACGTCCGATAACGGATATGGAAGAAGAAGAAGAAGAAGAAGGGGAGGGGTTCTTGGGTAAAATTTAGCAGCATAAATGAATTCATTAGAAAGGCAGAAATGTGTGAACTCTGGGTAAGTTTTATATTTCTCTAGTTGGGTGCTGTAACCACTGTGGGAGAATAATAAATAGCTCCAGAATTTGCAGACTACAGTTCGTTTTTAATCAGATAGATAAATACTATAGACGGCTTTTTTTTTAATGACCTGCAACAGAAGGCAATCTTTAAAGAAAAACATCATCTTCCAAAGGGCAAAACTGATTCTTATTTCGCGTTCATATAAATTCCTTTGTGCACTTGCTATTGACTTGGTTGAATTAAAAATAGTTTCTTTAAAAAAAAATAGTTGCACGCATACATACATACATAAGGCAAATGTCATCCACACAGTGCATGTTCACTCAAAAGTAAATCCTATTAGGACCCGATGCTTTCTATTGGTTTACTTAGCTATCTACTTGCCAATCATCTTATATTGAAGAAAATGTGTCACTAGGATTAATAGAACATTAGTACGCTTGTTGAGAGCCTTGAGGTGCTACCCAAACTATAGAATAACTTCTTTTAAAAAGGCCTTGGGATGTATCCTTTGGTGACTATACACTATCAAGTATTCAGTGAGTGTTGATTGTTAAACAAAAGAGAAAAATGCTGCCCAGGCTGCATGGGAGGGCAAATTGAATTGAAAAATCTAGTTACGGTTAGCTGTCTCAACGATCAATGGCAGCCAATTTCCAGGGGAAAACTTTTTAAATTATTTTTTTCTTTAATCGCTTTATTACATTATAAACTAATACATTTGTGCTAATATTCAACTATTAGTGGCACTTGGAAGGTTCCCCTTAATTTGCACCTTCTAGCATGGATATTAACATCACTGGGCAGTCTCTACAGTTCTTCAGTTATGTGCAGAACTGGTCCACATATTAAAAGGAAGACTAGTGTAAGCTGTGTTATTTAAGATAATAATAATAATAATAATAATAATAATAATAATAATAATAATAATAATAATAATAATAATAATAATAATAATAAATAATAATACAGACAGATTGCCATTTGGAACACAATACGCCGGATATCGCAGTTGTAGAGAACCAAAGCATACAGCTGATTGATATCGCTGTACCAGGAGATGCCAGAGTCGAAGAAAAAGAACTGGAAAAAAATACGAAATATCGCGACCTGGCCATCGAAACTGCGCGATTATGGATGAAACGTGTAACAGTGGTACCCATTGTCATCGGGGCACTGGGAACTATGTCAAAAAACTTCGCAAAACACATCAAGAAACTGCAGCTTCCTGCAATAACTCCAGCAATGTTACAAAAAACTGCGCTACTCGGAATATCTTATATTTTAAGAAGGTACCTGGTTGACACCTAGGATGCTGGTAGCAACCCGTGTCAACCATCAGCACCAGCCAATTTGAATGTTCAGTTGACTGAGGTTCATGTTTAATGAATAAAAGATAATAATAATAATAATAATAATAATAATAATAATAATAATAATTAATAATAATTAATAATTAATAATAATAATAAAAAGTTGGAAGGGACCTTGGAGGTCTTCTAGTCCAACCCCGTGCTCAGGCAGGAAACCCTATACCATTTCAGACAAATGGCTGTCCAGTCTCTTCTTAAAAACTTCCAGTGTTGGAGCATTCACCGCTTCTGGAGGCAGGTTGTTCCACTGGTTAATTGTTCTCACTGTTAGGAAATTTCTCCTTAGTTCTAGGTTGCTTCTCTCCTTGATGAGTTTCCATCCGTTGCTTCTTGTCCTACCTCTAGTTCTCAGTAGAGAGATACAATTTCTTTACACCTTGCCAAGATAGTGTACAGGTTGTCCTTGACTAACAACAATCCATTTAGAGACTGTTCAAAAAAGTGAAAAAAGTGACTTACAACTGTTTTTTCACACAACCATTTCAGCATCCCTGTGGTCACGTGACCAAAATTCAGATGCTTGGCAACTGACTCTTATTTATGACCGTTGCAATGTCCCAGGGTCATGTGATCACCTTTTGCAACCTTCTGACAAACAAAGTCATCTGGGAAGCCAAATTCACTTAACAACCACGTTACTAACTTACAGTAACAACTGCACTGATTTACTTAACAACTGTGGCAAGAAAAAATCATAAAATGGGACAAAATTCACTTAACAACTCCGATTAGCAACAATTTCGGGTTCAATTGTGGTCATAAGTTGAGCATTACCTGTAATGATTAATGTTTTGTTTTTCATGATAGGCCCATTGACAGACCATAAAACTGATCAATGTATTGGATGAATTGACCTTTTGTTTACTTATTTAAATTATTATTTTAAAAAATGGAATTGAAGGCTGATTCTCTCTCTCTCTCTCTCTCTCTCTCTCTCTCTCTCTCTCTCACACACACACACACACACACACACACACACACACAGATACACAGTTCTTCCACCTCCAATTTTATCATAGCAAGATTAGATATATCCTTTTGGGGAGAGAGTGAATGCTGTTGTAAAAGAAAATAAAAGAAAAATATGTAAATGTCCAAATAGGTGAACTTGCAGGATCAGTTACAGTAGCACCTAAAATTAAGTAGAGAAAGAATCTAGGATGTTCAGGTATCTGAATAACCCAATCGGCTACTCTTTATCCCTGCAATGTTGTTTAATTAATATACTGTACAATAAATGTCTTCTTACATCTAAATTAAGTGCTTATTTCGGGACCTTAATATCAAGTGTCCTTTTCTGGTTACTGACCACCTATAAATCAGTTGAGGGTATCTTTCTCTCCTATAATCTCAAAATTATTTCGTGCTGGTATAGACTGAGCTGACCAATGACGGATGGGTGTGAAGAGTAAAAGGAGATTCCAGATGGTAAAATAGAAAATAAATTAATAGCTGTATTCCATACCTTAGTGATTCTCCTTTGAGATGTGGTTTCTAACCCAATTTCAACTAACGTTTAAAATTTGCTGTTCTGCTCTGGTGGCTATAAAATGTCAAGTAATATATTTGGAAGTTTAAGATTAATTTTTTTACCCGTTGAATTGGGTTAAGAGACTGAAAGAGAAGAACAGCAGGTTGAATGTGGAGATTTGTTTTCTCTTTCTCTCTAAATGGTAGTATCCATGGCTAATCGGCTAATGTTTCATATTAGCCACGGTTTTATTCTAATGTTCTAATGTAACTTTGGCTAGGAAAGGATTTTATTCTGTCTCAGTGTCTCCGTATCTTGCAACTGAATTGCATCACCATTCGACTGAAATGCAATTCCATGTAGGGAGAATTTTAAGTATCCTTCAGATTTATCAAGGCTCAGAAGGTTTTGTAGAGAAGTAAAATAGGTAAAGTGTTTCAGATTCTCATGACTTATCTCTGTACTGTGTAGAAAGTTTGCAGTACAATCTTACAGATAATCCTCAATTTATGACTGGTCTCTTAGTGACTGTTCATAGTTATGAGTGATCCCAAAAAAAGGGAACTTATGATCCAGATTTGAAGTTCCAACATCCTAACCCTCTCTGCAGTCTTGTGAACAGATTTCAGGCACCCGGCAATGCAGCTGCATTTAGAACTGTTTGCAGCATCCAGCGGTTACACAACTATGTTTTATGATGGTTTTGCGGAAAACTGGCACTTTCAGATTTTGACAAGACTGAGCCCAAAGTAAACTATTGGTTTAAGGACCACAGTGTTCACTTAACAACGGTATATTTGCTTAACATCCATTGCAAAAAAAACATCATAAACTCAGGTCAGTCATGTGACTAACCCATTTTACAAACATTACAACAAATGACCATCGTGAGTGGGGTCCATTATAATTGTATGTCGAGGATTGCCTGTGTACACACATTGCTTTATGTATAAAGTAATAAGATTGGTGAACTAAGCATGATATTGCAGTCAGTTCTGGATATTGCTGTTCACAAATTCCTCCCTTACAGATCCCTCCTAAAACGTGTCCTCCTTTCTCCATTCCTGAATGTCTTAAAGCTAGAACATAACCCATGGTTTAATTTCCTTGAGAGATGCTGCCAATTAGAGGAGAACTGAAATAAGTAAATTTGGCTCCTTCAGGTATTTAGGACTACAGCTTGCACACTGCCTTGTCATTAGTCATTCTGACCGGGGATGCTTATGTTTGAAGTCCCAAAAGGATTGGATTTGAACTACAGAAGAATGGGAGAGTACCAAACTGTTGAAGTAGATAAAGTAGATCAAAGGTCTGACACGGTTCACGTATGTTGTTCTAATATAATATTGAGCGATAAATGGTCCTCCTGATTTTGCAATTCCCCAGAATATGATCAACGATTAAGCCAGGATGGAAGTAGCTAGGTTATTCGAGAGAACCATGAGTCAGCTACTCTTGCACTAAGCCCTGCATAGTTCAAGTGTTAATGTCCTGGTTGCTACATAATACCTATGAACTCTATAGGTATAAAGTATAGGTATAGGTATAAACTATAAACTCTGCCATAGAAGCCCTAAAACTGAGACCACTTATCCTGCTGTGCTCAAAGTAAGCAGTATACATCTGTTTGTCTAATCAACCTCTGACTTCACATAAGACAATTTAGTAAACAAAGAAGGATACATGCTCCAGTGACATCCAGGAGGCTAATAGAGTGCTAATTCACATGATCAAAGATTCACGTCTCCAGTGTTAAATTATGACTTGTGTGCATAAGCAAATCTTCACAATTTCAATTTCTGGAAGATTAGTCATGTTTAGGTTGTTGAAGCAAATGCAGAAAGGACAACCATTTTGCTTGTGGACTTAATTAAATCCATAATATGCAGGAATGTCATCCAAAGACAACATTTTGAGGATAGAGAGAAGGAATTATAAATTTTGAAGTCACCAAGAAATGAAATGCAAAAAATATAGCTTGTGATTAGAATCTAATAAGACAATTATCTCTTTCTTCATGCATCTGATGAACGAAAGCAATCTAGCAACAGTTATGTCCTAACAAATACATTAATCTTTAAGGTTCTATAATTCTCTTTGCTTTGTTAGTGGTGTTTTCAGTACAAATATTCCGGGTAGATTTTTTTTTTTCTCCTTCTGTGGCTGTGACTTTTCCTAGTGATCTCCCATTCAAATATTAACCAGGTCCAATCTGGCTTAGCATTTTCAGATCAGTTTAAAATCAGGCTAGGTTCTCAACCCTAGTTGGGCAGAACATTTTAAAAACTGATTTAAAAAACAACAACAACACCTGATAATCTGCAAAGCCAGTATAAGCAAGAAACTCATCATTCATTTTTATTTTTCCTGAACTGGCGAGCATGACCATTTCCCTACCTGCAGGTTTCTCATTTTAATCCTGACAATTTGCCTGGGGAGAAAGTGCCTACTGGCCATTACATCCACCGTTCAGAGGATTTAAAACTCCAGTGGGCCCTGTTAAATTTAGCTTTATGTTGGCATAAGTAGCTGCAATTGTGTCAGTAATTTACATTTAGGGAGACTTGAGTTGCTTTCCCCCCCCCCCTCTTGGCATGTGTCCTTGAGATGGTAAAGCTGCTTAGTCAATGGAGAAAATTCAGCTACACTGATCTTTCCCCCCCCCCAGATCAAGACAGCAGCCACAATCCACGTAATTACTGAAGTTTCCTGCAAGGAAACAGCACAGGTGATGTGTCCTTTGTGATGACTTTCTCAGTTAATGCAGTGTCAAGGGTGTGTGCATCTGTGCGTAATTTTATTTTATTTTAATTTCTTTATTGCTGGTGCTTTTGTGCTGCTTCAGTTGAAAGAAATGCAATGGAAGAGGAAAACAGAGCCTTTTCGTCTTGCTTATGTAATTACTAATTTGACAGGGCGTACTTTTGTACACCTGTCAGAGCCTCTTCAAAGATTGCCACCAAATTTTAATTTTCCGTATGAGAGAAGGAAGACATAAATGTGGGTAAGACTAATCTGCTGCAGTCACTTTACTGAAGTGGAATTCAGTTTAGGTAGTCATATTACCTAATGTCATGTCATGTAGGTAGGTGGTTTTGTGGTTATCATGACACTTCCTATTTTTTTCCTGAAATGGGACCTGGATCATCTTTTGAAGCCCAATAGATGCAGAATACAGAATAATAGAGTTTGAAGGGACCTTGGAGGTCTTCTAGTCCAACCTCCTCCATTTCACACAAGTGCCTGTCCAGTTTTTTCTTAAAAGCCTCCAGTGATAAAGCACCCACAACTTCTGGAGGCAAGCCATTCCACTGGCTAATGGTTATCACTGTTAGGAAGTTCCTCCTTAATTCTAGGTTGCTTCTCTCCTTGATTAGTTTCCCTCCATTGTTTCTTTTCTGGGAAAATGTGAGGGACATTCTTCCAGAGATCAAAATGGCATCTGCAGGATAGGCTTCTTACATAACCCTGGTTAGTTTTGCATTAGTGTACCTTTTCCATGGCACAGTGTCTGTTGTCTGGCAGTATCTCCTATCCAATCTGAGGCTGGCCCCATGTCTGCTTGCCCCTGTAGAAGGCTTTAAAATCTGGGTTTTTTCCTTGGATGATGGAGACACATTGATTCAAGCTCCCCTATGGAGAAGTATCATATACATTTATTTTTTCTGATTTCCTATTCATTTTTGTTGTTGCTACAATTCTTCCAATTGGGTGGCTATATCCATTTACTAAATGAATAAATTAAATAAAGTCATGGTAAACAAAGCAATGCTGGCTGAATTGTTCCATATTTCCATTGGAAATATTTGTATGCGTTGGAGAGAATAGACCTATAGCAAAGGTCATATCAATAATGCATTTCTCATAATACAAATCAATAGGAAGACAGCAATGAAGGCCTAGAAATATAAAAGTTGGACACTTTTTTTGCCTAAGAAAGCTCCAGATCACGATCCCAAACCTTTATGGTAACATAAAATTATTTTCAAAGTCCTTGAGAGATCTCAAGGTCAGTCAAATAATTCTAGCAAAGCTAAATTGTGAGTCTGGGGAACTTTCCAATTTCTCAATGAAAGCATAGTCACGAAGGAACTACTTGAAAACTAAGTGTCAAAGAATAAGTACAATTGCTTTTCTAAATTAAACCGCAAGCAAGATAATTTGTTTTCTAGGCTGGAATGGGGAGCCAGTGTCAAAACAAAATCTGGAATGCTGTCTTTGGAAACCTCAGTCTTCAAAACTTTTTGGTATCTTCAAAATGTCTAGATTTGTTTGGACACTTTATTATCTCAGATCCATTAAAACTTGTTGGAAATAAGTGTCAGTGTCTTTTCCAATATCATTTGGCACCCTCAATTGGTGGTCCTGTCATTTCTCCAACAGGCATCCAGATGGCAATTCACATGGCTGGTTCATGTTTCTGAAAAATTTTCAGGGTATTATGGAGTCACAATCTGGACACACATTGGATTCTTCTCAACACTTAATGCGCTGAGGTTTCCTGAACATTTAGTTAAGACTTAATATTTATGTCATTATTTTATTCATTGTTTTAATGTTAGCTCTTTATGAGAGCTATGAGGTTGAGGGATGTAATTTATTTATTTGTTTGTTGCAATATTTTGTTTTTTTCTTCCAAGAAAGTAACACTCCAAATGATCATAAAATAAAAAAATCACGATCTAAAAAAAAATTAGAAAGATGACATCCACGTCTAAAACACAACTGAAATATGAATGAAGAATTTATCATCTAAATTAAAATGTGAGAGAGTATCAATTAACATATTGGCAGGCCCAAGAACAAAGACAGCACAGTGAGATCCAATCAAGTCTAGTTCTTTATTTGGTTACACCTAATAGACAGAAGCTTGCCAGACTAAAACTATAAGATGTAGGAGAAGAGCAGGCAGCGCTGGTGGGTGGAGTTAAGTGTGTCATCAGTTTGGAGTCCTTGGGTTGCCACAAGAAATCCAAGTCCAGCCTCCCCTGAATTCCGTTAACCCTTATCTAGTGCAATTTAGCGCTGACTGTTAGTCGACTGGATTCTTGTGTATAGGCTGATCATAGTAAATCTTCTGTGTTTAAACTGAATGAATGAACCTGGTTCTTTGCACCTGACACCTTTCTAGGTAATTGAGATACCTTGGGAGATGGGTAGGGTGTGGCTGTCATGGTTCCGACAGATGAAACTCTTCAAAAGAACTTCGAGGCATTGTTTACCTTAAATAATCTTTTATTCAAGTAGCATAATCGGCACTGCATAATCGAAGCCAAAAACTGAATTCCCCTCCCCTGGGCACATAGTATCAAAGCACAATTCCCTCCTCCAATTAACCGTCATAAATCACATTCCCCAATTAGCTTGAAGCACGGGCTTCCTCTCCAGTTCTCCAGCCCACCAATTCTTTATCAGCTCTGGGCTCAATAACCTTGATTCTCACGCTAAGTTTAGTGTTGTTATGTCTAGCTAGACTCTTATTCACATCCCCCTTCCTCCCAGCATCATCTAACTCTAAAAGCGAAAGGGAAAAAGATGGCTACATTTCCATCTGTTGTCAATGCAAAACATCCGATGTTAGCAGCTTTAACAGTGGCGACCCTGAACCTTTTTTCCCCTCCCTCTCCCATCTAGTTCAGGACTACACAGTCTCTTGTCTTGGACCCCTCTCTGGAATGTGTTGCCTGGAATGTGCCACGTTGCTGTTATTGACACTCGCCCCCTCGCTGCACATTTCCTCATAATACCTGGGTTACAATCTGAAATCTACTTACCAGCAACTAAAACCCACTGAACCCAGGGACCTTAATTTTAAGTAGATGTTGCATTACAGGAGCAGTGAAAGAGACCATATTAATTTTAATTTACCTTTTGCAATTTGCAGACAGTGTTTTGACGGCCGATTAAAAAAGCAGGTATTACAGTTGCTGTTTTGCCAGCTCCTAATCTTAAATCCTTGAGAACTGAGCTAAGATTTATCAGCAGGCCTGGAAAAAGGAGATTAAGTGCGGTGGTGCACTGTGATAGAATGGTGGGACTGGACGTTTTAAAGCAGTTGTATAAAATAATTAAAGCGAGGGGTCCTTGGTGCCCTCTGAGCTTGCTTGTTTTGTTACAGATGTTTCGTTACTCAAACTAGGAGCTCCTGATCATCATTGATAGCGTTACCTAGTCTGGGTAATGAAACGTGTGCAAGAAAACGAGCAAGCTCAGAGAGCACCAAGGACTCATCATTTCAACTCTGGGCTACAAATATTCTCCTTTATTAATAATTAAAGTATCTGAGCTTGAATGTATCTTCTTCCAATACTGACATCTCTTAAAATGTGAAATTGTTATTTTTTTTTTTCTTGTGGGTTTTATTTATTTAGCTTATGGCAAAAAAATGCTGAAAAGGCACATCACAATTACATCCTCAAGGAGCAAATACGAAACTATTTACTCTATTTACAAATTCAAAGGTGGACTATTTGTATAGTCCATACACAATGAAGTTGCAGACAGAAAGGTTCCGGGGTTTCCCTGATATGTGCTCAGAGGGCACTGTTGCACAATATGTTGCGCACTGTCTGCTTTGAAGCACCACAACTATATTCTGAAGAGAACTTCCCTCATTTATGGAGGAGACTGGTTTACCTGCCATATTGAAACTGACTAGGTCTTACAGGGGAATTGAACATTTTTGGTTCAGCTGTAAAGCAGGGAATGTTGTGACACTTTCTTGTCACATTTTACTCATCACCTGCAAGTGTTTTTTTAAAAATATTCCCTCCACGACATATTTCTTATCCTGTTATGTCAAGCACCATCTGTCAAAATTCATTAGATGATGTAACATTCAGTGGTGGTAATGTAAGAAGCTGACAAACTACATCATAATAAAGTGTTTCCCTAGGATATTACAAATGAATGACTGAACCCCATGGAGAATCTTCAAGCATTTATTTTGCCCGTGGCAAGGAAAATTTGAGTTTCCTTTTAAAAAAGCATATACATTATGAATCGGGTATGATTTCTTTTTCTTCTGCATTCATTTTTCATAATCATCTGGCACCAAGTTCTTAGCTTTTGGTTTGCAGCAAATGTCTTAGGGCCAGTTAATCTGGAAGTTTACCTGACTACTTCTAAAAAAAAAATCTGTGGAATAAACTAATTTTAATTCTTTAATCTTCTCTTACCTATTTCCTTCAGGGTTTCCTGAGATTGGTTTAACATAGTTTTTATATGGTTACTCCTTTAGTTTTATATAGGGAGGTTTTGCATTATGAAAAACAATAAACAAGTGTCACATGGAACCTGAAGCCATCATGCTGTGTTTATACTGCATACCTTCCCCCTCCAAACTCAATTATCATTTCTTGATTATTTTATCTTCTTTCCATTCATTTATGAACATTTTAGTAAGTGAAGCTGCAGTTCAGCATCAATGTATGAAAAATTGCAGTTATTATTTGTATTTGAAATTGCAATGAATAAGGACATGCATTCAGTTTCACAGCTACTAAGATTGTTGGCTGAGCAGGTACAAAGATAGCCAGGGAAATGATTGAAGCCTGCGAAACGGGCCCTTTGTCAGTCAACAGGAGTATTGATTCGCCAGCTTGGCAGCACAAGGAAACAACAGCCAATCACCAGCCATCAATACACCAATCAATCAATCAATCAATGGGAAGCCACACCCAATCCGGCATCACATAAATATGACACATAGAATAGCACACATTCTGGTAGAAAGAAGTTCCCTGAGGATGGGTTCCAGCATGAGTCCCAAAGCTCGGAAGACTAAACTTTGGTACCGGCGAACGATCCAGATTAGATCCCGCAATATTATCCTGGGATTTGCATATTTGCTTTCATTCGTGTATTTGAAATGTTTATTTAATTCCAGTTCTTACCTAGGTGTCTGTCTTTGCTGTAGCCTATAAATAATAAAATATATATTGGTGAATAACATAAACTTGGAGAAGAGAGGATTAAATATTTTTAATAATTAAATTAAATCCTTTTTGCACTCTTGCAAATTTTATTGTAACTTGTATTGGAGAGGACAAAGGAAGGCCAAAGAGCTGATGTTTGAAAACATTGCATGTAATTTTTAAAGAGGGGGGGTAAATGACTGCTCATAAGGCTTTCAACTACATGAATAAACTTTTTTGTATTTTTGCTATGCAAATCTGAACAAATTAGTGAAGTGATTTTTTTTTAAGTTTACCTTCTTTTCATTTTTGAACTGCTGGAATTATTCAAATAATAATTAGACTAATCTTGTCTGGGAAATATTCAATAAATCAAGACCAAAGGCTGTTTTAAACAAATTATGAGTTGTCACCCTGTTATTTCACTTTATATGAAAATAAATGCCTAGACAAATGTACAAATTAATCCAGCTTTCTACTTTAACAATCCGTTTAAAAAGACCAATAGGTTTTTTTTTTTTATTAAGCTGGAAACAGAATAGAATAAAATGTACCGAATGGTATTAACATGTAGTGGAAGAATTCCATAATTCATTCAAAAGCTTTACACTTGTATTCTAATAGTCCAATGCACATTTAGTCGTGTCTAGAGGTTAGTCCAGACATACGTGGAAATAGGTCATGTTGAACTCATTAGGTTTATATATGAGTGAAAGCATTGTTTATTGGTAACTTTGGAAAATAGCATTTCTATTTTTTTTTATATTGCAGATAAATTATGGTAGTGTTTTTTTGAGCACTTTAAAGAAATTTAAATTGTTATTTTAATTTAAAGTATCTATAGGGGTCCTCTCTTTTAGCAGATCCTATCTTGTGGGGTTGATTTTATGATAAAATTGGTCCAGGAAGAACTAGAGTACCTTTACTGAATATCAGTTTCAGTTATTAATATTTCTCAAATAGGAATTTGGGAGAGAGAGAGAGACCCACAGCTTTGAAGGAATCTGAACTGAATATCTGATTTCTCCATGGATGTTTGGTGAAGAAATGATATATTCAAGATATCTTGCCTACTAGGTAAGCTTCTTGGCACATGCCTAAAATCAAGTGTGGTGTCATGGTGGAGAAATATCCAACTTTGCTGAAGAAATAGGGTAAAATTGAGGTGCAGGATTAGGATTTGCATTCGATGAATCTAAGATATTTTGCTATTTATTTACTAAGATGTATTGGCTACCCAACTCCAACGGACTCTGGGTGGCATCGTTTTGCATGCCACCCAGAGCCCATTGGAGTTGGATAGCTCATACATTTAAGTAAACAAATAGCAAAAAATGTAACAACAGCTAAAACATGGAATCAAGTAGAAAGCCCAGATGAAAACAATCTAATAAACCACAAAATCGACAGAACAAAACAGGGCCCATTGAACAAATAAGAAATATCAACTCTAGGCCTGGGACTAATGGCAGGTTTTCAAAACTTTCTGGAACCCCAGAAAGAAGGGGGAGATGCTTTTCCCAAAAGGTGAGGTCCACAACAAAGAAGGCACACTTGCTTGTTCCCACAAGATGGCAATGTTTAATGGCAAGGACCTGAAGCACACCCACTGTTCTGGAATGTCATAGGCAGCAGAAACAGTTGGAGACAAATGGTCCCTCAGCTAGCTAGGCCCTTTGCCTTATTATGCCATTTGTTAGGTGAGGTAAGCTAGCAAAGGAGTCCCATTCTATGTTGAGAAAGTGATTGGCCGTTCAACCTTATTTCTATGCTGTCACTACGTCGCCCATTGAGCCAGATTGTCCAGGAGACAAAGAGAGAAATTGGAACATGCCATTGAGAAGCCTATCCTTATGACCTTCTTATGACTTTCTTATTTCTACCCCCATTATAGCCTGCTTTCCGAGATTTATCATCTTTAAAAAAAAAAGCCACATCATAGCTCAGTCTTTTGCTGGCTTTATTTTAACTTCTTTTGTCTAAAAAGCTTAAGATGAAGATGGTGAGCAGAGCTTTCCTTCCCCCCCCCCATGTCTCTTCTCCCCCCCTCCCCCACAATTTTTGCCTTAAATAGACTTCTGAAGAGTAATTGTGTTTGGGTCTGTCATATATGCCAACTACAGAACATTCAGGCATCTTCACATCTGCCAGAGACAGCCAAGGAATGTGTTAAGTGTCATGATGGATTCTGCCAGCTGCCCACTAATATCATCAGCAAGTTTGTTTGTGGTGGTGGTAGTGGTGGGGAAATGAAAAGATCTGTAACAAGTGACTGCAATTGCCTGGATCATTAGGCCATTTCATGCACAGATGGAAGCACTGCAGAAATTAATGGGAGATGGCAGGTTTCCCCTCTTCCTCCTAGCCTGCACTCAGCAGTCTTGAAGATGCTGCCTTGAGCTGCCTGCTGAATTCACTTAGGCCTGTTCTTATGAACCGGATTTTGCAGCTGGTTACCATCGAAGACTTTCCTTTGACAGCATAATGAGTGTTAGGCCTTGAGAATGCAGAGTGCAAGAAATGGGTTGAATGCTCTATCTCACGGGTGTCAAACTCGCCATGTCACGTGACGTGTCACGACATATCGCGAGTTTTTTTGCATTGCCAGAGCTGGGGTGGGCGTGGCCTCCATATGATGCAAGCGGCCCGTGGGCTGGCAGTTTGACACCCCTGCTCTATCTTATAAAGCCTAACTAGAAATTCTAGAGTAGATCAGTCAAGGTCAGAACAAAACATTGGCTGGCCATTGATATCCACGCATCTCAAGATGACTCTTCCTTGTGCAATAAGCAATGGTGAGAATGATTTGCCATGTTGTATTTCCCACCACTTTGATACATGACAGCTACCTGATGCTGCTGCCACCAATTCAGAAGGAGGATCCCTTTCTAAGTCCCAAAGGTGCTTTTTCAAGACACAGCTGGACTTTCTTTGTTTTTCCTTGAAGATCTTTCGCTTCTCATCCAAGCAGCTTCTTCAGTTCAGATGAGAAGCGGAACGTCTTCAAGGAAAAAGAAAGCAAGTCCAGTTGCCTTTTGAAAAGCACCTTTGGGGACATCCATGACCTGGTTGACTGAGAATCTCCAAAGACATCTTTTTTCTAAGGGGTTCCTGAAGGCTGAAATTGACTGGATGTCCACTTTGAGCCTTATTTTAAGAGGTCACTTAATAGATCAAGCAATCACCAAGTGAAACCATGAGTGTTTTTGAGATAGAAAACTGGTTTGTTTATGTTTATTTGTTTATACATATGCAGTCATATTTGAATTGGAGCTTAGCTTTTAACTAGACACTCTATCAAGAAGTATTAGATGGGAGAGTGAAATTGAACCATCCACACAGCAGTATCATATCTCTGTTTGTCAAACACTAAGGACAATCTGATGTCTTGATTTTGTCTTATTGAGGAATTTGGTTGACTGCTGTGAAACTGAACACTGGATAATTCTTGGTGGCTCAGCTATAGAATTATTTTTTCCCTGTCTTAAAGCCCTGCCACCCAGCATAATTGTGTCCTTATACCCTCTTTTTTTCTACTTGACTAGTTTTGCCAGAATTGTGAAACAGGGCAGGAACAGTTGGCTATATGACGGAATCAAGGTCAGAAATAAGATTCTTTGATCTTGTGAGGAAAACAGTAGCCAGTTCAAAAATACATGAGCGAGAGAAAACTGTTCATTATTTATTGTTATGTGACAATTCTTCCTTTTTTTCTTGACATTTTTGTAAATACAACACCACAAATCTTCTTTGCATCAAATTATTTCTCTTGGCTTTTTAAAAATAATAATAATAATAACCCAATTGAAGTGAAATTATGTGGTCACGCAATCAGTTCAAGAAACAAAGGTGATCAAATCTCTCTGCAATTGGTACAAGAAGTCTCAACAGTCTTGAATCTTTTTTTTTTTTAAGCGAGTGCAATTCCTAATCACCCTAAATTATGTCTTTGGATTTCTTGAAGAGATAAATTCTTACATTTTTAAGTGCGAGGCCCCACCACGATTTGCTAAGGTGGGCAATAGAATATGTGCCGTAGCCTCTAGTAGATTTAAATTGCAAGTGTCACCAAACAAGTTAGAGGAAATTATAGTCATAATGAAGATTTTGCTCCTCAAGCTGAAAGCACCTAATTGCGTTGCTCTTTTTAAATTGGTGGATTATTTGATACGATGCGGCTCCCGTCTATTTACATGATTGCAGAAATAATTAGCCCCTTTTTCAAAAACCTGTGTTTGTCTTTTACCAGCATCAACACTCACCTAGGGGGGGAATGATTGATTTACTTCCAGTGGGATGTAGATGTTTGTTATGCAGGATATTTAGAGATCCGATAATAAAACCTGATATCGTAAGGAGCTCAAAAAGATGATGAGCTTATTCTTTTTCGGGAGAAATGGTTTCCCTTTGTGCATAGACGCGAAGGGCAATTGTTTCTAAGCACAGATGAATTTCAAAGCGGAATTCAATTTGCTTTCTTTCTGACACAAAAGACATGTTCAAAGTGAATAAGGAAGGAGGGTAGCAATGAAATTACTAGGCTGTCCAGAGGATACTACATGAATTACAGCTACTTTAGTTGCTTCCATTGACAGCAGGTGTGTATTCCTGAATATATCCCATTAGAAATGAACGGGTGGGGGGGGGAAATGCCCTTAGGAAAAGGGGAACTCTGGTATCGCATCCATAGGATTCTGGTGGGTTTCACTCCTTGCCAAGAGATTAAGGGTCTGGCTTCTGAAGAGCTGCTACAAATATATTAAGAGATGTTTAGCTAAGGGACAAATTACAGGCTTGGCGAGAATAGTCTAGAAGTCCCAGCAGGAAGGGGAAGCCTTATCTGGAATGACATGCTTGGTTGAAAACTATCAAGAGATATCTAAGAACGTGTTCCTTTGGAAAATGGCCTCAAATTAGCAGAATGAAATTGGAAACAGACATAAAATCCTTTCCCCCTAGTTTTTTCCTAGTTTTGTTTGCTGGAAACAATGGAAATCTGTAGATTTCAAAATAGGGGTGATGCCATAAGAAACGAAACCCAGCTTTCCATCCAAAGAAAAAGAGGATAGAAGACAGTGTCATCTCCTAGCAAGTGCTTCCTTTTCTCCTTCCCACGAGGTGCTCAGTGCAAGCTTTCAGACTGCATAGAAGGCAGGGTCTTTCTCAGACCCCTAAAGTGACAGCTCCAGGTCTTTATGGCAAAGCTTCCAGGAATATCTGTTGAAATGCCCGTGGGGGGGGGGGGAGGAAGTTGAGAAGAAAGAATTGAGCCTCCATACAAGCCACATACGTGTTTTTTCTTCTTCACTCAGTTGGAAATAAATTGGGTTCCCAAATTCAAACCAGCTTTCCAGCCTTGCATTTTTATTGTATTTCTCTGTGACGATAAATTGCCTCATTCATCATGAGCTGAATGTCCAAGTCCATAGAGATGGTTCGGGCTAATGTAAATACATCACTCATCGGCCATCAGGCTTAGATGATCTGAGTCTAAAGTGCCCTATGTTACTTGCTGAGTGGCGTCTTTTCCACCACACTAACGAAGGCTGCATAAGGAACTCTAGTTGAAAGGGAAAGCACTGGCATTGCTGGATAAGTTTCCATTTTCATAATTTATGTAATAGAAATTTGGGAGGGGAGTGTAGAATGAAGGACAGCTGCAGAGTAGGGATATTTGCTTGTTTAGCTGCATTATTTGAAAGTAGTGGGTTAATTATGACCATCTGTCTGTCTGTCTGTCTGTCTGTCTGTCTGTCTGTCTGTCTGTCTGTCTGTCTGTCTGTCTGTCTGTCTGTCTGTCTGTCTGTCTATATTTCTAGGCAGAAATATAGAATTTTCTAAAGGGCTCATCATCTTCTAAGCACCCCTGTGGGTTTGTGTCTCTGTCCATGCAGGCTTACTTTTCAGCTAGCATTATTTACGACATTGCAGAAAGAGCTTAATCTGGGCAAGCCTAAAGACTAAGAGAATAATAGAGGGCTACATATTATATTACAAAAGATGGCCTTAGGGAAGGTGGAAGTAGAATCATATTGTGTTTTCTGTCTTCAGCCTTCTAATGTAGCTTTTACAATGGGAAATCTTATATTTCACTGGCCAAATATCTGCAGCTATCTGGTAGTGATCTGTTTCACAGGAGAAGTGAAACAGCTCCAGGTACTGAATGTGAAATGTTTCCACTAAAATCCTTTAAGAGGTGCTTATACAGCAGATGTTCAAGGACTGTAAGACAGTCCCCTTGATGTACCTCTTTCATGTAGGCAAAAGAGACCATGCCACACAGCTGGTTCTGCAACACTCAAAACCAGCATTCTGCTTAGGACGGCAGAGGACTCTATCTTAATGTACTGATGAAAAAAATTCAACTGCTGATCCAGCTATCTTTGTACACAGAGCAGAAAAGGTCATAATGTTGTCCTTTACATCAAGGAGCAAAATGTTTCATGCCTGTAAGGAAGAAGAGAGAGAAAGCTTTTGAAAACAGAGTATTTTTTTTTTTTAGTTGTATCAAACTTTCATCTTTTAGGAGCAGTGCCTACACATTTAGCTGCTTTTGGTGACATGGATTGGTCGTATCATAAAGCTTTAGTTCACAATCATTATGGAATGTAACCAGAGGTGCAGCAAACATATTATGTGGTGTTGTAGTGTAATTTGATACTAATATGAAAAGAACTGGCATCCACCTTTTGTGAATATTGGTAGTATATCTGACAATATGGAGGAAACACAGAACAATACCAAGAATTCTGATAGTAGGAGGAGCAAATGTAGTTAAGTCACTGAACCCTTTTCTAGGAGGGATGTTCACCTGGGATCCCTTACTAGATCCCATAAATCCTAAGAATGTTCTACTGTGCTCTGATTCTAGGAGTGACCTTCAGATGCATTCAGTGATCACAAGTCCTCCAAGATTCTATTCTGCGTCAAGTTTTCCTTTTTTAGGACAGTTAACGTAGATGTGAGATTATGCTTTGAGATCTAGAAGAACTTCATATCTCAAAAGTAAATCTAACACATAATATAATTCAAACTGGGATCCATTTTCTAATGGATTTGTTCATGAATCAAAATATGGGTTCCTCTTTGCATAAGATCTGTATTTTAATTTTATAGGACTTCTAAATTACAATAGATGTTGAGCAGTATGGACAGAATGTATAGCTGTCTCAGTTTTATTGAACAATTTAGATTGTGTTGACCGTCACTCTTGATAGTTATGCTTTGCTTAGAACTTAATTATGATTTTTGAACTATTTTCAGTCTGAATACATTCAGTTAGTCACAATCCATTAATGATATACTGGAACATTATAATCTTGTAAATCCCTTATTTAATCCATTGTATCCTACCCCTTTATTCCTTTATTCCTTTATTTTGTTCTTTTTCATTCCCTGTCTACATGGTTTCTCTAATTAAAACAGAGATAGAGATAGAGATTTCGCCCTTTCTCTGACCTTTAGTATGTACAATACATTAATCAAAGATAATTGGATTTTTGTGGAGAATAAAGCAACCAGAATTTTCTGACCAGATGATAAAATTCTGCCAGTTGCTGCAGCCCAGTTTCAGAGTAATTGCTACTCTGATTACAAAATTGTTTTCCTAAGTCTGAAATTCTAAATCAATACTGGTGGCTATCTAACATACTGTAGCTATCCATGGTCCTGAAATTGTGTGTCTTGTAAGCAATTTTGTCTTGGCTTTTATTGACTATCACAGACGTGGACAACAGAAGCCATGCTGGAGCATGGTGGATTCAAATGATTACATGGGAGGAGTCTAACCAATTACTATTAATGAGTACAGTTTTGTGCCCTACAAATTCAGTTTACTGCAAGAAAGAGAGACATTAATAATTCTATCTCAAACTAGCAGTAAGGAACATGTTTTTCTTGTATTTATTAAAAAAAACCTATTTCTTGGATTTCTTGGATTTATTCATATGCAACCATTTTGCAGATTTTGTGAAAGAATTCGGTATTTTATTCATCAGTCAAAACCCAGATTTCTTTATTTGCTTCTAACTTCACTATTAATTGTATACTGCCAAATCTTTATTAGTTTAAGACTTTTTTTTTCTTTTTAGAAGTGTGGTCTCATTGTCCCAAGGTACCTAGTTGCAAGAGAAAAAATACTTGAATATGTGTTGGCTTGTTTGCTTCTTTTTAGTGTCAGAACACACTGAAATTGATTCTAAAGCTTAGCTCCTGCTTTGTAACAATGAGTAAAGTCTTGTACTTTGAGAAGTATCATCCTGCTTTGAAAAACACAACAAGGGTGATTGATAAGAAGCAAAATATTATTCTAGGATAGTAAATTCTCCATGGAATCGCTCTTTCTGGAGCATCTATTAGTTTCTTAGATAAGAGGTCTCAGTGGTTCTTAATATAGCCACATAGGAATGGAAAATCTTCCAAAAATAATGGGCACATTTTTTCTTGATTGCTGTTGGCCATCACTGTGGAAAATAGATCCATCCCTGAACAGCATGGTGTCAAAGAAATGCCGTCATTTTGTATTTTTCAAACATAATGTCATAGGTCCGACACATGAAACTCTTCAAAGAACTGCGAGGTATTGTTTACCTTAAAGAATCTTTATTTTGAGTAGCATAGCATCGGCAGTGCATAATTGAAGCCAAAAACTAAATTCCCCTTCCCTGAGCACATAGTATCAAAGCACAATTCCCTCCTCCAATTAACTGTCATAAATCATATTTCCCAATTAGCTTGAAGCGAGGGCTTCCTCTCCCATTCTCCAGCCCGCCAATTTCTTATCAGCTCTGGTTACAATAACCTTGTTTCTCACGCTGGGTCCAGTGTTGTTATGTCTAGCTGGACTCTCGCTCACATTTCCCCTCCCAGCATCATCTAACTCTAAAAGCAAAAGGTAAAAGATGGCTACATTCCCATTTGTTGTCAATGCAAAAACATCCAATGTTAGCAGTGTTGACACATAATCTCTATGTGGAAAAGGCCAGAAAGCAAATTTGCTTTAAATACAATAGGATACATTGTACAATGGAGTAGGATACATGCATTCAGTAGAATAATTGAATAGAGATGTGGCAACTATACAATCCATATGTTGTTGAAATAAACCTTACAGTACCTCTTACCATTGTGCACAACTTCCCTACCCTGTATTAAAGCTTCTAAGTGCCTTGTATATTAAACATGGTAGTAGTCAAATTGGGACCCAGCAAAGTTCTAATAATGGCTGCTAGACTTATCTGTTTATGCAGTTGTCAAGCTACACAGAACTGGCCCTACTGTATGTAGGACTTAAATATGTCTTAGGTCAGCATTGGGTAATTGAGCTTCTTCTATGTGATGCTGATACAACAAAGCTGTGAATCATAGAAAAATGCACAATACATGGAACATCTTGGTCAGATAATTGCTTGTTGACCCCTTGCTATAATCCTCTCTTAGGAAGAAATCTGGGCCTGACTTAGGTTATATACATCATTACAGAATCAAGCAATTACATAAAAATGACAAGCTATTTTTAACAAGTTGGGAACCTGAAGATATTTGTCCTTGCATGATTTAAATCATGAGCTGCTTCTGTTGTTCACGTAGGAGTTACCATGGATTGTTTATCACGCTGACTTTCCGAATAGCCTCTGTTTGCAAAATAGCTTATTCTGTTCCTAGGTTCCTGATTCCCCACTACTCCAGACCCATTTCTAACCACCCTATATGGAATATATTAAGGGGGCACGGCCTTGCCATCCATTGCACCCTTTTAATAGGCTTGTGAAAGTGAAAATGCATTCGGAAAAGGAAACTGATGCAAATAGTATAGATTAGGATGAAAAAAAAAAGAGATTCTGAACTAATGAGATGCAAACTGACAAGGAAAGAAGATGAGTTCCTTCAGGAATAAGTTTAACCATGAATGAAATGGAAAGTGACGTGTTGGGGACATATTGAATGTTCTAAGGGACAGATGGTCAACTTGAGTAAGTTTTGTTTGCTGGTGAGACAAAGCAGCTGAGCTTATGGCCTAAGACCATTTCTAAGTTAAAGCTTAACTCAACAGCTCACTTGAGTGATTTGGCAGGGAGGAATTTTCAACTGCAATGAAGAGATTGTATCCCAGCAAAC
>JALGBA010000460.1:0-100000 GCA_023970755.1 Azemiops feae | reverse complement strand
GAAAACTCGCTTACACGCTTTGGCACCCAAACGCACCTAAAAAAACAGCAACTACCAGGTAACAGGCTAATGTAACATTCCAATCAATCAAATGTTGTCTTTTCGGTATGTAAAGTTAACCGGCAATCTGTGTAATAGGCATTTGATTACACTCTTGAGTGCATTTTATTTTTTTACTGATGGCATACTTAAGGGCGAACTGCTTTGTTCCTGGATGAAAAATTTACTTAAATGTAAAACCTGATTATAAATAAACGCTACATAGTTTCAGAATGCTTTGTCCTCCTTTTTTAATGACTGGTATTAAGAGTCATTTATACTTTTGCAGGTGTGTGCAGGTACATACCTTCCAGTCAGTTTTTTTTTTTACTTCTGACAACTGCCTGAACAAGTCCCTGCAATTTTCTTGCACGCTTTTTTGATTTTCTTGCACGCTTTTATTCTTTCCTTTCCCTTCCTAAGGCTGAAACAGAAGGACGGGCTTAAAGTCACTCAGCTGGCTTTGCATCTAAGGCAAGACAAAAACTCAAGGTTTCTAATCTGGGGCCTTAACCACTACACCAAACTGGCTCTCACTTACAATTAGGAGCTTACATAATTATAATCATAAGGAGGAAATCCCCACATCATGAGAAGAAGGTGCTGAATCTCTGCTCCATTAGCTTAACCAAATCATCTGCTGTCTTTGGCAGGTTATTAATATTATACAGTACATAAAGGATGTAGATAGCACCATGCTTGGATTTTTTGTAAAAAAAAAAAAAGGTTCTAGCATTTAATTTCCAGCATTAAAATTAAACCAGAAATTCTGTTTGTTTATTTAATTGCAGAATACATTCTTTGGCAATATACTAATCTGAACAGATGTAAAAGCTTGTGGTTCTGAGCCCCAATAATAGTCTACACCAGGGGTAGGCAGCCTTGGCTCTTGTATGACTCGTGGACTTCAACTCCCAGAATTCCTGAGCCAGCCATGCTGAGGGGAAAGGGAGAGTTTCCAAGCTGAGCCATGCTGGCTCAGGAATTCTGGGAGTTGAAGTCCACGAGTCATGAAGGGGCCAAAGTTCCCCATGCTGGCTCAGGAATTCTGGGAGTTGAAGTCCACAAGTCATTAAAGAGCCAAGGTTGCCTACCCCTGGTCTACACTGAACTGAGTTCATATATCAGAAGGTTAAGAAGAGGGAAAGAACTTGAAATCTAACTTTTGGACCTCGGAAATAAAACGGGAAGGGAAGAATAATAGACGTGATGGAAATGGCTCTTTATGTATGAAATTATAACCATGCAGTATAGCAAATTGTCAAAAACTTAAAAGTCTTAACCTTCAAATTAAATCAAATGTTCAGAATATAGTTTTGGAAGAAAAAGTATAATAGCATTATGATAGTTTTTTTTTTTTTTAGTTTCTTATTCCCCTCTTTGTAAATTGACATATCCAGGAAGATAATTGTAGTCAGCTCTCCTTTCATGTAACAATTAGTGGCCGCATAATATTTAACTATTTTAATTAGGATAAAAGCATTTAATTAAAATAGGGTAGGAATAATTATTGCAGAAGTTGGAGGTTTAATGGTAGATCTGTCCGTGCAAGACTTATGCTGGCTTGATGGAATGAGCATTTCCCTTTAAATATCACTTTGACGGCAGAAAGAGCACTTCTATTCAATTTCAAATTATATAAATCTAGGCTACTGGTGTGACTGATAATGTTGTAAGCCTTCTTAAGAGGTAATGGCATTTTGCCACCATACATTATTAAAAATAACAGCACATGGAGTCATAAGCACCTTTATTCCCTTGGTAATTACATTCTTTGAGAGTAATCATATAGTAAAAGGATGGTCAAAGCTTGACATTTTGGAAGCAAGGAATATAAAAGGGTGATTCCGACTGTAGTGTAATGTAAGCAATTTTGGATACACGTGTGACAAGAATGAAGGTAAGATGTGGTTCAGAGGACCACAGAACTGTCAGATTTGTTCAGTGAAAGAATGCAAAGTCTAGGTTCAAAATGTAAGAAGAGAGAGACTAGATCAGGGGTGTCAAACTGCCAGCCCATGGGCCGGATGCGTCATGGCAAAACCGCACCCACCCCCATTGCCGGCAATGGAAAAAAAGTCACGATACGTCACGACACGTCATGTGACGTTGCGGGTTTGACACCCCTGGACGAGACTGAATCTACGGTGATGTCATGAACATATTCGTTGTGGTGTTATTGCCCTATCTAGTACGAAGACTTCGAATATTAGCTCGATTTATCAGCTCTTGATCAGGGGACATCATAAAAGAGCTAATAACATTTCTGTTCACTTTCAACTTATTTTACTAAAGACTCATTGGCTGAAATACCAAAAGTGCTTTTCAAAAGGCAACAGGACTTTCTTGTTTTTTTTTCCCCCTTAAAAAACATTTCACTTCTCATCCAAGAAGCTTCTTCACCTGTGAACTGAAGAAGCTTCTTGGATGAGAAGCGAAATGTTTTCAAGGAGAATAAAAAAAAAACCACAAGAAAGTCCAATTGCCTTTGGTTACAACCATGACCTGGATCAGGGGTCTTCAGACTTGGCCCTTTTATGACTTGTGGACTTCAACTCCCAGCATTCCTCAGTCGGCCATTTTGATGAAACTGTGGGCTTAGATCCAGACCAGGGGTCTTCAAACGTGGCCCTTTTATGACTTGTGGACTTCAACTCCCAGAATTGCACGCTGGCTGAGGAATTCTGGGAGTTGAAGTCCACAAGTTATAAAAGGGCCACGTTTGAAGACCCCTGACCTGGATGATTGAGAATCTCCATAGTCATTGATTAAAAAGCACCTATAGTTTTTGAAAACACCTTTGCCTTGAATGAAGGAAAATCAGCTGCAAAGTTGAAGGACTGCAGTGCATTATCTCAAATGGAAAAGAACAATGGCATTCTAAAATCCCTCTAGAACTCTGTGTACAGCACAGAATTAAGTGCTTAATCATTAATGTATGTTCCGGAAGGCAACATGTTTGCACACATTGGATGCAACTTTCCCAGAGCTGCTGCGGGGATGATTGGATGATATTAGAAGTGGGTTTAGAAAACAATTTCTGCAAGAAAACAAAAAAATGCTGTCAGGTTCCTTCTCTTTTGGAAGCAAGCCAGAAGCTCAACAGCTGCAATTGTCCTTGAATGAACAAACTCAGTTGTTGAAGAACACAAGCTGAGTAGGAGAGCCCGTGCAAAGGGAAAACCAATGCAAAATGACAGCTAATTAGAATTCCTGTAGGCTTTATCAACAGGTCTGCAAAATACAGTAATTAAGCTATAACTGTGAAAACATGCCGCTTTGATGTTTTTGAGAAAAAGCGAACAAGCTTAAAATTACCCAGTTCAAAAATTATTGAAAATCATCACTTAAAATCTTCTTTATAATGATACATATAATGTATCTACTGCTGCAATAATTTTTGCAATTACTGCAATCAAACTCGGGACTAATTTAATTTCTCTATAAATCATACAATACACTAACTTCCCAACTTCCATCCCTTCAGGCTTTTTAAATTGTAATGGAAAGATCTTTCTTTCTTTCTTTCTTTCTTTCTTTCTTTCTTTCTTTTTCTTTCTTTCTTTCTTTCTTTCTTTCTTTCTTTCTTTCTTTCTTTCTTTCTTTCTTTCTTTCTTTCTTTCTTTCTTTCTTTCTTTCTTTCTTTCTTTCTCTTTTTAATTCTTTCTCTTTTTAATTCTTTCTTTCTTTCTTTCTTTCTTTCTTTCTTTCTTTCTTTCTTTCTTTCTTTCTTTCTTTCTTTCTTTCTTTCTTTCTTTCTTTCTTTCTTTCTTTCTTTCCTTCCTTCCTTCCTTCCTTCCTTCCTTCCTTCCTTCCTTCCTTCCTTCCTTCCTAAAACACCATACTCCCTAACTCAGGAGTCTTCAAACTTGGCCCTTTTATGACTTGTGGACTTCAACTCCCAGAATTTCTCAGCCAGCATGCCTGGCTGAGGAATTCTGGGAGTTGAAGTCCACAAGTCATAAAAGGGCCAAGTTTGAAGACCCCTGCCCTAAGTGGACAGAGTCAGGACCACTTCTGGGAATGATGTTCAGAGATCTTAAGGAATAATATGGATTCCTTAGTTTCTTGATAGCTTCCAGAAGCACACACACACAAATGCAACCCCACACACACCCAAGGTTGCAAAAGTTTGGGGGGCTTCGAATCCTCCAATGTGATTCTACCATCCATTAATGTCTTATGAGCCTCCAGTTTCATTTTTAAAACATTAGGATGCATTGTTTAATTGTCACAAACTCCTATAGAGAAAGAGAAGGCAAAAAGATTATTTATCTGAAGCAAAACAGCCAGCTGCTTAGGGAAATCTGAGGTTTGAATTAAGCCAGCATTGGCTTTTATTCTTTCAGGGGAGGCTGCCTCAAGATGCAATAAAGACAAGCCACCATTAAATCCTAAACAACAACAACTGACAAATGGCCTAAAGCTAGATAAAGGTCAGCTGTTATGGATACAATTCTACTCAGGAGGAATTAACGAGGTTTTCCCTAATGACCTTCAGCTGGAGTTTGGGCCTCTGACACACAAAAAGCTTTCCATTTCACACACTTGGCTGTTAGAAAAAGATTTTGTGTTTGTTGCATTACACTTTGGAGTCAATGTTGGATTTTATCTGCTTGAACTCTGACAACGAATCTTTAACTGCTTATTAATTCAGTAGTAAGTATTTGATTTCTTTATATTTTTCCTAGTTATCACGTCACTTGGTAACCATGTTGTAGCTTAGAGAAAGCTTTAAATTTAGAGGCAGGCTTTAAAGTTTTGGTGATCTGTGCCAGATACAGGGAAAGTGTCTCCCTGTGAATCTCCATAATGGAAAAACCAATTTTATTACTGTTTGATCCAATATGAACTCCTGTTTATGGCCTTTATAGCTGAACAATTGAAGTTTTGGTCCAAAAAGAAGAAGTTGAAATGTGTTAAATTAGGGTCTGTGGTTACTAAAGTAAATGCACACAGTGAAATCACATACTTATTGGATATAGTTTTAGTATATAGTTGATATGGTTTTTAAGACACTTTGTGGAGAATCTCCAGTGCTAAATAAATGTCACAGCCAAAAATATTATTATTTTTTTGAGAAATTCAGGGTGGGTTGGAATTTATACTTCCAGAGCACAGTTACTTTCTCTTATGTTTGCAAATGTGCTAATGTAATGTCTGTAGTAACCATTTTGCTAATTAAAATGGATTTTAAGAATTAGTTGCCAAGATCCCAAGGGAAAACCAGTGCCATATTTTATAGGTTACTCATATCTGTATAAGTAAAGGCCAAAAGCAGGTTATTTATGTCATCATCATCATCATCATCATTGTTGTTGTTATTATTATTATTATTATTATTATTATTATTATTATTATTATTATTATTATTATTATTATTATTATTATTATTATTATTATTATAAAAAGGGAAAACTAAAAGCCTTCTGAATCAGACCAATTTTTTTCAAACCGAATAATAATAATAATAATAATAATAATAATAATAATAATAATAATAATAATAATATAATAATAATAATAATAATAATAATAATAATAATAAATATCGCGACCTGGCCATCGAAACTGCGCGATTATGGATGAAACGTGTAACAGTGGTACCCATTGTCATCGGGGCACTGGGAACTATGTCCAAAAACTTTGCAAAATACATCAAGAAATTGCAGCTTCCTGCAATAACTCCAGCAATGTTACAAAAAACTGCGCTACTCGGAACATCTTATATTTTAAGAAGGTACCTGGTTGACACCTAGGATGCTGGTAGCAACCCGTGTCAACAATCAGCGCCAGCCAATTTGAATGTTCAGTTGACTGAGGTTCATGTTTAATGAATAAAAGATAATAATAATAATAATAATAATAATAATAATATAACAACAACAACAACAATAATAAAGTTGGAAGGGACCTTGGAGGTCATCTAGTCCAACCCCCAACTTTAAAGTGGAATACACTTTGTTCTGCTGTCCTGTCTAAGAGACTTCATGGATCTGACACTCCAAGCAACCTACTAGATCTTTGCATGCTATCATCAATATGCTGCCCGATTCTTTTTTCATTACTTATAATAGCTTTTATCATACTTCAAAGACAGAGTTAATTAGAGAAGATATTAAGAAAAGCTGCCTCTCAGAGACTTTGGCTCTCAGTTATTATAACCACTTATCAGCACGCATTATTATGCTATCAGACTAATAACTAACGTATCGTAAAATAGCTGTACCCTATTCCCAGGATCAAGATGCAGTGAAGGTGTTAGAAAAGTCTTAAGCTGTATTGCCATCTATCGGTCCATGTATAGCATAGCAATTTCTATTGATTTATGTTTATGCAATTTGGCTTGACAATTGATTGGTCAATGGGTGTGCTTAGTCGTGGCTCCCTAATTCGCCTTATTTAGTGAACAATTGTAGAGTTTGTTGCTATCAAACTCAGAACAGGAGAGTGAACTTTAAAATATGTCATAATGCACCTAAGTCCCGTAGCTTTCTGGCACTGTGATTAACTGGTTAGGATATTGAAGCTGGACAGTGAAAGTTTAGATTCAAACTCTGATCTAGTTTATTTATTTAATCTGATTTATACAGCTGGACATCTCACATATTCTGGGTGGAGTAGAATAAGGAAAACAATAAATATATATAAAAATGATCATTATTAACAGTAGAAAAAGTCATTATTAAAATATATCAACCACCAGGCATAGGAAAGAGTAAATATTAATTCCAGTGCTGGAACCATTTTAAAATGTCATTGGTCCCCTGGAACTTCCAAGGCCTGATGGTATAACCAGATCTGAGGGACTTCTAGATCAAAGTTCCTCAAAAGGAACGGAGATGTGGAATCTCCAAACTAGATTGGGGAGAGGTGTGAAGAAGGGGGCCAAACTTGGCATTCTTGTACAGTAGGAAGCGGCACAGATATTACCTGAAACCTTTATCTGATTGTTCAGATGCAGTCAGAATGCAATCAGTCTGGTGAGATTCTTGTAAACAGGCATGCAGAAATAAAGAAACAACCTTAATCAGTTCGTGGTGTTGTTCTGATTCCTTGTGCCTGATGTGGGCTAACTTAATGCCCAGAGGCAAAATGTTCCATAAAGTGGGGACCCTGGGCAGAGACAGTCTACCTCTTGCCACCCACCCAGTATAGGTCCCAGGCATAACCTGTCAGCCAGATCTAATGGGACTGCAGATATAATTGGGGAAAAGTGGTCCCTCAGATAACCCAGCCCCATGCCATGAAAGTCTCAGGATTTAGAACATTAGGAAACTGCTTCGTAACCTTCCCATTTCTTTCAAGCTATCCTATTTCATAAAAGCTAGAATAAAAGGGATACGCTAACTCAGTGTGTTTTAAAGAAAAGGTGGGAAAAATGAGGTGCATTTGTAGTAAGATGATCCTATGTTCTTTTGCTGAGGTTTCCCCTTTCCAGATCCATTCCTCTGTGGATTTATATCACAATCATTCCATGTTTGTTTTTAAGAAGCATAGTAATTGTAAAGGCAGGAAGAATTATAATGATCAGAGCAAATGCAGAAGAAAAAAAATAAAGCTACAGTTCTGTGGTCTATCAATCTTCTCTTCCTCATTCTCCTGCATTGGGAAAAAAAACCATTCGTGTCAGATACAACCTATCTATACTTCATTCTTCTAATCCATTCAATTTCATGGTTGTTTTTAAATGCATTTAATCTTAGAACTTTAGAGTTGGAAGCAGCCATTGATTGTAATTTTCTGCACAGCGCAGGGATCCTAATTAAAACATCCCCATTTTATAGCTATTCAGCTTCTGTTCTTAAGACATCCAGCCAAGGTAGATGTTTGGGTAACTGGTTTCATAACCCAACTTTTAAAGGAAGTTTGTTCTAACATTTGAGATCAATTTGTGTTGCTATAGTTTCCTGTGGGCATTAGAGAATTGTTCTTTGTGTTCTTTTTTTTTCCCCTGCACATTCTTTCAGGTGTTTGAAGAGTGTGATTTGATGTCTCTTGGGTCTGTTTTTTGGAGTGACACATTCCAGGTTCCTTTCATCTTTCTTTAAATTCTTGTTCCTGATCATCTTCATAAACGTGTGCTAATCTGTTCCACTATCTGTCTACCCAAAACTGTGTTCTTTGGGCCTGTCCAACACAGAATATAGGAACTACTATTTTCTGTGACTTATTACAGGTAGTCCTTACAATCACAACTGACCCCAAAGTTTCCATTGCTAAGCAACAGACCTGTTAAGTGAGTTTTGCCCCGTTTTACAACCTTTCTTGCCACATTGTTAAGTAAATCACTGTGCAGGTGTTAAGATAGCACAGTTAAGTGAATCCAGCTTCCCCCATTGACTTTGCTTGTCAGAAGGTCGCAAAAGGGGATCACGTGACCCCAGGACACTGAGGCCGTCATAAATAGGAGTTGGTTGCCAGGCGTCCAAATTTTGATCATGGGGATGCTGCAATGGTCGTAAGTGTGAAAAACGGTCATAAGTCACTTTCTTCAGTGCCGTTGTAGCTTTGAACAGTCACTAAACGAACCGTTGTAAGTCAAGGACTGATTGTACTTTTGATATAGCCTAAAAACTGTCTTTGCTGTTTTCACAGCGATATCACAATGCTGGTCATTTGGTTTGTTATCATCTACTCTTTTAAAATCTTTTTAAAGTACTATTTTCTTCAGTTCTTTGCCCTTTCAGTGGATTTCGGTTTGCCTTTGTCATGCATATATTACTTTTTAAGATGTTACTTAGCAGCAGTTTGGGGATTTTGGAGAAATCCATGCCATGAGCAAATGGATAGATATCTCTGGACGTTCGATCCTCCCAGCTCTCTAGCCAACCATGACATTTTGTGGCATGCAGCTGTCGTTTGGATCATTGCAAATTGTTGTGCAGTTGGCTAATAATGTTACTGGTCTGACTGCTAGTAAACCACCCTAATGTTTATTTTGTTGGCACATGTAGACATTGTCAAAGGAAGCATTTGCACCAAGCGTATTGTTGTATTTATTTATTTGTATCCCATGTTTATTATTTTTATGCCTACCTTAAGGCAGCAAATGCACATAATACTCCTTCCTTTTCCTATTTTTCCCACAATAACAATCCTGTGAAGTGCATTGGGCTGAGAGAGAGTGACTGGCTCAAAGTCACCCTGTTGGCTTTCATGTCTCAGGCAAGACTAAAACTCACTACCCAGTGGTGGGATTCAGCCGGTTCGCACCATTTCGGCAGAACCGGTAGCTAATTTTTTGTTGCCCAGGCCCAGAATGGACTTCTGGAAGTGGCATCCACACAGAGAACCAGTTGTTCATATATTTGAATCCCACCACTGTGACTACTTCCAGAGGTACCCAGCAGAATTTCATGCCTAAAGTGGGACTAGAACTCATAATCTCCTGGTTTCTAGCTTGGTGCCTTCACCACTAGACCAAACTGGCTGATTGGTTTTACTTGACAATCAATATGAAAAAAATTAACAAAGAGTGGAAGATGCGGTTGGCAGCATTCTTCCAATATGACCTTGGAAGTAATAGTTAAGGTCACAATAACTCAGCCACCAAGGAGGAGGGCAGGAGTTATTAGCAAGAATATCTAATTGAGGGGGGCAGACATCCAGATGTAGTTAAGATGTACTATTCCACTTAAAGTAGACATTAGTTAATTAAACAGAAACAAAATGAAGTAATCTTAGCAGCCACTGGAGTCATTTTTCTTTATATTCTTCTAGGAGAACAATTGATTTATACAAATGAAGCAAAGCATAATGTGTTTCAGCTGTCAGTGGATGGGTTTCTTCTATTACAGAGTTATAGAAGTATTTTAGCTCCTCAGCTGGTTATGCTACAACCTTTGACAAGGAGAAAAAAAGAAAGAAAGAAAAACTGGCTGTTTTTATCAGATTATGTAACCGTTTACAAGTTCTACAGACATACCAAACCAGTGAACTTCACAGTATTTTCTGTTATATTATCTATTTCATTTCTGGGTGGAAAAATAAACAACTGGAGGGTATGAATGCAACACTCTTAATATTAACTTAATATTTTAATATTAATATGAAATATTAATATTAATATTTTTTTATCTTGAAAAGGAATAAATACGAGTTACCCTGTGGTAAGACGGGCAGCCAATAAATTTGATAAATAAATATATTGCTGCAATTTACATCCCCCCCCCAAATATATGATCATTGAGACTACCTGGATTAATTACAACACTATTAAAACTGGAAAGCTAGATAAAGGTTTAATTCAGGGAACCCCAAATTCTACAGTTGATTCAGATTATGCATCACACCCCAAACATTTATGATATGATAGCAATGTAATAAAAAGTGTTTTAACTAATGGTACTATGGATAATAATAACAAGGGATCATCCCATTGATGCTTGGCAGTTGATATCAACCACATGGGGTACCCTGATTTAATCTGATATAAGAATCAATCCATTCTGATTTAAAAAAAAAATACAGTCAATGCTTGAGGGCTATAAGTAAGACTGGCACTGTGATAATCTGTAAGGTGGTTTGTTTAAATTTCCATTTGTGTTGTAAGACATGCTACTTTCAAACCATGGTTTGAGGCATTACATGAATTCCCTTTCAATGTTTGCACCCTTGCAAATTTTGATTTAATCTGATTTTTCCCTTATTTTTTTTAATGGTTTTCCGAAGGAATGCTTTTTTTTTTACTTTCTGCTCCACTTTTGTCTAAGAAAAGCACTTTTACAGCAAGCAACTCAGGGACAAATGATATAATTCTACCCCCTGCGCCCCTTGGCTATGTTTGAAAAATAGGGAACAGAATTGTCCTTTGCAATTATATCAAACCCAGCATGTTTCTTTGCTTCGATTCCACCATGCTTTACAGTCTGTGCGAAAAAGAATTTCCGTCCAGTACTTGGCTATCTTACTTGGCTTTTACTTCCAGAAAATTGACATTCTCTAAGGAAGACTTCACCTGTACGGCAGTAGTTTTGTTTTAATGAGAATTTCTGGCTGGTAATATTTTAATATTTGAGCTGGAGACTCCAGGGAAACCTTTATATGGATTAGCTCACCTTATGTATTACTGGAGATGGATTCATCTAATAAGTGTGAGAATTACCCTGCTGGATTCCATTTATAAATATGTGTGTGTGATGGGAAAAACAAAACAAAGATGTCTTAAATTCGTTCCAGGGTCTGTTCCATACGTAAACATTGATGTGACAACTAAAAACTGCCGTATGCTAGTAGGAATCCTAAGAATTGGGAGATATCACGTCTGCCTTCTCACTGGGCGTGATCCTTGTACTCCTTACAGCGTGAATCTCAAAGAGCTCCCAAAAATCATTTTAAAAATCCATGTCACCCTTTCAGGTCAACTTTAATTAACTCAAAAGTAAACAATGAGCTATAAGTAAGAACCAGGGGAATGAGGAGTTATTATTTGGACTACAGGCCATCTGCTTCTCAGGGTGTTATGGGAAGAATTGTTAAGATAGCTAAGATAGATAGAATTTGTTTGTTAAGATGTTTTGTCTGAACTTGGTGGAAATCACTGAAAACTACTTACCGATAGTTGACTGTCCTAATCCTTTTTGTCCTCCCTTCCAGTTCTCATAAAAATTGATGAAAACTACTTTTCAAAGGAGATGAAAAAGTTGATGGAAACCTCATGGTGTTTTGTACTCAGTTAGTTCCAAGAGGAATGTGTGAATGTTCCCTTTTTCATTCATTGCAGTCGTCCTTCTATTGATTTGCTCTTTTCAAATTATGCTTTCATAGCATCTCAAAGGAAGAGCTGAGGAACAAACTTTGCTGGGGGTTTTCCTAGTAGCACTACTATATCATCAAAGGTTGGGCCCATGTTTTATTGAAAACAATGGCTAAGTTTACGTAACCCATAAAACAAACCACCATATGGCAAGGATAATTTCTGAATCTGGTCTTTCTGTCTCCATGCTGTGTTTCTACCTAGAAGGTTCCTTTCTTTAATGGGGGAAAAATGGAAGAAGTAAGTTGTTCAGTCACATGGCTGACTGAAGTGCAACCTGCCCAAAGCCTTTTAATCTAGCCTAATTCATGGTTCATTGTGTCAGGTAAAACCCATAGCATTGGGTTAATTGAGTAACCTATTGTGTGGTCACCCATGCCTAAGGGCTATGTGAACACAGCCATGGACTGGAGGTATCTGGAAGTTGTCTTTTGGAAGGACCTCTGGAATTGAAGAAGATTCTGCCTTTCAGAACACCCCAGGAAGGGATGCTGGTTTCAATGAAACTTCTCCTGTGTATGCTAACCATTGTACACTTCTGTGAAGATTTCCACATAAATGAAAGATTGTGGCGGAAGCGAGCAGAGGAGATGCTGGCCTCTTTAGAAGAACAGTGATAAGTCTGTTTAATTTCTGAGTTGATCTCAATCTATAGGGCACTTGTGCCAGTTATAAAGAAACCAGTTATGCTTTAAGAACAATATCTGGGCATTTCTAGTATATTGTTTGATGAGGCTAAAAAAAATGAAAGTATCATAAAATAAAATTCAAACCAAGGACACCATCCATACCAATCAAAACACTTTTAACTGCCTTTCCATCGGGTTAGCTCGGAGTGAAGCACAGAGGGAAATTTTGAAATATGACATTATATATATAAAAAAAAGTCATAGGACTTCTCCATATCCTTGCTAATGCCTCCAGAAACTGCTTATCTTTGCAACAATCAAAACATTCATCTTCAGCTCTAGGTTGCTTGCTCAGCATGAAACAGTCACTGGAAAGCAAGAAAAAATCTATATGCCAAAGTGTCAAATCTATGAGCCATATTCAGGTCATGAAATGGCAGCAAATAGTTGCTGGTCAGGTTTTCAAAGAATCCATGAGGAAGAAATTATTGTTTCTTCAACCTGTACTTTAGCTATCTTCTTTCAGGGAAATGAATAACCCATCATCAAACCAGCCACCCTCTGTCTGGTATCTTTCTAACCTATGTCTATGGCAGGGGTAGGCAACCTTGGCTCTTTTATGACTCGTGGACTTCAACTCCCAGAATTCCTGAGCCAGCCACACTGAGGGGAAAGGGAGAGGTTTCCAAGCTGAGCCACGCTGGGTCAGGAATTCTGGGAGTTGAAGTCCACGAGTCATAAAAGAGCCAAGGTTGCCTACCCCTGGTCTATGGCTACTTCCAGGGATAGTGCTAAAAGAGTAGTTTGTTCAGTCATGAAATACTGGACCATTTCAAAGACTAGAAGAGGTTGCAAAAGACAAGAGAAGTAACATGGCTACTTTACTTTTAGTAGGAGGGACTATGCTTCTGACTTCATTGAAACTTGGCATCCTTGTTGAAGAGCTGAAGAACCCTAACAGCAGAAACTTTTATACACATTTCTAAGCTATTTCTAATTCAATGTGTTTCTGAAGCCAGAAAGAGAAATAATCTGGTAAGTGGTGTCTAGAAGAAAAGCTTTTTCTGCTGTGTGGCTCTCACCATCTGGAGCACCTTGCCTCATGAGGTTGGATCCTCTCCCACCCTTTTAGCCTTCCAAAAGGCCTTGAAGACATGGCTATACATAGCCTGGTACCCCTGTGGGATGTGGCACATGGGAGATGGCTGATGGAGTCGGGAACACGCCTCCTCCTCCTGCTTAAAAATTTGATTGAATTTTTAAATTTAAGACCTTTGTTTATTGCTTACATGTTTTCTACTGCATTTTATTCAATGTCTGTAAATTGCCCAGAGTCACTTTTGGTGACACGTGCAGCATACATGTTTTGATAAACAAATAAAACCATATTTAGTACACATGTAATGGAAATGTGAATCCACTCTGTATTGTAACTCAGATTCCTAGCCAGCATGGTCCACAGAGGGTACCAGATTAGGAATAAAAGAAGAAAATTATGTTCGCATTCTGCAATAATTCATAAAAGTGCTCCTTTTCTACCCAGTGTTGATTTTTATCTCCCCTTTTTCTATTTGGCTTGGCTGGTTTGGTTTCCTCAGGAAGTCACCTGAAACCAACTGTTGTAAACTGTGGCTTATGTGTTAATGTATCACATTAAGTAGCCATAGTGGCTTTTTCTGCTTGCTTGACCCACCTATGGCTTAACTTCAGATGAGAATTCCGCTTTATCCAAGGGATTGTTATGTTGGAGGCAGTTCCACCTTGAGCAGAAAAAAAAATGTAATACAGGCAGAACGCAGGAATTGTGGTCTCTATTCTGACAGGAAGGAATATCCTCTAGAGAAAATGGTTCAGAAGAGCAAACATTGGTTTTCTTTTTATGGATATAAATGCATGATTTTCTTTTTAGTGCATTGGAGAAAAGTTTAGCATTCATGTTACCGAAATTATCCGTGAGCAAATTTAGATTCTATAAATTTTTTTGGTGGAGGCAAACAATAATGGTTAGATATCAATATATTCTGTTCCGTAATCACTTATGACTCAGTTGGTTAAACGAGGCAAGCAAGTTTTTGTTTTATGATTATCAAAAGACTCTGGTACTTTGAGGTTAATATGTTTCTCCTACATGGGGATTTTCAGATTCACAATTATCTTATCCTTATGCCAAGGAGTTTTGCAGATAAATTAAATTGCCTTTCCAGAAAAAGGAATTAAAGTAATGAAAAGAGTATGGCGAAGGGGGGGGGGGAAACACCACTTTTGTTTTATTTGGAGCCAAACACATGTGTAAATGAAAGGAAACAAGGCTAACCGTATTTGTACAATTTCTCTGCACGTGAGTCCAGCCCTATTACATTTCCCTCTGTGATAATGCTGGCACATGCTGTGTTAAATTCTGTTTTGCAGTTTCTCAGAAGTTTCCGTTGTCTGAAAAAGAGGCTTCTGAATTTATTTTCTCTTGCTTGCAGGGTGCTGGTAAAGGAATGTAAAGTTCACATTGGGCATAGGGAAGGAAGGAATGAGCCATTAAAGGGGACATTTGCCAAAAAAAGATTGCATAGTTGTGAGAAAGACAGAAGCATAAGAAAGAAGCTCAGAATAACTCACTTGATTTTGTTTAGTATAAAAAGGGACAGGCTTTCAAGATTCTGTTATTCTATCTTAGTATAACGAAGTGCTTTCCTGGAATTCTTGCCATGTGTGTTTCTCGACCCTGCCTTCTTGGAAGAGCTGACATCAGTCTTGTTCAATAGAAGTCACAACACTCACACACCCCCTCCTTTTGCCTACTTGATCACTAAACATGTGCACAACACTGTGCTCCATCCGCAAGAATTTATCTGAATTTTTCTTCTTGAAGCTTATGTTTAAGCCCATGAGTTTTCACTAGAAAGACAGACAGAAAGATAGATTGATGAAGGAAGGAAGGAAGGAAGGAAGGAAGGAAGGAAGGAAGGAAGGAAGGAAGGAAGGAAGGAAGGAAGGAAGGAGCTTCTTCCGTTACCCCACTGCATGGAATTATTTGGCCTGCAAATTTCTTTTAAATACATCACATTAAGACATTCCAGCTTTCTGTAATTCTTGAAGTGCCTCTGACTTTTCCCCACTGCTCTGCTATTACTACTGGGGAGTGAGCAATGTGCAGCTTTGTTTTTTTGGTGCTTTCAGCCCCATAGCCTGGAGAGCGAAGCTATTTTAATAGGGATAGGAAAAATATTGTTCGGCTCACATTTTATCATGAACCAATTTATGTTTCATCAACTGATGTCTGTGAGTTGCAATGCAATTATATCTTGCTAGGCACAGTTTGAAATTTATTTATATATAAAAGGTTTTGCCTGCCAGCTACTTCCTAAAGCTTCTGGTAGTTTACAATAACTGCAAGAAAAGAACAAAGCACAATTGAATCCCCTAACTAATTAAAAGCACTTCCTTTTATTCTCAATACCCAAACACCCCGTCAGCTTTAAGTGTCCTTTTAAAGGGCAGAGAGTTAGGAAACGTGATATTTGAATAGATTTCCACTGCTTTACAGTTCACAAGGGTGTGAACCATACCCTCCCTTAAACTGCAGATCATCTAGGCTAAAACTGCTGTGAAAGACAGTCTGTATGTTTCTGGGAGCGGAGCCATATAGGTTTTATAGGTGATGATCAGCGCTTTGACCTCCGCAGACTTGGAACAGCACACAGAACAGATCATTGGTGTCCCACTGTTAAGTCTGCTACTTCCAGTTAAAAGAAGGGTCAACGTATTTGAGGCCACTTAGAGCTTCTGCCCGGTCTACAGAGAGTGCACTATGTAGGGCATATTGTGGGAGTCTGTGAGGGCATGAATTGTTAATATCGCTCAGTCCCAAAAAAGGCAACATGAAGATCTCTGCCGACCGAGGAGGACTTGTGTGAATCCAGGAGAGAGAATGCAAATTTGAATTAAAATATAGCCAGATGAATTACTGACAGGCAGTAATTGCTCTTTCCTGCCAGGATCTCGTCTGTGCTTGTTTGGATATTTTAGTCTACACCAATGGATGATGATCTTCCATGACAGTTGTTGAATACGAAACTGCATTTTGTATTTTGCTGTTCGAAGTGGTGCAATATAGTTTAAAAGGAAAAAAGAAACACAGCAGTGAATCTCGAGTGTTAGAGAATCTCAAGTATTAGACATGAAAATGTCTAGATTATAGTAAATAGCATGCAGCATACAACGCATTAGGCATTTTTATCTGAATGTTTTTTTCTAGATCAGGCACAATTGCGTACAGAAATGCCTGTATTAGAACTTTGGCTATGAAGCTTTTAATGTTAAATTACAGGTTGATGAAATGAATGGAAGGGGAGAAAATAAGGTGAAAACAAGGACACCTGTTCCGATATTCTGTCAGATTGCTTCCATCTATTGTCAGTTTTCACAACCCAAAGACACAAGAGCTCAGGCATGTTGAATTGAACATGTGTTCTCCATTTCCAGAAGTCAAATAAGAGTTTAAAGAGACAGGGGCTCTGGTAGTGGTGATGATGGTGGTTTTGTTTAACACAGGTGATGTTTAGTCTGAAGGCAATTTGAAAGCAGGAACTGAATAGGTTAATGTATGCTGGTTCCTTTGAGCCAATCTAATAATTGTTTGCAGCCACCAATGTTTTGTAATGTGGCTCCTTTTTTTGTCCCAGAAAACCAAATCATGTCCCCATCCTTTCCTATATAAGAAAACATGTTGGATGAAGCCATTATCGGAAGTTATGGGTGACACAATGCTAGGTTCCTATCAGTTAATTCCACCTGAATGAACAGCACTTTACTACCCTTTGCATGAGTTGATTAAGGAAATGATTGTCTCAATTAGCAAAAGAAAACATTTCTGTGTAAATGGGATTAACTAGATCAGCTCTATAATCTGCTAACACTGGTATGGAGGGAGGGAGGGAGGGAGAGATGATTTGTCCTTTGATTTACAGTGGTACCTCGTTACTCATCACTAATTGGTTCTGGGAAGTGCAATGAGTACCAAAAACAATGAGTACCAAACAAATTTTTCCCATAAGGAATAATGTAACGAGTCACAAAACAGCTGACACCGACAAGTTCTAGCTTGTGCATTGAGCATCAAGCCAACATTGAGTACTGGGACAAAATGTTTGCATCAAAATGCATGGAGTACCAAATTCAATAAGTTTCAAAGCAGTTGAGCATCAAGGTACCACTGTATTGGTATATATTTTCGGTAGCACTGATCCTGAAACTGTGCTTACTCATGTATACTATCTGATTAGTGCAATTGTCAGACTCTTTGGGCTGGTCCTTGAATCCTCTGGGTACATGAAAAGAATAGCTGAGATGAGTTAAACTTGTGAAGGAAGAGTTTTCTGAAAGTGAGCATGACCTGTTCTGGCCCTCCACATGAGAAGTGATTTCATTATAATAATAATAATAAAGTTGGAAGGGACCTTGGAGGTCATTTAGTCAAACCCCCTGCTCAGGCAGGAAACTCTATACCATTTCAGACAAATGGCTGTCCAGTCTCTTCTTAAAAACTTCCAGTGTTGGAGCATTCACCGTTTCTGGAGGCCGGTTGTTCCACTGGTTAATTGTTCTAACTGTCAGGAAGTTTCTCCTCAGTTCCCAGGTTGCTTCTCTCTTTGGTTAGTTTCCATCCGTTGCTTCTTGTCTTGCCTTCTGCGGCTTTGGAGAATAGCTTGACTCCCTCTTCTTTGTGGCAGCCCCTGAGATATTGGAAGACTGCCATCATGTCCCCCCTCGTCCTTCTCTTCATTAAACTAGACATACCCATTCACAGACTATTTTAATGTTTAAAACGGATCAGATGAATTGATCCTTGGCATGCAAGACAAAGAAAGTCAACATTGAGAGTTATTTCAGTATTTTGAGCATGTATTTGCACCGCTATTTATTGGACCATTGACTTCAATGAAAGAGAGAGAACATTTGACAGCAATAAATGGAGGGAATCGCACGAAACTTCCTTTCCCCCCAAGCCTCTAATTTGTAGAATAACTTGCCTTCCCATATCAGTGTGCATCTGTTTATCAATCAATCAGCCAGAGCACAGAAAGGCTGCCAGACAAAACCCGTATGTTAATGAACTGTAGCTCTCAGTCTCCATCACCATTGGGCATCTCTTCCTAGAGCTATTTGGAACAGTATTTCAGTAACATCTGGAATGTCAACACTTGCCTATATATTATGGCAGAAGTATAAATATTGTAACTTTGGGGAGGAGGATGAGTGGAGAAATCATGTGGCGCGTGTAAAACCTATTTTTAAGATATCTTAAAATCATCTATGACATTTACTGATAAATTTAAAAAAAACAACAACACAAGTGTCATGTGGATCAAAAAGCTCATTCTATCATAGAAAAAAACACTCTCTGGTGAGGCTACATTTGGAATTACAGAATAACAGAATAATAAGAGTTGGAAGGGGCCTTGAAGATCTTCTAGTCCAACCCCGTGCTTGAGTAGGAAACCCTATAATATTTCAGGCAAATTGTTGTCCAATCTCTCCTTAAAAATCTCCAGTGTTGGAGCACCCACAAATTCTGGAGGCAAGTCATTTTTTCCCCCATTTCCACTGGCTCTTTTCTTCCAGTGTATACAATGCAGTGTATACAAAATACAAAATTGTATTTTGTAATTATTCTTGACACTTTCCTTCTTCTAAGCTAGTTTTTCATTATTCTACTATTTTCTCCTTAGTTAGCAATAATTGCATATGTGCCTGCCTCTGTGTGTATCTATGTGTATGATTGCATATGTGTGTACACAACAGACACACTCACCCACACAGTCATACATAGGAGATATTTTTGAAATCTCACCTTTTTGGCTGCTGACCAACCTCACAAGAGTCACCAGGAATTATTAATAAAAATGCCTGCAGTGTTCCCTCCCTCCGTTCCTGGGGAAAAAAAAACAAACATTTTTCATGAATCACTCCCAACCTGAGATTGAATGAGTCTTCTGTACTGTTTCTTGTGACTAAATGAACAATTGGTTACTGGAGGTATTGTGGAAGGCAAAGCAGACTCCCCGGCGAGACCAGAGAAGGGAAAAAAAAAACTTTTGAAAATGGCAGAATGCGCTGCATTTTGTCTTAGATCGACTTTTGCATCATGGTTCCAACAAGAAAATTGGGTACAGCTATTCATGCAGAATGAAAAGAAATGGAATGTGATTGTATGGTGCAGTGGACAGAAGGGGCTAATGTCAGGCCGTTGTTCTTCTCTCCGAGAGAGCAGATCTGTTGTTGAAGTCTATTCTGGGCCCATCTATCACCAGAAGGTAATAGTTAGAATAATTCAAAGCATGCCAGTACACCTTGTAGATTCTGTTCTTCCCTATTGGATTAGTTTGTTCTAAACGAGACAATCCGGTGCTAAGTGCTTCTAACTACAGTATTATGGAATTCCAAAGTAACTACACCATTTTCTCTTTTTAAAGCAGAAAGCATTAAAATGTTTCTTTAAAAATTATCATTAAAATTAGGGGGGGGGGAAATGATGTAATTATTCCTGGTGCCAATTTTTGATTCTGTGTTTTTTAAAAAACAGGTTCTTGCAAAATAACCTGAGTTATAGAAACCATCAGTGCACCTTCATCTGATGAAGCTTCTGGAGTTTCTCTGATATTCAGACCCAGGTACTACATTCTATATTTACCTTTGACATCAGACCTAATAAAATAATAGAACTGTAACCTGTTTTTTGAAAGCAGATTATTATTTCTAAAAATGGTAAAGCTTAAAGAGAAATGCTTTAGGGATGATTATCTAGTGGAGAATTTTGGAATTGCTTTGATTTGCCTGTGAGCAAAATGCTGTATCGCTGGTCCAAATTGCTCAACTTGACAAAGAAGTGATGTTACAATTGTTTCAAGGGTATCTACTTTCTAATTTAACTTATATTTGGATAGGACTGGCTCACCCAATTTGTGATCTATCAATTAAAAAGTAGTTGCACTACAGTCCCCTGAAGTTTTCTAGTTTTGACCCCTGATCTGTATTTTGGGTGTCCTCTTTTGTGGGATCCAGAATAACCAGTCCTGTTGTTTTTTTGTTTTTTTTAGAAAGGTCTGTTAACCTATAGGATGTGCAATCTTAAAATGTGTTGGTCTATGACCGTAATAATAAAGTTATGTATATGTTGTATGTTCTGAAGAAGCTTCTTGGATGAGAAGTGAAATGTCTTAAAAGAAAAACAAAGAAAGTCTCAAAAAGTAACACACACACACACACACACACACACGCAAGTTTCAGCTAGTCCAAATTATTTCAAGGACAGCATATCTGAAGTGGTGATGGATGGTACTATTTCAAATGCATTGGATTTTCTTCAGCAAAATTTGGGAGAGACAAACTTGACTTGCACTCTTTAATATAGACAAATTATCTGGGAACTGATGTACTGTAGGCGCTTCTTGAGAAACATTGCTGTTTGTAACTAGGGAGGGCGTTATGTATTCAAAATTCTAGAAATTTAATTACTCTTTTAGGGCTTTTTCACATTTGATTTTAATTGCAATATAGGCAAAACCTCGTATGAGTTTAAGAGAAAGGAACCAAAACATATTCTTAGCTTACTGGACAAACTTTGTGCTCTATTCTATCCTACATATACGTGGCACTCATTTATCAAGTCTTAATTAAATTCATTGCTAGTTTATCTTAGTCGTTTCTATCCAAAAGGAATCCTTTTGCAAAGCCCATTCTTACATCACCTTCTCTTTTTGGTGACCCTCTAGTGGCTATTACAGTCCCCACAGTCTAAATCAGTTCACATCTATCAAATTTACTTCAAAGAAAATTCATTGGGAAGACCATAAGGTGGCAATATTTCTCTTTGAGAAATGGACGGGGGGAAAAAGAAACAGGCATTGTTTTTAGTAATAGTCAGACTTGGGTAGTTTGTCAAGAGCTATAGTGACTCGCTCAAATTGTAATTGCTTACATTGTTAAAAGTTTTCCTAGTGGCACAAGTAATTAGGAATGTCACCAGAAACCTATACAGTCATTCCCCCCCCCCCCATTTCCACTGGCTCTTTTCTCCCATTTCCCACTGCAGTGCTGTTTAAATTCTGGAAAATATAAAATGGAATCAGTAAAAAAAAAAAAAAAGTCTTGGAGAATAGGGCCCTCAGCAACTCTGACTATCTGAAAGGTTTGGATTTATAAGCAAAATACAAAATGGAATTCCAAGCTGTTCAAAGGGAGATGCTTCACATTTCATCTGGCCTTCAAGCTTTCCAGAGACATCTGCGAGGCTTAAATAGTACAGGTGCAGATCCGATTCGATTGAGTTGAAAAAGTATGATTTGAGTTGAATTGAGTTGAGTTGTGAAATTAGGTTGGTTTGATTCCTACTTCTGTACTGATTCAAAAATTCCAGCATGGACAGAAGCTTCTGAATGCATATTGATCTGAAGGAATGCAGTTCAATTTTACCTGATTTGGGAACTTTGCGGGAAAGAAACGAATATATAGAGTATCCAGGAGTGTATGTGGTAGCAGAGACATCTTTCTTATGTACTAGTGGCCCGTGGCAAGGTAAAAGAGAACTGCAGAAAGAAACAGAAATAGCAAAATCATATATACATTCATATACATTCTCTAAATAACTAAATAAATTTATTGGTATATTCTGTACTGCTGTACTCCTGCACGTCGCTCTGTTTATCTACTTACTCGCCTGTCCAAAGGTGCTTTTTCAAATGGCAAACTAGACTTTGTTTTTCCTTGAAGACATTTCACTTCTCATCCAAGAAGCTTCTTCAGTTCTGACTTTCAACATTCCTTCTGGGAATTTGACAAGAGAGCAGTGTTTCTTAGCCTTAGCAACTTGAAGGCAGGTGGGTTTCAGGTGTCACAACTAAAGAAGCTTCTTGGATGAGAAGCAAAACATCTTCAAGGAAAAACAAAGAGAGTCCAGTTGCCTCTTGAAAAAGCACCTTTGGGACAACCATGACCTGGATGATGGAGAATCTATTTATCTGCTTTTGGGCTTTGCTTAATACAGATAGAATAGCAATGGCACTTAGACTTATATACCACTTTACAGTGCTTTACCGCATTCTCTGCGTGATTTACACAGCATATCTGGGTCCTCATTTTGCAGGCCTCGGAAGGATAGAATGCTGAGTCAACCTTAAGCCAAGTCAGGATCGAACTCCAGGCTGTGGGCAGAGGCAGCCTGCAATACTGCATTCTAACCACTGCTCCACCATGATTCTTACAAAGAATAATTTTAAAAATCTGACTTTCCCCAGTCTGGTGTTTTTGAGTGTCTCTCATTTCCAAACATTGGTCCATGCTCAGAGCTGAATTCCCAACGTGTCCGATGGACACCAAATTGCGAAGAATGTCTCCTTGCCAAGGAAAATCTTAAGTGAAATCCCATTGAAAACCTGACTAGATTCAGTTGGTCTAATTATAGGAAGGCATCCTATCTGGATTTAGGTAGACCTCACATCACAATCAAGATCCAGAATTTTATGTCACACACTCATTTTAGCATCTTTACCTACCTACCTACCATGGATGCTGGATGTGTAATTAAAAGACACCAATTTTTAATATAGGATTCTTTCTACAGTTACGTTAGTTCAATTATCTTTGTGTATTCTTAACAAGTACAATTATGCATCTGATCCTGGTGTTGGTATGTTAACACCTAGTGAAGGTGTAATTTGGCATAAAAGTTTCTATTGTGAAACTAATATTAATTAACAACTCATCCTTAGAATAATGCAGCGTGAGAGATTTTGGGGTTTTATTTTGACAGCTTTCATTTTCAAAAGGGTAATTAAAATGGTTTCACTGTCACAATGAGTATGTACCTATCACCTCTATTATGCAGCTTTTTTCTATTTTGCTTCTAAAATTATATCGCTAACTAAAAAAATCCTCCAGCTTTCACATTAGAAAGTGGCTCCTTGAGGATTGCTGAGTTCACCAGTTAGTGTCTGGAATGAACCCAACTTTTGACTTGTACGTTTCTTATGATACGGTCCGATTCACAGTTGGGTGTGAAGCATTAAGCTTTTATGGCTTAATGAAGCTTCGCTGCTCTAAATACTCTCAATTCTTTTGCATGGTTGAGATTGCTTAGCACAAATTCTGGGAGAAAGACTTTCTATTCTTTGAGATCTCAACTGACCCAATCCATTATCATCATCATCATCATCAAAGTTGGAAGGGACCTTGGAGGTCATCTAGTCCAACCCCCTGCTCAGGCAGGAAACCCTATACCATTTCAGACAAATGGCTGTCCAGTCTCTTCTTAAAAACTTCCAGTGTTGGAGCATTCACAGCTTCTGGAGGCAGGTTGTTCCACGGATTAATTGTTCTGACTGTCAGGAAATTTCTCCTTAGTTCTAGGTTGCTTCTCTCCTTGATTAGTTTCCATCCATTGCTTCTTGTCCTGCCTTCAGGCGCTTTGGAGAATAGCTTGACTCCCTCTAATTTGTGGAAGCCTCTGAGATATTGGAAGACTGCTATCATGTCAGCCCTCGTCCTTCTCTTCATTAGAGTAGACATACCCATATCTCTTGAACTTATTCATTATAAATTCTGCTGCCCGTACAGTTGCATCTCCAAGGAGAGTTCAGTGTGAAATGATTAAAGTCATAAAAACGATCAATTAAATGGACATAAACAGATTCATTAAAAAAGACAAGGAAAAGTGAAAGGATATGAATAGGAGAAAAACCAGTCATCCATGCAGAGGATGCCATGATGAATTGTAAATGAAGTCCTTGAGTATCCACCAGCTTTCACATTTCCTACATGCTTTAGAGCAGGACTTTGCAGAAACCAACACATGAAAAAGGAAGACATGTCATATACAACAAATATATATTTGAGGGAAAAGTATTTTAAATTCAATTTTGATCAAAAAAAAAAAAATCAGTGTTGATGATTCCAAAAAGAGTTGTCTTCAAATTGTATTGTTTAACCCACAAAGTGCATAGGTAAACATTTTCTACTAACCTCTCCTCCCAAAATAGTTATTCTAGCCTTTGCTACTGCTTTGACATTCTTCATATGTACAAGAATGTCTAAATGTACCAATCCTGATTTTTTTTTTTTTTAAAGAGGCATCTCTGAAATAAGTCTCCGAATATCTATGGAAATAAAACCCAACTTCCATCTTTTACTTTGACGTTCACATTTCTCTGGCACAAAAAAACTGTATATAAATATTAGGATATTTAGCACCTGTGATGTATGAGCTGCCTTATTTATCCTCTGATCATAACAAATCTAGGTGGCTTTGGTGGGCCCAATTATCCCAGTGCTGATATTATATTCCTTGCTGTTCTCTGTGTAAGGGAGGGGTCTTCAAACCTGGCCCTTTTATGACTTGTGGACTTCAACTCCCAGAATTCCTCAGCCAGCCTCCATTTTGTTTGTTAGATTTAAGACAGGGTCTTCAAACTTGGCCCTTTTATGACTTGTGGACTTCAACTCCCAGAATTCCTCAGCCAGCGTGCCTGACTGAGGAATTCCGGGAGTTGAAGTCCACAAGTCATAAAAGGGCCAGGTTTGAAGACCCCTGGTGTAGGGTTTTTGGAGAGTATATTGCTTTAGATGAAGGCATTTTTTTAAGTCTAGCTTCCTTTAGGTAGAGAATGAATTTAAAATATTTAAAATTATTTCAATACGGACACTGCAGGTTAGTTCTAAAACATATTGTATTATATAGCGATTTTCCAGATGTAGGAATAAAACTAGCCTCCATCAGATAGAAACCACATTTACCATTCCTTCAAAAGTACTACAATACAGCTAGGATTGACATTTCTCCTAGTCAACCTTGAAATGAATGGGCATGATTGGCGCTGGCCAAGATTCAAGGGGAACAGAAATAATTATGCAAAATTTCTCAGAGGGGCCATTTGATCTTATTTTGAGCTTCCAGATTGAAAACTTCTCCCTCAAGAGAGTCATCTGCATAATTTCAAATACAGCCAAAATAGCTCTTGATATGACATGAAATGTCTATGGAAAAGATTTTGCATATCACCTAGATTGTATGAGCACCTGCAGGGCTGGTCCTATCATTTAGACAGAAGGAAACAGCTGACTTTGTCTAATACCAATTTTAAAGTATTGGCAGAAACAGGTTTTTTTTTTAATTATTTTGATTAGTCATTTCAATGACCTTCTCCAGAACTTCAGCAGAATCATAAGCTGATCTTGTATCTGTACATTCCGTAGTGATGCTAAGTCGTGACAGTCACATTTGATACCCTTTATGCTGTATTTAGCTTGTGTATTAATTATTTGGCTTATCAATCTGTAAGCAGTTGTACAATGAATGGATAGCAATGGCTACCTTGTCTTGGATTTGTTTTTGAGGGACTTAACTTCATATGACTTAAATTGGCATTAATTGGATTAGATTTTTCTTCTTCTAAAGACTTCTAAGCTAAGACCAGTCTCCTCTCTCTTGTAACTGTTTGTTTGGCTTTAAAAATTCAACATCAAATCCCTGATTGGATTTAATAGTCACAGCACATCACAAAATAATTCTGAATTGTTGGACCTTTTGAATGAGCACACCCCAAAACTGAAGTTAAATATCAATTTATAGTCGATCTGCTAATGGTAAAGCTGTCGATTTCCTGTTCCAAACTCGAATATTTAGAAGTGTCGTTTCCCATCTTTGCTTTTTAATGTGTGACATCTGGTGTTTGGGAGAAAATTGTACAAGTGGCAATGCATATATCTTTAATACATATTAAAAAGTGTTTAGTTAAATGTTAGATGATGGGAGAAGACGCTGATTTGTTGGCTTACATTTTCTTATTTATGACTAAATCTCTTTTTAAAAATCAGCAAAATAATTCTTTCAAATACTTTAAAGGAAATCAGGTTGACAGAGTCAAATCAGACATTGTTCTTAATGGCCTTGAGTATTCATGCGTAAAGCAGAACAATCCCCCTAAAAGGAAGAAAAAAATTACTCCTTATTCTTTAATTATTGGAATAATTTTACTTACTATTTTGGGAAGAGGTGGTGTGCTCCTCAGTGAAAATATTTCTTTCAATTTAGATAACGATGATAGTCTGTTAGTTTTATTTCCTTAAGTGAAGTGATCTCAACGGATTGTCTTGAGAGCTTAAATTAGATAAATATACAGGTAGTCCTTGACATACAATCGCAACTGAGCCCAAAATTTCTCTTGTTAAGTGAGACCTTTGTTAAGTGAGTTTTGCCCCATTTTGTGACCTTTCTTCCCACAGTTAAGTGAATCACTGCAGTCGTTAAGTTAGAAACACTATTGTTAAGTGAATCTGACTTTCCCATTGACTTTGCTTGGCCAAAGGTCGTAAAAGGGGATCCCATGACCATCATACATGAGTCAATTGCCAAAGTGTTTGAATTTTGAGCATGTGACCGTGGGGATGCTGCTGTTGTGATTCCTCGCCAGCCAGTGGACCCGGCAGCTGAGTCTGAGGAATCAAGAGGAGGAGGAGGAGGGGCCTGGAGAGGCATCAGAGTCAGAGGAAGGCTCTGAGGAGCTCCAAGACTTACAGTCTGACGAGGAGCCTGGCCCCTCTACTCGCTCTCAGGCTGAGACACAGCTGGTGCTGGGAGTCTGAGTTGGACAGTAATGAATCACAGCTGGGAGATATCCAGGATGCACATTAACGCCGACAAGCAAAGAGAGTAGGACAGAGGAACGCAATGGGGCGGCTCCAAAGGCAAAGGAGAAGGCATTAGGAAGCCACGCCTTGACTGCATAATAAAAGGGAAGGTGTGGGAGGTGCTGGTTGCCGAAGGCAACCGTTCGTGTTGTGGGATCGAGTTTCTGTGGACTGTGTTTGTTTGCCTTGGACATTGACTCAGGTCTGTGAATAATAAAAGGCGATTGGTTTTTTCCTGCGGTTCCAGCCTGCTTGTTGGAAGAGGGGTTTCTCCTTGTGAGTTTAACAAGGACTCACGTAGGCTGGGACAGAACAGCTGCAATGGTGGTGAAAAATGATCATAAGCCACTTTTTTTTGTGTGCCATTATAACTTAAACAGTCACTAAATGAACTGTTGTAAGTCAAGGACTACCTGTATAAGATTCCCCCCCCCCCAAAAAAAAAAGTTTACATGTTTGGGAAGCTTGGAGCAAAGGCATGAAGTTGGTTGTTTCCATTTGCATATCTCTACCTCCTATAGTGAGAACTTCTCAACCTGCAAGTTTAGTTAGCTGACATGCCTATTGGCTGATGCAGTTCATTGGACACATTTCTTCTTCTTCTTCAAGAAGACAAAAAAAAACAAAACCCATCAAAATATATCTGAAAAGGTTCCAGCTTCCTACAAGCCTTTAGCCTGCCTGTGAAGGTTAACATTAATTATAGGTGAGGGGTTCAAACTTTCCTTGGCTGTTCTAAGCACTGAGACGCAACTTCACAAATTAAGTGTTAAGGACTGTAGGGAAATTGTAAGCACATTTACGTAGCCCAAACTGGTGGATTCCATCACTTCGATTCCTGAATTAAATTAGAACGCCAGAGAATTACGAATAATCTGCTCTTCTACAGGTAAAGGCACTTAGCAACATGCTCAGAAGAGGCATTTTCAATTAAGGAGAGAGCTTTGTCCCCCAGCAGTGTCCTCCAGTTTTAAATGGGATGCCAGATGTTATAGCGGATGTAATTGCATATAGTGTCTTTCAAAATGATCACACACACACACACACACACCAAAAAGCTGGATCAAGATTTAAGAGCAGCCTCATTTAGAATAATGGGATTTACTTTACACTGCACTGACTAACCTGTATTCCATACTTTTCAATAATATTCAAGAATGTATCTTGATACTCTCAGGCGTAACATACTACATGATCATAGTAGCTTTGTTTTAGTGTCTTATCTGCCACCACCTACATCCAAAAAAAAAATCTAGAATGGCAAGGCAATTGCAAGCCAATAGAAGGAAATATTTTGATGAACACTGTGATGCTTTGAACATAATGTGGAAGTTTAAAAGTCGTGGGAGAGAACAACAGAGAATTCTGAACTGGCTGATTCCATTTTGGAAAGAAAAAAAAAGGCTCAATGAGGTTAAAATGTTAAAACCTAAGGAGGAACCGAGCTGGAATGGCATTTCAGAAGCATCTTCAAAGTGAACTTGATTCCTGTGTGTGCAATTATCTCAGCAGCTATATTTGTTTCTAAATCATGTTGAAGTTTGAACAACAGTAAATGGACGTAAGAGAGCTTTTGACCCTTTGAGACTTACAAATTCTCTTTCCTGTTTAATTAAGGCCCCCATTGGGGGCTTTGTTTTAGGGCATGATTCATGTTGATGTCATTGATGGATAGGAAGATTATTATTTGCCTTTTATCACTTAGTAATTGAGTTCTGTGTGTAATTTACCGCTCTTGTCTTTTATTGTAAAATAGATCAAGGAAAATTTCCATTAATCTTGCTCTTTTTGGCAACCGTCTACATTTAACACTGGGAGCAGCTATCGATAGGAGTAGTGTATCAAGACGAACAACGACAAAGGAAGAATTTAATTTGGTCGTTAGCCTAGTTTAGAAAATGTGTTTGGAATGGTGAAGAGGGCCACTTCTCCATTAGAGCCCCAAGTAACGCTTTAAAATATCAATTAATTTGTCAGCGGTCTAATTACAATGTAACTCACAGGACAATATACCATTTTAACCCTAATACTGTTTGGTGCTTCTTTATTTTTCTGTGTGCTGTCACAGCGTATTGACTAGAAAGAGACTGAGCGTCCCTTTCTAACAAGCAGACTTTTATCTGTTTTATGGACAGCATAGGACTAGAATGTCCAACTAAGCCCTTGTAGACACAAAAACCAGCTTCCATAATTTCTACATTCTATTGCACTATATTCTACTATATGGTGAACGATGAAGGCAGAGTAGCTGTAGCATCCTATTCTGTTCTGTGTTATTCTCCAGCCAGATCTGGAAATATTTGTTTTTTACACTTACATGGTCATTCATTTCTGGAGACTCTAGGGAGTTGACAGTAACCTGAGAAACTCCTCAAGCCTCAAATACATAGAACCAAAATGCATATAAATAAATTGTGCATCCTAAAACTCTTTCTCTTGTGCCAGACAGAAGAAAAGAGTTTTTACAAGTTTCTTAAGTACAGGAGCACAGCAAAGTTTCTACAGAATGGAGTGGTAATCCACTTCCAAGGCCTCATCAGATGATCAGATCAGATAGTTGAGCTCATGAGATCTCTTTGGACATGTAGGTGAATACCAAAAGAGGTGATCTCTTAGATAACTCAGACAAGAGCCATATAGAGCCTTGAAGATGGCAATCAGGTAGAATCCACCTGGAATTCTACTGATAATTATGGAGCTGTCAAAGTAGAGGGGTCACCATGGTGTATTGGGGCACACTTATCATTGCCTAGGCTGCAACATTCTGGATCACTTGATTCTCTAGAAAGTTCTTGAAGGACACCCCACAAACTACATTACATTAATACATCCTAGAAGTAACTAAAGTGTAAGAAGTCAGGAAAAGGGCCTTTTGAACCAAGAATGAATTGGGGAGAGTAACAATTACTTTTCTTTCGGAATTTAGCAGGAAAACATTTTAGCTGCAGAGTACAGTATATCTTTTCTTTCAGCAGTCCTGGAAATAGATGATATAAGCCTAAATCTTGCTTGCATTCCTCACAGAATAAGGATGCTGCCCAAAACACCATTTTGAACTTGATTAGTTTTAGGAAGTTAAGAGGGGAAAGCCTCAAGCAGGCTTGAAGAGAGACTCAGCCAGGTTTCACCCAAGACAATGTGTCTGTGTGTTTGATTGAAAGGTGTGAAGAATGACCTTTAAAAAATTAGATTGAATTGCTTCCAAAGTAGTAGTGTCCTTGTACATACAAAGTTGAGCACTATAGAACAGCAAACATTAAGATTTTTTTTTTCTTTTTGGAAGCTACAACTGCATAATTACTGTCTCTGTGGCTTGCAAATCTAATAATTTCGTTGAAGGTTCTCGATGATGAGAGCTCGGTGGGTCTCAGTGGATGGTTGAAAGTCAATAGTTAAATGTTCGAAGTCCTTCACTTACTCAATACATTTATATTTACAACTATCAACAATTCTTAATGCTACCTAAAGATTGGAGGTATTCAATTCATGCTTTCCATCTTTAAGAAACCATCTAATTACCACGCAAGCAGTCTATGTATGCTCAGCAAACTTCTTTCACCTTGAATCCCATAGATGTAATCTGCTCTATATTTCACCTTGACCATCTTACGGTTTGGCTTAGATCAGTGCAAAGACATGGATTCTGTCTGAGGAATTTTGTCTCAATCCAAAGAGAAAAGACACAAACAAAAAAAGAGGGAGGATGAGGAAAAGAGTAAGGCTAAGTCTTAATATTTCAAGGGACTTATTTTGGGACTCAGTTAAATCTCAGTGGAACAGCTGCTGGATATCATTTGGTATAAGAATGGAAGTATAAGATGAAACAGATTTGTTTTCTGGAATAAAATTGGTATCTTGAAATGATCTGCAGCAATCACTAATGAAAACAATTGAAAGCAGCAACCCAAAAGCACGATTTAAAGCATTTAAATATATGTTTCTTCATTCCTGTAAGTTATTTCTGATGGAGAGAGAGAGAGCCAATGAAGTAGAACTTAATGTACAAAACATCCATTGTTATAATATTCTTTATCACAAGCTAAACATGCGTATCATGAATTCTAATTTGTGTACCAACTCTATCTTAAAGCATAGTTACTAGAAGCGTATCAGAATTCACGAAAGAAAAATCAATGATCATCTTTATTAAAGTGTACTTCTTCTAATTATTCTAGTCCATCTTATCCTTTTGTTTTATTTAATGTGAAGTGGGCATATTAAATGTCTTTCTCCAAGAATGCCACTGGAATGATATTGTATGCCCCACATGTATATGTTTAAGAACTATATTACAGCAGTAAGACAAATATGAAACATTTCGAAGTAGAACATTTTAGTTATGTCCGTAATCAGTGGTAGGATTCAGCCAGTTCGCACCACTTTGGCAGAACCGGTAGCTAATTTTTTGTTGCCCAGGCCCAGAACGGACTTCCGGAAGCAGCATCCACACAGAGAACCAGTCGTTCACATATTTGAATCCCACCGCTGTCCATAATGTGATAAAAAGGACATTGTAGCTATTGTAAAAGTTATGGAACAGTGGTGATAGAATATGAAGGAACTCTGTTACAGGACAAAGATACCTTTTCTTATCATTTGTTGAAACCATATGATAAGATATTAAATCTACATGTCTTCTCTTTTTCAGTGTCATTATCAAGCTAGAAACTAGGAGACTGTGAGTTCTAGCCTGTCTGTTGGGTGCAAGCCACCAGAGCCACTTGTGAATAGTCCTAAGCAGAGGTTCTATGGTTAGTCACCTATGTTACAAGAATCTTGACAGATGGACTAAATTCCCTGGGAAATGTCAAATAAGGCTTCAGGGATTCTGGGGGAGGACAAGCCTGTGCTATTTTCTGAATTCTAAACTACGGTCCTTCTTAACACCTCCCTCTAATCGAGCTAGAGATTCCACCACATGTCTCCGGCACAAAATCAGTGGGGTAATTTTGGGCCAGTCAATCACTCTCGCCCTTAGGAAGAAGGCAAGGGGAAACCACTTCTAAAAACATCACCCAAAATACTCCAGGGATTTGTCCAAGTAGATTCTAGGAGTCAAAATAGCCATAAAGGCACACATTTCAGATCATGAGGTCTCTCTGTGGTAACAGTTGATTTATCAGGCTAATCTGAAATTCAAGTGGTCTCTAACTGGGTATTTTGTCAAGATGGCAGATATGTAATTTCTAAAACATTGACAAGGCCTGGGCTGACCCAGAGGTGAGAATAGCACAGATTTCAGAATTGCATTTTTAATGCTAGTCAGGGTGAAAATATAATCGTGAAAACTGCAAAAAATAAGTTCCTGAGTTGATTTATAATAAGCCAACGAAGGGTGCTTTTCCTGTCTGAACCTGCCCCGGAATCTTTGTTTTTGGAAAATAGTGCTCTGATGAATTCTGAAATCAGGCCTTCAGAATTGAGTTTACTGGTAATTTTAGCTCATGAATGAGGTTGCCAAGAGTATCTTGAGTAGGTGGCATATAAACGTCAATAAATGAATAAATTCTGAGAATATTAGTTCAGCACTGTCTATTTGGATTTCTAAAGGCTTACCTGGAGACGTTGGAAGCTGTAATATAATGTAATGGAGATGTTTTGTCTTTTTTCCCCCCCTGTTGTACTGTTTGGTTTTAAATAAGTGTGTAGTGTCTTTCTATCCAGTCTGCCCAGCAATATTTAAATGTATGATACAGTAAATGTATTAGTGGATCACCTGTCCATGCCAGTCTATAAAAGAGAAAAAAGATAGAGAGATATCGTGCTAACCTTTAGATGGTGCTGTTTCTCCTTGTACACAAATTTGCATGTAGATATTTCTGTTTCAGTAACCAAGGAAAATAAGAAGCCACAGTTTCATGCTGTAATCCAGAGACAGGATTCTGCGGAGAAAAACCACATACAACCAAAACAGGTTTTACCCCCTGCCAAACATGAAAATGTTTCCTGTTTCAGCATGCTGTTACACCTCTCAGGGAATCTAGAAATAAAACCCTGTATGTAATTGCAGCATTCTGTTTAATTTTTAATTTCCAGGATGATAAACTGATGGCAAAGGAATAGAGCTGATAGAGAAGATCACATTTTTATTTAAAGACAAAGGGGGACAATTGGTGCCACGAGGGCAGATTTTCATGCTGTTAAAGTGGACATTGTTTATGATTTGAAACACAACCCGAAGGTGCATCTTTTTGTACCAAGCTACACTATTAAAGGTCTTGTTTTCATGATCTTTAACTGGGCAAAATGATGTGTCATAAGGCCACAATTTTGGAACCAAAGAACCAAATGGGCTAATTTACAGAATGTGTGTCTAAAATCTGGGACCCCCGACTCCCAAGGAAATGAAATTTGGGGAAGTTGTGGCTGGTTCAATGTTTCTTGGCTGCTCTGGGATGCTGTTGCAGTCATGTAATTTTCATTTTCAACATTCCGTGACAATTTCCAAGCCAGTCTTGCAATCCCTCAATCCTTCCCCCACCCAGTGGCAGGGAAGGGGAAAGAAGGGAAAGGAGATTTCCAATATTTTTTAACTTGTAGAATAGTTAGGTCATAAAGTACCCTTCTTTAGAGTAGACAGGAGGGAGGGGACTATAGGTTAGTTAGTACCCATTAGTGAAATTTCTCTTGCTTAATTATCTTTTTATACTAAGAATAAAAGTGGGTTCATCAGGAAGATCTTGCATACTTTATTTTGTCTGTTCATTCCAGAGAAAATCCAGCCTGTAAAGTCATGCATATTGTGAAATTGCCATGGCTGATTTTTTCTTTGCAGCTTTGATAAAACTTCATTAGTTTCATCAGACTTTCATTGCAACATAATTAGAATAATTAACAAATGCTCATGTCACCATGGCAGAAACTTTGCATTGCACTGTGTTATTTTTCAGGACAGAGAGAGTAAACACGTTGTTTACAGCTTGTGTTTGAGATGAATAACAATGTTTGCTCATTGTGCAAATATGTAGACATTAATTGATTGAGTTGATAGATTAGTCAATTTAAAACCAAAGTTCATTTTTCTTACAAATATCATAATAAAGTTCAGTCAGAGTGCAGATTTAATTTAGCGGCACTATATTCATGTTGTCTGCAAACCAGTTTGCAATAAAAGAGTTTCTACTGGCCTTTTTGCTTTTAGATAGTGCTATTTTGGTTCTGCCATGAGCCTGATCTTGTTCAGTTACTGTATGTTAATAAAATACATTTTTTGAAAACCTGATTTTGCTTTGGATTTCCTTTTCTTCTTTCACACTAAATGGTCTTTATTTAATTATTTGGTTTTTTTAAATCCTATTTTTTTTTGTTACTTAAGGCTTACATATTTATAACAGCTTTCTCTGGTTTTTCTTCACAACCACAACTACTGTGGGCTAGGCTAAGAGAGGATGATTGACTCAAAGTCAACCGATCAGCTTTCATGCTGGAGGAAAGACTAGAACTCATAGCCTACTGGTTTCTAGCCTGGCACTTTAGCCAGCAGACCAGAATAGAGCCAGTTTGAGCTAATGGTTCAAGCACCAGGCTAGAAACTGGGAGATGGTAAGTTGTAGTGCCACCTTAGCATGAAAGTCAAATGGGTGATGTTTGGCCAATCACATATACTCTAGCCAACTCATTTCACAGGGTTGACTGAAGATAGATAGATAGATAGATAGATAGATAGATAGATAGATAGATAGATAGATAGATAGATAGATAGATAGATAGATAGATAGATAGATAGATAGATAGATAGATAGATAGATAGATAGATAGATAGATAGATAGATATAGAGGATAGATAGATAGACAGACATATATATACATACATATACATATACATTTGTTGTTGTTAGTTGCAAAGTCATGTCCGATCCATCGCGACCCCATGGACAACGTTCCTCCAGGCCTTCCTGTCCTCTACCATCTTCTGGAGTCCATTTAAGCTCACGCCTACTGCTTCAGTGACTCCATCCAGCCACCTCATTCTCTGTCGTCCTCTTCTTCTATTGCCCTCAATCTTTGCCAGCATTAGGCTCTTCTCCAGTGAGTCTACACACACACACACACATATATACACACATACACATATACATATACCTGTACATATACATATACATATGAAAACAAGGGGATATCTAACATGGGTTCTCTCTGAGCTTGCTTGTTTTCTTCTAGATGTTTCATTACCCAAACTTGGCAACATCATCTGTATTAGAAGGGAGTGGGGTTTGCTCTCAATTTTTATTTAGTGGCTTGCCCTGTCAGTGTTGGTGGGAGTGGTCTTGGTGTTTCTAGGCTGTTTACTCCTAGCTTGTTTGGCAATTCCTTGATTGGGATATTGTTTATTTCTTGATGGTGGTCTAGTATTAATCTTGCTGTTCATTTATGCTCATCTGGGTGTCGATTGCTGTTGGGGAGGTTTTGGGATCTTTCTGTTCCCTTTTCGGCCGGTTGATTTTCTCTTTTGCACAGTGTGTAGATGTTGTTTATGTCGACATGTCTATCGATGGCCAATTTGTCAGAGGGCCAGGCTTATTTTTCAAGTCTGAAAACACTTCTTCTTTTCCTTGCCTTTACTATCCAGGGTGGGTCTCTTCTTCTGAGGTGCTTTTCATACTCACATCCCTTCTGTGGGCTGCAATATCTTTTGTCTGGCTATTGTCTAAGCCAGTGATGGCGAACCTTTTAGAGACTGAGTGCCCAAACTGCAACCCAAAACCCACTTATGCATCGTCGAGTGCCGGGTGGGTGTGGTCCATTGGCTGGGTGTGGTCCATTGGCTGGGTGTGGCCAATTGGCTGGGCGTGGCCCATTGGGTGGGCATGGCTGCGGTGGTAATGGCAGACTGGGTGGGACTAGAAAGTTCAATCAATCAATTCCAACTTTGCAAGATCTTTTTTTTCCCCGTGAGAAGTTGAAATTGACTGATTGAACCTTTTTTTTTTTTTTTTGCACATGGCAGTGGAGGCCTAAAGCGAAAAGGTTTTATAAAACCCGGCTGAAGGCCTAGGACTGGGGTGACGGCGCGTGTGCCCACAGAGAGGGCTCTGAGTGCCACCTCTGGCACCCGTGCCATAGGTTCGCCACCAGTGGTCTAAACTATATCTTCTCTTCTTTCTGCCTCCCAAGGTTAATCACACACACAATTACACACACATTCTGCATTCAATTTGTATGGTGGATACCTTCTTAAGCATTTATTGTTTTTTTTCTGATCAAACTTCCTTTCAGTGCCTTGTGTGTGTGTCTATGTGCCTGTGTGTGTTTATTGTAAGCGTTTTTATTATTATTATGAGCTAAGGAGATCATAATCCTTCGAGTTGGCACACAGAGAAATGCCAGGCTTTATTTTCTACATTCAAAAATCTATTTGCTATAACTTAAATGGAATGAATCTATATCCAAAAGGACAAGTAGTTTTGTTTGCAAAGCGGACTGGCCTGACTGACAGTTGGCCTAAGCAATTTCATTTTTTATGAATCAAACACTTTACACCAGACAGCCAGTTTTGTTGTTTGTCAGTCAAAGCTCATAATGTATGATTCGGGGGATCTGTAGGAAGCAGCTTTAGTATGTTGTCTATGAATTGTTTTTTCCACATTGTAAGCCTGTGAATGGCAATGATATCACTATCACGGTGATTCAGAACAGCTGACATGAAGTTTCAATGTGGAGATCCGTAGGTCTGAACATTACCTATTCTACAAAATCCCTAATGACAAACAGGGCCCTGTTGTTTGATTTACTATTAGCTGATTAATCATCATAGCTGCTGTTTGTACTTTGTGTATGAGTGGGTGTGGATGGCTTTATTCTTTTAATATTTAGAGCAACAAAGATGATCAGGGGACTGGAGGCGAAAACATATGAGGAACGGTTGCTGGAATTGGGTATGTCTAGTTTAACGAAGAGAAGGACGAGGGGGGACATGATAGCAGTCTTCCAATATCTCAGGGGCTGCCACAAAGAAGAGGGAGTCAAGCTATTCTCCAAAGCACCTGAAGACAGGACAAGAAGCAACGGGTGGAAACTAATCAAGGAGAGAAACAACCTAGAACTAAGGAGAAACTTCCTGACAGTTAGAACAATTAACCAGTGGAACAACCTGCCTCCAGAAGCTGTGAATGCTCCAACACTGGAAGTTTTTAAGAAGAGACTGGACAGCCATTTGTCTGAAATGGTATAGGGTCTCCTGCCTGAGCAGGGGGTTCGACTAGATGACCTCCAAGGTCCCTTCCAACTTTATTATTATTGTTATTGTTATTGTTATTGTTATTGTTATTGTTATTGTTATTGTTATTGTTATTGTTATTGTTATTGTTATTGTTTGTATAATAATTTTAGATTTGTCAACCACCCAGAATCATTTGGTTGAGTTGGGCAATTCTAGAAATCAAAATAAATAAATAAATTTCCTTAATGAGGATTTTTTCCGTAATTTCCTCCCTGTCTGTAGCCCAAATAGTATTTGCTTATGTATGTTATTGATGTACCCTAAATAAATTGCTTATGCATTTGCCTCACTGTATATCAGATATGTGTTACAGGACCTTGCACACTAAAGGCTTGTGTGGATAGGCTGTGTTCAGGGGAACTTTGGCTGTCATTCATAAACGTAGAATTGATGATTAGCACGATTCTGCAATTGCTCTGCTTAATGGAAGAGGGCATATGAGCTCAATGAACAGCATTCTCTGCGTTCAACAACCTGCACGATACAGATGTGCACATAAGCTAAAGCGCTTCCTGTTAGAACTGATGCTTCCATTACTTGATGTGCACAAACAAAAACAAACAAACAATCAAGAATTGTGTGTTCATGGCATCATCACATTTTTTATCCTAAAGAATGAAAAGGGGGATAAATAAAATTACTGCAGTTTTTTTTTTTTTTTTTTCTCTGATAGTTCAAGACTGGTAAGTTGCACTGTTTGGGGGATGGGTCAAAGTGACAACAAACTAGTAGCTTCTGGAACACGCTCCTGATTGATGTTTGGCCTTATGGCTCAGTCCTGATGGCCAAAAAAAAGCCTCTCAGAGACAAGAAAATAACCCAGACTTGTCCCAGTAATGATATTAGGGCCCATAAATCCAACAAAGCAGAGAGATAGATGATCATTGATCCTTGTCTCCCTACTGCAGAGACCACACAAGACATAATTAACAGAAGCTAGTGGAGATAGCCTCCTGAAACACATTTCCTCCACAACCACATTGCTCAACTTTTCCATGTGGTCTGACCTGCAGAAACTCTGACCTAATCAAAGAACACCAAGTAGACCTCCATCAATCTGGACAGAGCAGGCCTCTTTTATATGAATAGAGAGCCACATAAAATCATCTAGCACTGATGATTTTACCTAGTTTGGTCTGCAAGAAAACAATCAAGCTCCGAGAGCATCAAGGACACCACAGTTCAGCCCCGAGCTATGAATATTCTCTTCTATTGCTACTCTGATCCTTGTACAGCAGCTGTTTGAGAAAATGATTAGTTAAATTATTTCAAGACTCAGATGTTGTGGCGCTTTAGAGAAAAACTAACAGGTAACGATTGAATTTACCATTATATTTTTGCCATTGTGATATCACCTGGCTTTTTTATATCCTTTTGGGATAAACAACTATCTTGGCCCATGGTTCTAGCTGTTCCTGCATTGTATTTTTCTTTGACAGAAACAATAAATAAGAGCTTTGCTCCTCCCACTCCCAATTTCGTATGATATAAAATAAAACCCTGGAGGTAGGACTTCAGCTGTTTATTTGGGGCGTAGTAAAGAGTCAGCAAATCCTACTGAATCATCCTTGCTAAACTATTTTGTTTTCATCAAGAAAGAAGATTATTCTACTTCAGTTTAAACACTGAACTGTTGCAGTTCAGGAAATGAGCATGACAGATTATATTTCTTATTCAGAAAAAAAAAAGTTGATGGCCTAAAAAGATTCTTCAGTGCACATGGATGATATTCTCTGAAGCTTTTTAAAAAGTTCCTTAGTCTAAGCTTCTATTTTATTCATGATGTTTCTTGAGCATTGTTAAAAGCAACCTCTCTTTAAGCAGTGCCTCCATTTAGAGTTTAAGCAGCGACAAAATGGGTTTGTAAAGAAATATCATCCGGAAGGACAATGATATATCTGGAGAATTATGGAAAGTTGCACAGTCTTCAAGATTAGAAGAGCATGTGGAGATTTCTGTTCTGTGTAACAACAACAACAAAAAAATAGCCATAAGACTGAGTTGGACACAAATGTTGTACAAAGTCACAATCTTTAAACAACATGCATCACACATTTTTTTAAATTAAAAAGGGGAAATAATAGACACTTGTGTTGTCTTTCATCCCACTTGAATAAATGGGATGAATAAAATAAATGGAATAAATAAGCCAAGAGTAACGTGGCCCATTAATTTCAATAGGAATAATCTGTATTCCATACAATAATAGCTGAAGTAATGCTTAAAAAGATTCAGTGAAAATTGAGGAAATGACTATTGATACCAACCAGATCAAAGATGCATTGGCTTATTCTTCATTCGATTCTAAATGAGGTTGGCATCTAAATTAACTCCAAATTTGGTGAGGTTGATGAACATAGAGCGGACAATTAGTATTTGGTCCAATGGTTCTTAATGAGAAATACCCCATTGATGGAAATATTTAGATTCATATTTATATTAATGAATACATCATAAAAAGCCAGTGGAGCTATCCCAGAGAAATTTCAGGATTGTGGAGTTTTGAAATAACTTTTGAAAGAATCGGGAGCAATCTTCATATTTATATAATCTATCATTTAACTCATCAGTTCTTCTGGTTAAAAGCAAACCATATAATAAATGCACGTAAGAAAATTCAAGTTTAATAACTTAACTCTACAACTAAGTTTAATAACTGCAGTCCAGTGTTTATTCTGATTGCCATGGAATCAAAATCAAACCTTTCCTTCCTTCCTTCCTTCCTTCCTTCCTTCCTTCCTTCCTTCCTTCCTTCCTTCCTTCCTTCCTTCCTTCCTTCCTTCCTTCCTTCCTTCCTAAGCAGCCAAAGTATGCTATTATTTTGTACCTCCTGTAGGCCTAGTGCATAATTCATGAAGAAAATCGGGGACTTAAATGTGCTCCTGTAAAACATTAATCAAATAATTACATAGACTGAGAACATATTTTGTGAAAATCAGAGGTTCTCCCACTCTCTACTTTTTGGTACTTAATGGAGAAAAATGGCTTCATTTATCAACCTAAATAGCTCACCACACACAGTTTGTTGCGTTACCTAGCCAAAAGCCCAGCAACTACTTCTGTCCATGAGTTAATCATAATAGTCTTCCCATGCCTGCTTAATCACACACCCTCCTGAATTCAGTGGATGTGTGGAATTAATAGATTTAATAGGGGGAACAGAACTTTAAAAAAAAAAAATAACTGGGACCGTGAAACTGTTTCACCTATAACCAACTAACCAGTTAATTATGTGACCATCTTGAAATAAAATACTCCACCATGTTTTACGCAGTCTCAAACTTCCCTTTTGAAAGGGCATAATATGGTGTAGTGGTTAAAGCATCAGGCTACAAACTGGAAGACTGAGTTCTAGCCCCACCTAGGACACAAACCCAGTTGGCTGACCTTGGGCCAGTCACTTTTCCTCAACCCTAGGAAAGAGGCAATGGCAAACCACTTCTGACAAATCTTGCCAAGAAAATTGAAGGGAGTTGTCCAGGCTGTCTTTGAGAATCAGACATGATTGAACAGAAGAGAAAAAAGAAAAGCAACACAATTATAAGTTGCTTCCAAACCTTTGACATTTGCATTTAAAAAGATCTGATATTGGGAGAAAGTATAAAAATGGGACGAGAAGTATATTCATTCATTCATTCATTCATTCATTCATTCATTCATTCATTCATTCATTCATTCATTCATCCTATTTCTTAACTGCCCATCTCTCTCAGAGACTATAAACATTCTTGGACAATTTATATTATTTGAGTTATAAGACTGTCTAAATGTGAATACATACCACTTCCTTCTGTAAACCATTGAGCAAATATGGATGATAAAACAGATCAGACTGTTACAGACTGAGCTGTCTATAAATTCCTTGTAAAACTATACAAATTGGGAACTATACAAATCTGCTACCTCTGTAGCAGAAAATCTTATAGTTCATTTATAAATTCTCTTCCCGGCACACCTTTGCAAAAAGCTAATATCAGCTGTTCAACCTCTGTTGTGTTCAAACTGTAGAGTGGCACAGCTGATGTTGGTGTACTATTGCTGTTGTGTCAATAGAAAAGAATATTTGTAGCTCAGAGTTAAACTGTGGGGTCCTTGATGCTTTGTTGTTTTTTTTGCAGACATTTCATTACCCAACTAGGTAACAGCATCAGTGCTATTGTCTGAGGTATAAAATATGAGGTTGTACCCAGCCAATTGCTAGTTACAGGCTATCTATATAATGATTAAATGTGGACTCCAAAAAATGTATTAACAAAACCATATTTTGTCTTAGAATGTTGTATGAATTCAGCTAATCATGATACATTATACATACTAGCCACGTGGATGAAAAATCTGTGAATTAGACCTAAGAAATCATTGGGTTAGGCTCTTTGATTTTTTTGGGGGAAGGGCAAGGCCATTATTGTTGTGCTTATTCTGGAGAAAAGAAATTGTCGCACTTAAGTATGAATGTCTCTGTTTATTGGAATCCTCATTATTGTTATTGGAATGTTGTGCAGAATTTCCAATTCCTTTGAAAGAAAGTAGGCTGTTATTGATTTAGCAGAGACAGGTGTTTTTTTCTGGCAGTAACAGCATGATGGTACCAATTTACCTTTCCTTATCTAGTCACTTATTGTTCCCTGGAGGAATTAAATTTTTAAACATGTCACTTATATTTCAAACACACACACACAAAATCCTTTCATCTTACAGCATTTGAGCTTCAGTGATCTGTCTTGTGGGGGAAAAACCTTATGAAGAAGAAAAGCAAAACATTTAATTCCCGGAGACCAGCTACACTGCCTGTCACATTATTCTCTCTCTATGATTTAAGTCTCCCCCTATCCTGCCCTAAAAATTAAGATTACATAGGGGACAAGGGAGGAAATATGGAATGACAGTGCTTAGGAATCTACCTTTTGATTTGTAAGTTTGTTCTCTTTCCTTTTATCTGTATCGACTTTTTAAATATCCAAATGGTGGATGATTTCATTCAGTTTTGTTTTCTGTCTAAACCTGAAATGTATCAACAGGAAGTCTCTTCTATTAACATAACTAGTAGGAAGGGACTTTGAATTTCTGCAAGTGACACTTGGGAAGGAACGCATTTTCAGCCTGTAAAAAAGATGCGATAATATTAACTCAGGCCTAGAAAAAGAAATTGTGATAACAATAGTTGATATATCTTTGCTGTCGAATTTGTACTATATTTTGATTCACATCAAAGGAGAATCATTATTTCTGTTACTGTAATCACACAGGCATCTACGTTGGTTGATCTTATGGAAATTTTTAGATGATTGTGTTGCTGTTGTTGAAGGAAAAGTCTTCATCATGGTTCAGTCCAAGCTGGGAATAAACAACATGGCGGCTGCTTTAGAAAGAAGGTTGCAGTTTATTGAAGAGGAGAGCCAGACAGAAAGATGGCTCTGGAAGAAAAAAAGAGAGAGCACATGTAGGGAGTGGGTTTTTATACCCTCTGGAGCCTTTTGTTTGGAGTTGTTCCTGTGGCATGAATTTTGACCTGAGTCTGAGTGTGCCCTTTGGCATCTGTGGGTTAATCCTATTATGTCCTATCTTAGAGTCTGGGTGGGGTATGTAGATTTTAGGTGTCTTTGTCTTCTTAATCTTCTAGCTTCAATCTTCCTGGATTATTTACATCTGCATTTCTACAGAGCTGGTTTCTGCTTGGGGGAGGGAGACTTGGGGCTATTAAGAAAACTGGGCATGCTTTTCTGTCTCTTTAATATTTCCTTCTCTGGGGGGCTGTCTTCCCACACTGTTATTCAAGTAAGTAGCTAAGAGTTGGTAGCGGACAGACAAGCCATCAGAGTTAGAGTATGGCCCATGAGACATTTGCAATCATATCAGGACAAGAAGCAATGAGTTGGAAACTCATCAGAGGAAGATCCAACTTGGAAATAAGGAGGAATTTCCTGACAGAACAGTTGATCAGTGGAACCGCTTCCCTTCCAGAGTTGTGAGTGCTCCATTGCTGGAGGTTTTCAAGAAGATGGGACAACCATTTGTCTGGGATGGTTAAGGACTCCTGCTTGGGCACAGGGTTGGACTAGAAGACCTCCAAGATCCCTTCCATCCCTCCAATCCAATGATTCTATGATTCTTTGCAGAAATGTTGCATTATATCATTATACATTATAATGATATCTTCCATAGCTTAAATCAGGGTGGATGATTCCACCTACTGTGTTGTAATCCCAAATACCAGAACATCAAACGTTTTTAGCTTCCTGGCTTTTAGTTTCCGAAGCAGTTATACTGTTCTAACGGATGGTTATACAGTAACTATGATATTAGTATAATAAAAGAGATTCACCAGCAGCCAGCCTTCCCTCATTTTCCAAACTGTGTTGCTGTATTGCATTTTACTATGCTTGTTCACCATGGGTAACTTTTGCTCTCGATCTGCCTGTAAGTATTTTTTCCATCTTTGTAATCGCCCAATGGTTTGACTGCAAAGTCTAAGACATATTGTAATGATAGGGGACTCTTGTATTTTATTGTTTCATTAATCCTCCATTACTCGTTGGCCTGTGTAATCGCCATGGAATTTAACAGCATTCCGCTTCACCCTTCTGCCACCCGGTACACTTTTATGATCAAACCAATAAATGTAACCATTACCATCAAACCAGCCCAGCTTATCCTGATGGACATCTTAACTATGAAGCTGCTGTATTATGCTTGATCAGAGATAATAATAGAAATATTCATTTGTCCATGAAGCTGCAAGTAATTATTCCATCTTTTTAATGGATGTTCCCATTGCATCGCAAAGAGCCAAAATGTGCCTCTTCTCTTTATCTCTTTAGCTTCTGCTCTTCCAATGAGGATTCCCAAAAGAGCAGGGAGGGGGAGAGATGGGAAATTGAGCCAAACACAATGAACTACCCCAAAGTATTAACTGAAGAACTGAGGACATCAAGGAGCATTCCTCTACCTATCTGTAGTTCCAGCTTAATATCTTCCAAAATTCTTACTACTCAGCTGATTTCTCAAGGCTAAACTCTTAAATGTTTTCTACTAAATAACACCAATGATGATGATGATGATATAAGAGGAAGAAGAGGAGGGAGGAGGAGGAGGAGGAGGAGGAGGAGGAGGAGGAGGAAGAGGAGTTGTTCAGCAATGGTCCATCTTTCGAACTACTGATTTATACTCTGCTATAATCTTTTCTATTTTTTTTTCTTGTTATACTTATATTTTTAGTAGTTTGTATTAGATTTTTTTACCTGTTTAACTATAGTGCTGAAGAAAATTATTTAAAAAAATGGAATTGAAGGCTGCTTCTCTCTCTCTCTCTCTCTCTCTCTCTCTCTCTCTCTCTCTCTCTCTCTCTCTTGGTGTATAGTTGCTAGACAGATAATATTTCTATAGGAAGAGGTATTTCAGATTCCATTCTAAGCTCTGCAGAGTTGAATAATTATAAAAATGTGCCAAGACTTTCTGACAATTGTTTCAGGTGTTTCTATTCTGGAAATGACCTTTTGCATGTTTTATGAAAGAGGCACCCTCTTTATTCAAATATATGTTCGGGTTACATTATTTATTGCAAAACATAACCCTGTGTGCAACATATAAAGCCCCAATAAGCTATGCCTACAAAATGAGAATTGTGCTTCTAGAAAACAGACCATCTCAGTGGCATATCTATTCTCATCTAAGCATACCCCTTATGTATTCTTGGCACCTCCTTGTTCTGTTGTACTATAATTTTTACCTTTGCCTGCCCAAAATCTTTAGGATTATAGTAGGGTGTAAACACCACAAACAAATAATATTGAACATTCCACTTAACTGCAGGTGGTGGAAGTAATTAACTGTCATATAAAACCATCCTGCAAGTCCTCCTCTTATCTGCAAGTGATACTCTGAACATTACTTTATGCAGGGCTAGTATTGGTATTAGCACTTTTTATGTCATCTCTACTGTCTGCAAAGCAACGCGGGCTTCAGCAGACATGTCTGCTAGCCAGGAAAGGTATTTGGAGTCCTCTTGGAATTAATTAACCCCCAGCAACACTGAAACGGTTTTAGGATTCAAATGGTGTGCAAGTCTATTGGAAAGTGAAATGTTCTCATTCCTACTGTTAACAGTTTCCCCAAAACAAAAGCCTGCACTTCCATTGCAATCCTGCATTGGTGTTAAGATTGGAGTACAGATCGTTCTGGAGATATTCTTCTTTTGTGAAGCTCCTAAATTAAGAAATGCAAAGAGCCCTGGTGGCTCAGAATGCAGTATTGTAGGTTAAGTCTGCCCACAGTCTGCACTCCGATCCTGACTACCTCAAGGTTGACTCAGACTTCCATCCTTCTAAGGCCGGTAAAAAGAGGACCCATATTGTTGAGGGCAACATGCTGACATTGTAAACTGCCCAGAGAGTGCTGTAAAATGGTATATAAGTCTAAATGCTATTACTATTGCTACTCCTTAAGGAATTAAAATTGACTCCCATTTGCTCTGCCTTTGTCAGTCAAGGTGCACGTCTTCTTTCAACTGTACACATTGTAGGGAGATAACTGTATTATTCCATGGTAGCAGGACATCAGGAGGAATCTGTTAGCACTGTTTCTGACTAATAGAGTGCATTTTATTAAAAGGCATAAGCTTTTGGGAGCTGCAGCTTGCTACCAGATTTCTTTTAACTAGTTGTCTTCGTTGTTTCCATATTGTATTGAATGCTAGCCATTTGCATTGCTCCAAGTGGGTAAAAAACAATATATAGCAAATAAAATTGTACCCCAAACTGCAAAAATATTTCGGTTAGAAATATCCCAACAATGGGACCCACATCTCCAGAAGGTTTTATAACATCTTTGGCTGGTAAAAGATATGTGATCCTCTTGGTGATGAACCAAGGATGGCAAAGTGGGAGAAAGGAATACAGCAGCCACAAACAGCAAAGTTAGGAATGGATTCTTTCTCTCTCTCTTTCCTTCTCTGTTCTGAAATAATCTTGTGGCACTTTGAGTCCCAGGAGAAGGTTCTGAAGCTGGCCCAATCAATTCATCACAACCCACCTCAACCACCTTATGGCAATGGGCCAGAACAGGGATCATGTTTTTTTTTTTTTTTTTTGCAAGATCCCCTAGAGCAGTGGTGAGCATCGTGAGACCTATCAACATCAATGTGCTCACAGTTGTATCCACTATTGCCCAGTCCCCTCTCCTATTGATCTTTTAAAACATTCTTTTAAGATGGGTAGGAAGCGAGTGTGCTGCAAAGCAAACTCCAGCCTCTAGCATTGTTTACAAGATTGCCTCTGTGTGCCACATAAGCCCCCTGGTCATGCTTAGAAGATAAAAATGAGCAGTGTCTCCAGCTCAGTGCTTTCTCTGGAATGGTGCCAATCTCTTCCCTCCTTCCTCTCTCTTCCCCCATTTCCGACATCCAGGAAAGTAAATGGAGCAGCTACAGGAGATAGCTGGGAGCAACATCATCACTTTGTGTTCTGGTAAATAGGTACTTGGTGAGGTACTCCTTCCATCATGGAAGAAATCGTTTTGTGAGCAAGCAAGCCTCCTTCCCATGCTGGAAATTTGGTAATTAATCCCATGATGGGTTCTTAAGACTCCCATATTGTATGTGCTGGCCCCCAAATGTGTGTACATCACCTTTACAGAGTTTCTAAACTGCATTCCTCTGAGAGAGGTAGTCCTGAATCAATGTAGATTATACCCAGTATCCTTTTTGATTATTAATTCATCAGGGTTAGTAACAACGGTTGCAACAGCAGCATGTTTATTAATCTAGTTTCCTTTAGTGTTCCGAAGAATTGGTGTTTTGATTTTTTTATAGACCAAACGGTGATTGCCCTCTGAACCTAATATCAGATCATTCTCAAGCTAGGTAGGTAAACATGGCTGTTTGATGGTGTTAGAAGTATTGTCACAATAAACATCAAAGAGATTCTGCTGATGAAGTGTATAAAATGAATAGGTCTGGCAGGTATAAATGCACCCCGAGGTGAAGAATCTGTGCTATTGAATTCAGTTAAAGTTTTGCACATATTTATTATGAGGACACAGAATATGTAACGAACTCCACAACCAATCATAAAAGGTACATACCTTGAAACCACAATCCTAAATTAGTACACTAGGAAATATATATGCAGTGGGGCACAAAAACATTCTTAAATCAGATTCTGTACAGTACAGGAAAACAAGCAAAAACTGTAATAATGGCAATTCTTTAGCAATTCTGATATCTGCTCAGGAACTATTAGCTACCAACGTCTTGTATATTTTGAGCCGAATTGAGATAAATCCGAATTACTCTGGGTCTCACATCTTCCAAAATGGATAATTACACATTTTGTATCTTCCAATATTCCTAAATATAGCCTCAACTTTTTTAAAAAAAAATAATAATACCCCAATCAAAGCATCATTCAACCTTCCACAATCTGGCATGCTCTTAATGTAGATGAGTTGTGGCTGTCACTTTTAGAATTCATTAATCATCTACTGTCACTTTGGGCTGCCTAGTGACTCTTATGGATATCAGGTTATCTATTCTTGGCTGCAGAATCTGTTTAAAATGGACAATGAATAGCCGAACAATATTCTAAGGAGTCCTACGAATCTCATGTTGCAACTTCAGTTAAGCCACTTGGGAGAAAAAAATATCAAATTCATTTTGGACATGTAATTGTGGTTTGTTTTTGCTAGAGCCATCATAATCATCGCCATTATTTATATTTATCCAATTATATTCTGCCTTGAATCATGCAACACATTGCTTAACCTTATTAAATTAGGCAAAGGTCCCAAAAAGGAATTGTTGCCAGTATTTTTAGGATGGGAAAAAATGTAGTAATGATATAAAGGTAGCCCTTCCTTCTCCAGAAAAATCACTGTGGAAGTAGCACCTGCAGCAGCTTAGAGTCTCTTGCAGTGTTCATTTCATTCTTGGTAAACTTTTACTTCCCATGAATTGCATCTGATTTACAGCCCACCGTGATGCTGTATTTTCTCCATCCCTTTTGGAGATGAATGTTTGGGTGACCTCCTGCAAGAATCAAACTTATTTCTTTGGCTACTGCGAAGGTCCAGCTGCTGCATCACTACAGCCAAGGACTCCCGTGAAGCTCAAAAATCATTAATTGAACAGCCCCCCCCAAAGTGTGAGAAAGGAGGAAGTCTGGCTCATTGCATTCCAGGACGTTATTTTTGGAAATGCTGTTTTTAAGAAGAAACATTCTTGAAACTATTTTGAGATCTTCCCTGGAGCATCTTAATTAATTCCACGATTTACAGTGTTCATAAACGAAGTTTGTGGCTGCAGAATTTGGATATCTCACCTATAACAGAATAAAAGAGTTGGAAGGGTCTTCTAGTCCAACCCCCTGCTCAGGCAGGAAACCCTATACCATTTCAGACAAACGGTTGTCCAGTCTCTTCTTAAAAACCTCCAGTGTTGGAGTATCAACAACTTCTGGAGGCAAGTCGTTCCACGGATTAATTGTTCTCATTCTCAGGAAATCTCTGCTTAGTTCTAGGTTGGTTCCATAACAATCCTCACACTCCAGGTCAAGGAACTAAGATAGATAACAACAACAACAACAACAACAACAACATTGGAAGGGACCTTGGAGGTCATCGAGTCCAACGACCTGCTCAGGCAGGAAACCCTATACCATTTCGGACAAATGGCTGTCCAGGCTCTTCTTAAAAACTTCCAGTGTTGGAGCATTCACCGCTTCTGGAGGCAGGTTGTTCCACTGGTTAATTGTTCTCACTGTCAGGAAGTTTCTCCTTAGTTCTAGGTTGCTTCTCTCCTTGACTAGTTTCCATCCATTGCTTCTTGTCCTGCCCTAAGGCGCCTTGGAGAATAGCTTGACTCCCTCTTCTTTGTGGCAACCCCTGAGATATTGGAAGACTGCTATCGTGTCACCCCTAGTCCTTCTTTTCATTAAACTAGACATACCCAATTCCAGCAACCGTTCCTTATATGTTTTAGCCTCCAGTCCCCTAATCATCTTTGTTGCCCTTCTCTGCACTCTTTCTAGAGTCTCAACATCTTTTTTACATCGTGGTGACCAAAACTGGATGCAGTATTCCAAGTGTGGCCTTACCAAGGCATTGTAAAGTGGTATTAATACTTCACGTGATCTTGATTCTATCTTCTATCTGAGTTTGCAGAATATTTTGAACCATGAGCTAATCAAAGAGACTAAGTTACCACTTCTACTATATACCAACCGACAAAGAATTGAGCCAGCTAAGTTCAACGCTCTTAGGATGCTTAAACACGTTGCGTGGCAGCATCCTGACAGACCCAAAGCTTTTCTGCAATGTGTTGTATGCTTCTGCAGAATGCAATTTTATTTGTTTTTCCCATTTATAAGTTGTGGGGAATGGCATGGGGGTGACAGCAAATACTAATTTCTATTCCTCCATACATCAGAGTGATTGCATCCCTCCACCCACAAGCTGTTGCTTACTTTTACAGAGGACTGTGCACCCCATTGTTTTCCTCCATTCAGTTGTAATTGATTCTTGGTGACTGCCTAGACACGTTCCTTCCTAGATAAAATGACTGGCTCAAGGTCACCCAGCTAGTTCTGTCCCTAAGAGAGACTAGAACTCACAGTCTCCCAGTTTTTAGCCTGATGCCTTAACCATTACACCATTAGTACTTTTTAAATATCATATTGTGTGTGCATGTAAGTAGTGTTTATGCCATTTTCTTCGCCACTCTTCCTCCAACTTTATTTCAGATCTTTATCCCAGGATAATTCAAGTCCTACTGGCTTTTTTCTGTTCACTGAGAAAGAGAAATAAGTTTTGAACTTTCTTTTCCAAGGCTGGCACAGAAGTTTCTCCTTTAGGGCAAGAGTGGTTCTGGAGGACTTCTCCCCCATGTCTCCCTCTCATATTGATGATACATCTTGCGGTTCTTCCAGGAGCCTTAAATGTCTTCTAATTTCCCATCCCTCTAAAATGCGTGTGGGTTTTTTGGCAGCTCATAGATGATAGATATTGCCATCAAGGAATGAGGGAGTAGAATTGTGTTGTTCTCATTTCTGTATGGCATTGTACATTACGTGTAAATAGCTGTAGTGATCTAGCGGCATCATCTGCTAGCAAGATGCAAGGCCATCAATTTTGCAGAAGATGGATGTATGGTTTAAGTTGATCAGTGATGCTTACCCTGTTTAAACAGATTTTGGTAGCAGGGCTCAAGCACAGTAAATCCTAAGATAATTAAGCTGATCACATACCGTACTGAAACAACTTGAAAAGGACAGCAATATTTTTGTTTATGACATTTCAATCTTGTCTGCCGCAAATTATTTTGTCCACAGAAAATTCATTTTGGGAAAGATTAAACGTGGTTTGTCAAGACAGAAGCACTGAAGGGTTGTTTTAAAGGATTTAGCACTCTCGTCCATTGCAACATGGCACCTTCCTTCAGAAAAATAGCACTGTTTTAATGAATGAAGAGCCATTCTGGACCAATAGAAATAAGAGGTGTTTAATTCTAAGCCTTTTACTCCATATTAGTAAAGAATAGCCTATCTTCACCCATGTAATGCCACCAAAGCTTGATTTTTAATCTACTTTTAGAAGTGATATTGCTTCCAAAGTGTAGTAATTCCATAGCAAGGATTCAGTGTTTGAGATATGAATCATCCAAGCTTGCAACTCTGTTGTAACAGACAGTTGTAGGACTTGAGTATGTCTAGTCTAATGAACATAAGGATTATGGGTGACTTGATAGCAATCTTCGAGTATTTGAGGGGCTGCCGCAAAGAAGAGGGGGCCAATCTACTCATCAAGGCAGGACAAGAAGCAATGGATGGAAACTTATCAAGGAGAGATGCAACCTAGAACTAAGGGGAAATTTCCTAACAATGGGAACAATTAATCAGTGGAACAGCTTGTCTCCAGAAGGTGTGGGTGTTCCATCACTGGAGGCTTTTAAGGAGAGATTGGACAACCATCTGTCTGGAATGGAATGCTTGAGCAGGGGGTTGGACTAGAAGACCTCCAAGGTCCCTTCCAACTCTGTTATTCTGTTCCAGCCCCACTGGTGATATTTAAATGCATTTCTGACCCTTAAGCCATTCCATTTTGTATATGAAATGTCCCTTTTGATATCCCTCTGGATCTGTTTTTGAAGTTGGAAATCTTCTGATAAGTTCAGAGATCCACCCCATTTTCTGAACTGAAATTCTTTGGATATGTTTGGGATGTAATACAGCTACCCCAGAATTGCTAATGTGATGTATTCCATTAGGTTCTGGATGTGAGTAAGAGATACAGGCATAAATGGAACCTACTGTGATTTTCTGCTGATTGAAACCATGTAAAATTGTTTGGCAATTGTAATAATTGCAGAATAGTTAAAAATATTCTATTGCTATGTAGTTAAAAGTCACTGAAGTCATCCATAGATTTGGGTCTATGTTTTGCACATTCTTTTTCTAGCCTACAGAAAAAATAGAAACATCATTCCTTTAGTCTGAAATATTCAGAATATGCAGTGATTAAGACAAGAAATTCAAATTAGGTTAGGAGGATTATCCCTCACCATAAAGGCCATGAAATCTACATGAGAACTCAGCAACTTCTTTGTAATGATAATAAAAAAAGTGCACTCATGTAAGTGCAGGCAAAGTTTGAGTATATTTTAGCTAACAACCACTCTGTCATTGGAACGACAGCAACAGTTTTGACAGAGGAGTGATTTGTATTTCACTGGCATTAAAATTGAAATATTGAAATAGCAGGTGACTGCAGAATGCCAGAGAGAAAGTGGGTTTAACAACGTACCTCAAATTAGTTAGCTGTACAAATCTCTACATGAATTTCTACACTGTTAAAAATAGAGCCTGGTTGAATTTTTGTAGGCGGGGAAATGTAAGTAAAATGCATGGGGGAAATCTATTAAAATTAACAGATTAAAAATTGCCTAGTAGTATGAGTCTATGCAAGTTTGTTCATTACTAGTGCCAGACAAAGCTCTTCACAAGAAGATAAAACAAATGATACAGCATGATTATCATTGTTTTAGACACGTTAACAACCAGTAGCCTGGGAAACATGTCATGTTAAATCTGGAAGCTACTCCACTAACCCTGGATACAGATAAGCTGTAATTAAGATGGACCAAAAATAAATTAGGAAAGCCACATTCATATTTATTTACTGCGTGTTACATGCTTGCCAGGTTCGGGTGTTCTGCTTCAGTAAATGATCCAAAGGTGAAGGGAGAGAAGGAAATACTATAGACAGAGCCAGTTTTTAAAATGGTTCTTTTTCTTTTTTGTTCATGAATCAGAGCTGTTAATACCAAAACAGATTTTTTTTCCCCAACTTGAACAAGCTCCTACAAGAAACAAAAACTTGCCAAACCCAAGCTTTTGCTTTGTGCAGGGTACTGACAAACACAAAATTTCAATTACCTGAAAAGTTGTCCTACCATGGGCATATGGAAAAGGCAGAAAAAAAACTTTCTCACCCCAATCCCTCCTCTCTGTTGAGTATACACAGAAGTAGAACACTCAACAAACTGTTTTATGGCTTTCTATGGGAAATGGAAACCTTTCTACCTTGTTTTCTAACTTATTGCCTGTAGCAAAGGCCAGCTGTCTGAAGTTCTCTAGATGTGATCACCATACAACATCCAACTTTTCTCATTATTGACCACATTCGCTAAATCTCCTGATAGCTATAGTAAACACTTGGAGAATCACCATTAGTTTTTAGGATTTCAGGCAGGCATCCTTTCAATCCTACTTGGAGATATCAAGGACCTGAAATAAAATGCATAAGTAATGATTCTAGGAGTTTTGAGACCACCTTTCATAATCTCTGGCCATTGGACATTTGGTTTGTGCTTGCGATAATTGGAGTTCAACACCAGGAAAATCATGGCATTGTCAACCTTTTATTAATCAGAAGTTGTTGTTTCCCCCCCCCTTGTCATGCTCTGTAAAGGGCAGATCAGGTAAACAGGCTCCCTATAAACATAATTAGTTTCAGTCCTGCCATGGACTGGACTCAAATGGGCCTAGTTTATCTGAAGAACGCCGGAACAGTTTGCAAGGTTGGCACTTTTGACCTAATGGATACTGACAGTATGATATGAGCTGGGAAGAAATTGGAATATATTATGTATGGGTTGACTGTCTATAGAACATCCAAGCAACTATCATGATAAGTTTCAGAATAGCTGCTAGCCTCCAAGAGTGGCTTACGTTAAATCTTCAACTAGTTTTAATTGGATAATAAGCACCCAAGTCAAAGATACACCTCACAATGATTCAGAGATAACACTTTAATAGGGCTTAATTTTACAGTGTGATGAACAAAATGCTTTCAATAAACAAACACCAACTGGATGGATGGGTGGATTAATGTAGAGTGAGACTGACAGATAGAGATACATTTCTAGGTTTTATTTTTAATATGACCATTATTTCAGGTAAATGTTAGATATGCGATTTGAAGGACAGAAACATTTGATGGTTTTGGAATAGTCCTGGGTAGATTCAATGGGGTTTCTTTTGTGTGACTTCATCCTCCTGCCAATTTGTCCTTTTGCTGTTGTTGATGCTGTTTTTCCTCTTTTCTTTCCATAGCATGAATTTTCCCATAATGATAAAACTGTTGAAGGAGTTAAATATATTCCAATTTAAATCAGTTTTCCCATGCTGAGGACTTCCTGATCTAATGATGAGATCCTCATCATTTACTGAAATGTCTATTGCAACTACCATTCCCTGTTCTAACTATAATTCCCATCCAAATCATATAGACATTGAGAGCTTCTGCACCGGAGACAAATTCCTTGTGTATGTAATCACACTTGGTCAAATAAAGTATTCCATTCCATTCCATTCCAGTGATAAAGACTGAAATGAAAACTGGTTGAACCTCAAACATCACCAACTGCCATTCCATTTCATCATCTTAACTCTAACTTGCTGGTTGTCTTTAGTAGTGGACCAGAATCATCTAGTATAAAAACAACAACAACAACAACAACAACAATGAGTTGGAAGGGACCTTGGAGGTCTTCTAGTCTAACCCCTGCTCAGGCAGTAAACCCTATACCATTTCAAACAAATGCTTGTCCAGTCTCTTCTTAAAAACTTCCAGTGTTGGAGCATTCACAACTTCTGGAGTTCCACTGATTAATTGTTCTCACTGTCAGGAAATTCCTCCTTAGTTCCAGGTTGCTTCTCTCCTTGATTAGTTTCCATCTGTCACTTCTTGTCCTGCCTTCAGGTGCTTTGGAGAATAGGTTGACTCCCTCTTCTTTGTGGCAAGCCCTGAGACATTGGAAAACTGCTATCATGTCACCCCTAGTCCTAGTGTGGAAGTTAACTTTCATTTCCAAAGTTTTTTTGGGTTTTACCTTCTTCTCAAAATGCTTATTTATTTCATTAGAATAAGAGAGATTGGAGGAGGATTAATTTACATCTAACAAAACCACTGAATCTAGAATTGGGCTTCCTTTATTTTTAGATGTTAGGGAAGATGGCTCCACTATTTATTTATTTTTTTTGGCGGTGTGGTTTTTGATCCTATCAGCTGTTTATACTTCACATTCATCCTTTAGGGTTTAGAAAAAGCATGGGAAACCAGTAAAGTTGCAAAATACTGGAAGGGGAGTTGTAAACTGAAAAAAACAGACCATATACCCACAGCCGTTGTTCGTGTCCTCACTGCAAGAACTTCTAGTTTTAGAATTTCAGACAATTTTCCCCCTTGCTGGATGATTTTTTTTTTTAAATACATTCTCTTTAATAAAATAAAATGAAGGCTGGTAGAAAAGTAGGGAATTTTTCTTTTCTTTTTGTATATGTGGTTCAAAGCAGTAAGACAAACTCTGAATCACTTCTAGTGCATTTGCAGTTAAAGGATAAAAAAATGTTGTCAAAAAAATAATGGATAATGACGACCAAAAGCTTGCTGCTAAAAAGAGAAAAAAAAAATCAGCCACTGATTTCAGCTGGAACTGAACGGATCAGCTTATCGGGGAAACCACAATAAACCTTAGGGATAGTTTCTTTCATAGGCTCCCACTTTACTATGAAAATGCTTTTGTCTTTCGTTATTATTATGGCTCTGCTACCCTAGGATGCTTTGCATAATGCAAAAGAGCGCCTGTGAGAAGTTGCTGGAACAATATTTAACATATGTAAGGTACCATATTTCAGCTGCTGATGTGATCATTTATGACTAACCTATTACAATTTGTTAGCGCAGACCTGACCTTTCCCTTCTAAGGAAAGGGCACATTTTACAGCTTTCTGAATACGTCTTATCTATTTAGGAGGTTTTACAGAAAAGGAAGACGTAGTGACATTTAGTTTTATTTTAGTTCACTGCCATTAACCTCCCGCTGCTGACTTTTAGATGGCTGCACACGGTGCTTTATCAAGACGTAACAAATTAAAGCCCACATCCAGGCTCGAAAGTTAAAGCATGTTAGCACATTGCAATTTGTTTCAGAGATTGCAAAATTTAAATGAATTTGCTTAATGATACAGGCCTGACGACGACACAGGGAGACAGTCCTGTAACTGCAAAGTGAAATCAGGAAGGGCCTCAGAAATTGCCAAAGCACATTAAGAGCCCCTAAGACTCAGGAACTGCCACCCTATCGAAATGTTGAAGACTATTGGCTTTAGAGCTGGAAACATGGGAAGCTGTCTCCTATCAAGTCAGACCATTGTATATGAATTCCACCCGATGTGGTCTAGTGGTTAAGGTGCTGGCCCAGAAACCAGGAGACTGTGAGTTCTAGTTCCACCTTAGGCATGGAAGCCAATTGGGTGACTTTAGGCCAATCACCAGGAGATTTTCAGTTCTAGTCCCACCTTAGGCCTGAAAACCAATTAGGTGACTTTGGGCCAATTACTGGGAGAATGAAAGTTCTAGTCCCACTTTAGGAAAGCCAGCTGGATAACTTTGGGCCAGTTATTTTGTCTCATCCCAACTCACTTCACAAGGTTGCTCCTGTGGGAAAAATAGGAGAAGGAAGGAGTATTAGGTATGTTCACCACCATGAGTAATTTATAACAACAATAAAGGTGGGATATAGATAATATCCGAGATATCAGTTTCATGATGCCTACACTGACATATAGAACTTATGCACAGTTTCACAGACTAGACATGGTAGACCAATGAAATATCTGAATAGGGAGGTTGTGTCTTCTGAAATATAGGCATTAGGGAGAAATAAGAGGAAAGATATATTGGGTTCATTTGATAACAACTGTTTCTAACAGATAACAAATTATGGATTAAATTCAATTTGATCCTGAACGAATACTACATATTTTCATGATGCAAGTCTTCCTTCCCAACCAGGCCACTACATTGGCTTGATGTGGTGTACATTAGTTATTTTGCACAGCTTCCTAAATTGCCTCTCTCATTATTAGCGCGCGAATGTTCAAGCATAATTTTGTGTCATGAAAAAAGATACTTTTCTATCCTAATGAGCCATTTGCATTTTGTGTTCCCTTGTAGCCTTGTTTTGATACCATGTGAAAACAAGGAGCTGAATGAGATATTCCCTGTCAACTCAGTAATCCAATGTATATAAATGCAAGCTCATTAGCTCATCACAAGTACCTTTGTGGTACCACAGAAAGAAGCAAACACATTTCAAGGACACAAATTAACATATACAACATCCAGTTATGATATCATAGAAGTTCTATAGTGCCGTTCTTCCTTCATCTGTGCAATAACCAATAACAATTGTGTAAGGAGAAGATGGGATTATTGCTCTCCAACTCACTATCCCTTAGATGCAATTTATGTAGGTGCTGTATAGGTTTCCTGCATCATAAATACAGGTAGTCATTGACTTACGACCACAATTGAGCCCAACATTTTTGTTGCTAAGTGAGACATTTGTTCAGTGAATTTTGCCCAATTTTACGTCCTTTCTTACAGTTGTTAAGTGAATCTGGCTTTCCCATTGTCTTTGATTGTCAGAAGGTCACAAAAAATGATTGCATGACATTGTAACCATCATAAATATGAACCGACATTGTAACCGTCATAAATATGAATCAGTTGCCCAGTGTTTGAATTTTGATCACGGGGACACTGCAATTGTCATAAGTGTGAAAAACAGTCATAAGTCACTTTTTCAGTGCCGTTGTAACTTTGAACGGTCACTAAATGAACTGTTGTAAATCTAGGACTATTTGTACTTCTGGCTATGATCTTCAGCCCTCATTGAATGGCATATAGTAATAATACCCCAAAGGGAAAGATACAACAGAGTGAATCAAAGCCCTGGATCAAGAAATGGGTTTCAGGTAGCTTATAAAACCGCACAATTGAAGACAACTGACTCAACTCCAAAAGCAGACCATTCTACCAGAATGTGCCACAACAAAAGAAGACGGTGTCCTGATTGGACTTTTCTGAATGGATGGGATTGTTAGTAGAGGTTTTCTGATTATCTGTTTAGTGTCAGGGAGAGTTTACTCCCAAGGAGAAATCTGAAACTGATCTTCTGTTTCTACACTGGATTCCTTTCCCATCAGTGAGACTATTATGGAATGTTCTTCTGATGCTACATTGAGTGAGATTCAGAACTGTGGTGAGGAAGGATCCCATTACCTATCCTGAGGATAAAAAATGGTCCTGGTTTATTAGGCAAAACGTCTCTCTTGGTTAGCTGGGTGATGGTGATGTTCCAACAGCAGATACCAGAAATTATAAGGAGCCCTAGTGGCACGGTTGTTAGAATACAGTATTGCAGGCAAACTCTGCCCACAGCCTGGAGTTTGATCCTGATGAGGCTCAAGGTTGACTCTGCCTTCCATCCTTCCGAGGTCGGTAAAATGAGGACCCAGATTGTTGGGGGCAATGTGCTGACTCTGTAAACCACTTAGAGAGGGCTGTAAAGCACTGTGAAGCGGTATATAAGTCTAAGTTCTATTGCTATCTGCCAAGATAGATTGTAAGTAGACCCAAATGTTTATAGGGAAGTGAATGGAGACTTTATGGCTGATTAAAATAGAAATCCTTCTAAAATGGAACCTAAACAATAAATGTAGACACAGTTTGCCTGCTGTGCTAAGCCAGATTATGATTTATAATAAGATTGGAGAATTCGACTTTCATAGAATTTCTTTTCAGTAGTAAGTGGGTAGACTAGTAATTAAAAAAAAAACAGTTTTAGCCTCAAGAGCCTGAGATCCAATACACAAATGGGCAACTCCACAGCACATCCTAAAGTGGACATACTGGATAAAAGAGATACATTTTCTTCAAAATCTGAAAGGAAATGTTTTGCTGCTCAAATATTAAATTCCAAAATGAGAGGGCGTAGGATATCTGCATTCAGACATGTGATCACATTTCCTAGTGCTTTCAATGCTTTCTGGTATTTAAAAATCGACCTTTAGTCGAAATCGCAGGTGATTGTTGCTAATCTTGGTCCATATGCTTTTTTTTTTTTAACCAAACCAAACAAATACTGTATGTTTTGTTGTACTTCATTTGGCTTATTAAATGTTGAAGGATTTCCCGAAGCAACACACAATGGCAAGCACACTTGATAGCACAGGCAGCTGGCCTGCCAAGCTGTTAATTGAGTTGCTGCAAATTTTCAATATCTTCCTCTCCTTAAACTATTGGATTGCTCGCCCTAGTCAAAGCAAGATTTCCCTGGATGCTTCTGTAATTTTTGCACTATATGAGTTTCATTGTTTTGGGTGATTATCTGCACTGTGGCAATTTTGTGTCAGTGCTAAATAAGCAGCACCCAAGCAGAGCCTTAAAATGCATTGGGAGGAGTTAAAAAAATCAGTTTTTTTAAAAAGACGGCAGAGATATTGTAGGCCCATTTTTTTTCCAATTTTTCATCATTTGTTTTTCCTCCTGTATTGATAAGATCCACTTGCTTGTTCATTTTATTTTTTATCCTTTCATTTTGGGCACGGGCAGTAATTGTGTGAAGCCAATGCAAAACTGGAGATTCGAAAATGTGGAAGGAAGATATTTGTAGCAAAAGAAATCTCTGGATATCAGAATGCATTTATTTAGGAATAAAATGTCCAAATCTCTACATACCAAAAGAAATATTATGCCGTAGAATCAAGGCCACGATGCTCCATTTTGGAGGGGGGAGGGAGAACAAATACATTAGTATAATTATTTAATTGATCCACAGGGCTCTTAAAGGATCTCGTGCTCCTGGTTGTGTATTTCACAAGGTTACCAAAGGTGTGTTCTACGGTATTATTGCATTGCTTCCCATCTATGCTTTTGTTGTGTTGTATTGAACTGTTTTGTAAAGGTGGGGCAGATTCAAGGAGTAAAACCAGCAAGTTAGTTGGAGGGATGTTCTGGGGTCTACCTAACTGTTAATGACATGATAGCATATTCCAATATTTGAGAGACTGCCACAAAGCACTAGAAGGCAGGGCAAGAAGGCAGGCATGGATGGAAACTAATCAAGGAGAGAAGCAACCTAGAACCAAGGAGAAATTTCATGACAGAAAGAACAATTAACCAGTGGAATGGCTTGCCTCCAGAAGTTATGGGGTGCTCCATCACTGGAAGTTTTTAAGAAGAGGTTGGACAGCCATCTGTCTGAAATTGGTATAGGGTCTCCTGCTTGAGGGGGTTGGACTAGAAGCCCTCCAAAGTCCTTTCCAACCCTGTTATTTTGTTAACTGCACTTTCCCCCACCCCCAAAGAATGTCTTGGGTTTATCTAAGCCTAGAAAGCTAGCTCCTGTTGATTAGAACTTTGACAGATGTAGCTGGCTATAGCTTGTGTATCTAGGCCAATAGCAATTTAAGCCAGAATTAAAGCCCACGCTACAGATGGGCAACTTGCAAGAGAAGCAGCAATTAGTTCTCTCTAGTTAATTGTGGTATTTGGCAATTATAGAGGAAGCAATATTACTTGGGTCTTGCTGTGCAAGATTGCACAGGGCTGTATAACAGAGTACCAAAGCTGAATGGCTTTGCTAGTGGAATGCTACAGATCTCTCCCTTCTCCACTTGTTCAACTGACTGGGCTTACTTCGATAAGGAAACCTTTTAGATAAACCAGGGGTCTTCAAACTTGGCCCTTTTTATGACTTGTGCACTTCAACTCCCAGAATTCCTCAGCCAGGCACGCTGGCTGAGGAATTCTGGGAGTTGAAGTCCACAAGTCATAAAAGAGCCCAGTTTGAAGACCCCTGCGATACACATATGTTCTAGTTTCAAGGCAAAATAATGATGGAGGCAATACATTTGGGATTGATGGATAGTGACAGCAATTGGGAAAGTCCAACATCACATGGAACCCTGAATCACATGGAATGCTTATAGTGTCATGTAACACAGAGAGGCCTAATATTTTGAACACATTCAGATTAAGTTAAACATAAGTTTGGTGATGTTAAACTTAAATCAAAATGTGTTAGGGTTTTTTTGTTTTTTCCCCCCAAGAAGCATTCCGCAGAACAACGTTCATCTCTTGGTTTGGTTCTGCCTTGTTGTGTATGAGTGACTTTTAGGTCTCCACATAGCAGACATCAAAATGTTGATGCTTCCAAATCTTTAATTTCCTTCTTTGTTACACTTTAAAAGCAAACAATTAGCCTCATCACAAAAGGATGGAACCTTCTGCTTCCATAGATACAAAAGGCTGGTATTATGAACACTGATGTAATGAAGTATGAAAAGTAGCATCACAAACACTTCCAAGCTCCATGGATGAATTGAGCAGAGTTATAAATGACCGTGTTATTTAAATTTGCCACTTAAACAGGCATAAAAATGATTCAATGCTTCTGCCTTTGTGGACGTAGTACTTATTTTATTAGGAAATTCAGTGGGAAAACAGCAATTTAGGAAAAATACCCAGGAAAAAAAAATGAGGAGAACTGAGTGTCAAAAGACATGTCCATTTTTGTAAAGCGTTGGAAAAGGGAGTGTTACGAATATTAATTTAAAGATGTTACCAGAAGGGACCTTGGAGGTCTTCTAGTCCAACTTTCCTGCTCAGGCAAGAAACCCTATACCATTTCAGACAAATGGTTGTCCAATAAATAATCTCTTCTTAAAAGCCTCCAGTGTTGGAGCACCCACAATTTCTGAAAGCAAGTTGATCCTCTGATTAATTGTTCTAACTGTCAATAAAGTTCTCCTTAGTTCTAGGTTGCTTCTCTCCTTGATTGGTTTCCATCCATTGATTCTTGGTCTGCTTGTTATTGTACTTCTGGAGGTTATCACTCTTGCTGAGCTTACTAACCTAGATTCATGGGCAAGAATAGGCAGTAATTGAAGTTGTTGTCATACCTTCTGGCAAATTCTTTGCCACTATTTCTTTTTCTTATCTTCAGTCAATTTAACTTAAATTAAGCTAGCCGAGTTAGTCTTACTTGGTTTTCTCCATAAGCTTATTTAGTTGTTGCAAAATGAAAAGGCAAGGAACTATCAGTGTTACATCGATGGAGAAAATCTAGAGAGACTACACTAATTCCTCTGCCTAATTTTATCATAATGACAGGGAATAAAAATAAAAATGTATCTCAGCTCCACAAAGAGAGAGTTGCCATCTCCATGACTCTCTATGCTTCATAGTTCCTAATTTCTCAATAGGCTGGAAAGTTGATGGTAAACAAATCCAAACTGAAATTAGTTCTAGAATTCCCAAAATTAAACTGCATAAATAAATATATGCTTTTAAAGGAGCCATAAAAATAAGGAACATTATTCCGTGGAGCTAATATTGTCCACTGGTTTATTTCCAGCAGTTATACAGAGCTGCCTAATTGTGGTGTGAATTGACGAGAAATGATAGCTCGTATTAGCCAAAAAGTGGTTGTCAGTATAAATTGCTTTGCAGTAATTTTGAAGACAAGTTAATAGCATGAAAAAGTCTAATTCTGAGTCATGTTGAAATAGATGAATATGACAGAATGACAAGTATACACGAACGGTGTCCAAACAGAATGAAATTTCTAATATCAAAGAGATGTTAATCATCCTTTGACTTTAACATTGGCTATTTGTGGGTTTTGTGTGTGTGTGTGTCTATAAGACAATTGTCCAGTGCATAAAACTTACGGAAGGAAGGAAGGAAGGAAGGAAGGAAGGAAGGAAGGAAGGAAGGAAGGAAGGAAGGAAGGAAGGAAGGAAGGAAGGAAGGAAGGAAGGACATACACACACACATATACACAGAGAGAGTGTATATGTGTGGGTGCAAAGTGTACATATAAAAAAGTCTCTCTGTCTCTCTCCCTCTCTCTCTCTCTCTCTGTGTGTGTGTGTGTGTGTGTGAGAGAGAGAGAGAAACCTACTCCAAATCTTTCTGTTGGATTTTTACTCTACCTTTGATAAGAACACTGATGGACTGATGAATTACTGATGTAATTGATACATTAAAAGAGATTTGTTTTACATTTGTTTTCAAGACAAAAGGGATGACTTGTGAAAACAGGACTAATTGCATCAGAGACACAGCCCATGGAATCCTTTCTCATCTGTGCTGAAAATGAATCCCAACTCAAAGGATTGTGTACAAATTTGCATCTATGGGAGATAACTGCATGAAAAAAACACATTTGGGAAGGTTGTGTGCAAAAGAAGGCAAACAAAAATGGCTGGGTGCTTATGCTGGTGTTTATCACTATCTAGATTACTTTTTGGTTTTGATTAGCATAGCAAACCCCAAAATGACGTTTTCCACCTTAGGCTGGAATTGAAAGACAACAATTTGGGTGTTATGAAAGTGTGCACTGTGCCAAATTAATTCAGGAGCAGTTTGATTTCAAAGCATGCTCAATGCGGAAGGGAAAACAATAGCTCAATCAGATTTCTCCACCACATTTGATGAGGGCCATTACAGCGCCTCATTGCTTGTTTCTGTCTTTTCTTTCAAAAACTACTATCGGTAGTCCTCGACTTACGATGACACATGAGCCCAAAATTGCTGTTGCTAAGTGAGACAGTTGTTAAGTGAATTTTGCCCCAGTTTACGATCTCTCTTGCCGTAGTTGTTATGTTGAGTGCAGTGGATAAGTTAGTAATGTAGTTGTTAAGTGAAACTGGCTTCCCCTTTGACTTTGCTTGTCAGAAGGTCATAAAAGGACACTGGACATTGCAACGGTCATAAATACAAGCCAGTTGCCAACTATCTGAATTTTGATCACATGATCATGGGGATGCTGCAAAGGTCGTAACTCTGAAAAGCAGTCATAGGTCGTTTTTTTTTTTCAGTGCCATTGTAACTTTGAACCGTCACTAAATGAAATGTTGTAACTCAAGGACTACCTGTATTACGAAAAAAGAAAATAAAAGTCAATATATTCAAGTGATGGGGTTTTTGGGTAGCAGGCTGGAAATATCTCTCCCTCACTTTATTCCAATGTTATCCTTACCTCTTAGTCAAAGTCCTAATCCAGCACCACCTGTCTTAAGTTTTGAAAGAAAATCGATGCAGATTTGTGTCAGCCCAGCTGCAATTATGCGTAGGGATCCTGGGAAGGCTGCCGTATTAATTCTCCGTGAGAGAATCTTCATTGGAAAATGAGGTTGAAGTTTACTCTAGGCTGGGAGAAATGACAAAAAAAAAAGCAGCATCTCGTTCTTTATCTTTCAGTGCAATTTTCATCCCCTCCTTTGCAATTTCATTTGTTGTACATATAGGTTAACTAAGCCGCTGTTAAGGGAATTTATTCAGAAATGCACTAGGAAGTTACTTTGAGAAGCTGGCATATATTTAGCAGGAAAGGGATGTTCGTGTAGGACATCTCCCTGGTAGCCTGCTAAAAGCCTGATGAGTTTGAATGAATACCAACGACAACTGCCTAAATGGAGATAGTAATTACGGCATAATTGGACTGTCTTCAGGTAATTTAAAGTGGTGTCTATATCCTACCTGGTCTCACTTCTTCCCAGGATCAGTGATAGCTCAGATGTGTTATCCAAAGTACTGAAGCTTCTCTGCAAATTAACTCTTGGATTGCCTCGAAGGTTAAGGAAAGTAGAAAGATCAGGAATACTGCATCCAGTTTGAGAATTGAGAATCTATCCAGCCTTTTGGTTTCCTGACATCTGGTTATTAAGCAAACAAATGAGAGAGAGAACAGTTTACTTCGGATGTATGCTAACTCATACCAGAACGACCAAGGAGAGGCAAAGCAAAAATAGATATCAGAATTTTGGAATTGCTTTGTTCCTGCCCACTATTCTTTTAAAAGACCCTGGGAAAAGAACAATACATTTAGAATGAAACCAGCCCATTAAAATGATATTAAAATTCAATAAAATCCAGTTGGAAGTATTTTCAATTGCATGCGATTGAATTTTAATAACCTTTTAATGGGTTAGTTTTATTCTGGATATGTTATTTGTTCCCCGAGTCTTTGAAGTGCTCATCTATTCTTCTTGAGCCTTAATCTAGTACCTCAAAGAAAACCTTAAGTCATTATTATTCCTCTGGATTTTTATATATTTTCTTAGATATAAGTATGTTGGCAAGCTACTATTTTTCCCCCCAGAACTTTGGATACCAGGTATTGCACAACTCTTATTCTCTCTCTCTCTTCTATCTGACTATAGTAATTTCTCCAATAGAAGAGAATATTTGTAGCTCAGGGCTGAACTGTAGGGTTCTTATTGTTCTCTGTGCATGGTGGCTTTCTTGTAGACATTTAATTACCAAACTAGCCAACATCATCAATGAAGCATCATCAGTGCACTGACAATGTTACCTAGTTGGGTAATGAAACTACCAAGCTCAGAGAGCGCCAAGGACCTCACATGTCTCCACTATGGCTACTTTTTGGCACCTGGAACCTGAGATAGACATATAGCACCCATTCTCCTGGGTTTCAAGAAGGCCTTTAAAAGCCGGCTCTCCTCCCAAACCTGTGGGGACTGTGCCTTTAGAACCTCCGTCATGTTCTGTATTTTTATTTGTACTGTTGTCTTTAGACCAGGCTGCTATGTTTTATTTCATGTATTTTTAAACTATCCTAAATTATTCATTTGGATAGTGTAAGCAGCCCAGACTCTTCAGAAGTGGGCTCCCATAATATGTTTAGCAGAATGCATGCATGAATGAATGAATGGATGGATGAATGGATGGATGAGACCTCTTAAGATGGACTAAGGAAAAATGATCCCTTCTTGAGAACGAGTGAGAGACAAAGTGGATCATATTATTTCCATTATTTGAGCAGGGCATCTATTGGTAAGGCAAGCATACATTTGATGAACCTCTCCTTAACTTTTGACCATATTTTTCTAAGGTAGTAGTAACAGCAGTGTGGATAGCAACGTAAGACGTTCTCTAATACTGAAGTGAAGCAAGTAAACCAGTATAGTAATTGACAAGTTAATATGGACTGACAATTTTTTTTAAAGTTTTTAGACAGAACAGTCTCCAGCCTTAGAGGTGTTTCATCCTTACTTGGGGCCCTCCCCATTATCTGCTTCTAGGTTTCTGAGATATAAATTACTATCCATGCAGTAGTAGACAATACATTGTTAGATAGGACAGTCTAACTGAATATGGCGCATTTTTTTTGTACCTGTAACTTGTGTTTTACATGATGCTTATTCTATGTCTCTCCATGTTTAATGCATTTATCAAAATTAACTTGGATGTTAACCTTTTTAAAATTTTACTATACCATATAGGATCAGACAGACAGATAGATAGATAGATCTAGGGCTTTATGAAAAACTGATGCTTCTTTTGGAATAAGATGCCATGTTGCTCTTTTGCATGAGCTTTGCATACAGAATAATTAGAGATTCTCTTTCAGAGATGGGTATATTAAGGGATCCAGCAATGGGACACGGTAGACCAGACTGTGTTTCCCCCTAAAGCTATATTGATGGTTATACAGTATAGTTCAATTTAAAAAGTACACATTACTATTTCTTGCATGAGTTAAAATTAGCATAGCACGTCTGAGGTGGCACGAGAATCAATTTTTATTTTTGTAATTGTGTTATTATTGTGCACTGAGTTTGGTTAATGTTGAGATTGGGAACACTAATCAAATTAACTCTTACGTGGAAAATTGTAATACAAATGATTCCAGAGAGTTAAAGCTAAAGCCTTTTAAATGTGCTCAAATTCTATCGCTTCTCATATTGCATTATAATTTGTGTTAAGTGCCAAAGAAAATAACTAATGCAGACCTCCATCTTTCCAGATAGGACAGTTTCTGCATTTCAGAAAGTTGGGCTGCTGCACAAGTAGGGATCTCTCCTTTCTTTCCTAAGAATTTTTCTCCAACTTATCCTAACACAAATTCATTTACAGCTTCCCAATTATGTAGACTTGCTTCCAAACTGGAACGGATGAATTAAGAGATTTTGTAAAGAGCTTGCTATATTTCAAACATCATAATGTTCAATAGCAGGTGCAGTTAACCCAGGGGTGAATCTCTGGGATGGTCATCGCTACCTCTAAGAGGAGATACCCTTGAGAAGGAGAATTATAAATGGCTTTCTGTGTGTTTATGCTGCTGTTAGGAAAAATACTTAATTACAGTTGTTGTTGACTGGAATATGAGCAAGATAAGTGGAGGAGGTTGATATATATTAAAGTGAGGACAAATTAAGAGACTTTCTGATTAAGAGGAGTAGGATTAAGTGATGCAGTTATTAGAATGCAGTATTGCAGGCTAATTCTGCCGACCGCCAGCAGTTTGATTCTCACTTGACTCAGCCTTCCATCCTTCCAAGATTGGTAAAATGAGGATCCAGATTGTTGGGGGCAACAGGCTGACTCTGTAAACCCCTTAGAGAGGACTGTAAAGCACTATGAAGCAGTATATAAGTCTAAGTGCTTTTGCTATTGCTGTTCCATGCCACCAGATTATTGTAATAGAAAGTTACAGCTGTATTTTAAAAGGAAAAAAAAAAAATTTCCCCATGTCATTCTAACATAGAAGTAAACACACAGCTGGACGTGGGTCTATGCGAAGGCATACATGGGTGCACATCTCTGTATGTATTCATGTGGATGTTTTGTTTCTCCGTTACTTGGTATAGCAAAGGGCTAACTCTGTTTGAAATCAGTGGTGTCCAATGGAGATATATATAGACCGGATAGTAGGATCTTTGCCTTCAGTGTTAAATCAAGTAAAGTTCTTTGCAGAAGTCATCATAAAAACACAGACCAAGACATTAGTTTGATGCTATTACATCAGCCAGACAATTTATTGTTAAGTGCTTGTCAAAGGAGAAAAAAAAATCCTGCTTTTCTAGCAGCTCTCGTTGGCATTGACATTTACCCAAAGTAAATCTAATGTGGGTAAGGCTAGAATCATACAGCTTGACAGACGTGACATTTTATGGCTGCCATACTTTAACCAATATTGTGAAGATAAGGTCTTGGATGTCCCAAGGAACTGGTAGAATATAATTTCAGACCTAATGGACAGTCTATTTACCTTTCCATTAAGACCCAAGAAGAAATACGTTAAGAGTCATTCTTTAGTTTATTTTGATGGGTTCTAGAAATGGATAAGTTAAATCTTCCAGAGTTTCTTTAGATGTGAGGAGGACAAAACGGCTGTCTTATAAATAAGGCTGAACTGAGACCCATAAACCCTCATGTACCATGAAAACAATCATTTAATTTGAGAGGTATATACTCTGTTAGAACATGGTAGGACTTCATTGTGAATGTAGGCTAGGACAATGGGAGAGGGCTATTGTGAAAGAAATGTGTAACCTAATCAAATCAGTTTTCTTTGTCTTACAGAAAAAGAAAGCAGATTATGATTAATTAGAGGTTTTGGACTTTCAAGTAAAAGTGGATAGGACTAGAGCTTTTCATACAGAGTTGAGCAGTTTCTGAGAAGAGAGAGTAATGAAATTCTTGGTGCGCTAATAATATTACCTCGTTTGGTTATGAAATATTTGCAAGCAAAGAACCAATAGCTCCACAGTTCAATCCTGAGTTTTATACACACACAAACACATACATTTCTATTTGATAAAGTCCCCAGCCCTCTGATTTTCTGAATGCTGCAAGAAGCCATTTGATGAAATGATGTTATCTCCCCAAAAAAATCAATCGGGTAATCATGTTAGTACAAATTAGGATGGACCACAGGTTCTTTAGGACCACATAAGTGAGTGTAAATTGAAATAGACTCAAAACTAGAACGTTCTCCTTGGCTAATATAAAGTAACTCTGTATTATAGAGGCTGCTTGAGCCTCTGATAAAAGCAGGGAATCTTGGACTTCAGTCTGAAATGAGCTATACATTTCACTTCATTTAATGCTGATGGTTTGTCTCTAAACATAATGGAAGAATTTCCTTGTTATGTAGAAAGGTGGGGAAATATTGAAAAGTTGCTTTTTGCAGAGATAGGATTGCCCCCTCCCCCCCCATTTTGACACTTTCATAAGTGTCTATGGAAATTCTCAGTCATCCAAGTCATAGTTGTCCCAAAGGTGCTTTTTCAGGAGGCAACTGGACTTTCTTGTTTTTCTTTGAAGACGTTTCGCTTCTCATCCAAGAAGCTTCTTCAGCTCTGAAGCAAAGAGAAATGTCTTCAAAGAAAAATAAGAAAGTCCAGCTGCCTCGTGAAAAAGCATCTTTGGGACTCTTTCATAAGGCTCTGTAGACATGGGCTTGGGGACCCCAAGGGATATGAAGCCCCTCAAGTGACTCATTTGATTGTTATCACCAGTGAGGATAGTTGGTTATTGGGTTTTGTATTGGAGTTTTATCCTTCTAAGCCATCAGGAGTCACCGAGAGTGAGTTGGGCGACCATATCAACATTCTTTAATAAAGTTAATAATTTCTTAAATATATCAATAAATGAAAGTATTTTCACCAGTTGATATCTCAAAATTGTGGTTTCGATCTGCAACCGTTTTCTTTCTTTTTTCTTCCTGCATGGCAGAAACTGCCACCGCCACCTGCCTGGACTTGTATAAAACCTGAAATACAAATAACGTCAAGCAGTCTTGGAATTGCTTTTTATACAACACTTGTTTTGATAAATACAAGGTTGGATAAAACAAAATTCAACAGCTGATTCAACATGACTGGTAAGGCAGACACCCTCTGCCTTTGGGGAAATTAAATCTGTGTGAAGCAATGTGCTTGTAGTCAAGGCTTAATGTTCAGGTTGCAAGGGAGTCCATAATGCTTGGTAATACTAGCTTCTAGATATGGTGAAGAATCTTTGATTGAATGAATTCCCAAATCCCAAACCCAGTTTTATCATGCTTCATGTGAGCTCTGCAGCCTTCCTTTTCCTCTTCATTGAGTAATAATTTTTCCACTTGATGTTGTATTCTAGCATCCCATTACAGAAGAGTTCTGAAACTTTTATAACAAGATTTGCTTAACATAGTCAGACTTCAGCCTGTTACCTAGAAACATGAGAAGATTTTCAGCAGAATTGTTTTATATCGGGAAATTAGAACTTTTCCTAGAGGGACAATGAAGCATTTCAATAACACTGGCAACTTTAAATGAGTCTTGCAGAACTCATTCAGCTGCCTCACTTCTAAATATCTGATTAGTTAACCATTGCCTTTGGCCCCAATGAATGTTCAGGCTTTATTCCTTTGATTTTCATTAAACAATGAAACTGATGGGTGTGTAATTTTTTTTTTTATTCCTTTCCTTGTTGCTCTTTCCTGCCTAGGTCTATCCCTGGAACTCTCTGTTTTATTACTTATTTATTATTCAAACTGGTGGACTGTCCTAATTAGCTATGCTTATCACTTGCTTGCTTAATTCTTCTATTAGACAGTAATGCAAAAAGGGTTAAAAATCCCAGGTCTGAGATATAAAACTTCCAACTCAAATGTCCAGAGAGATAGTGATAGGTGATATCAGCAGCCTCACATTTACATAGATATAGTCATGACAATAATGACTTTGATTCCTACAGCATTCTCCATGCCCCTTAATTAAAGAATGTTATACAATGGGGATAAATGAGTTGGCCTCTGTAGGGTTACAGATGTTCCTGCTATTATGTTTACTTTAAAAAAAGAACATTACAGTACTCACTTTTACATTTTTTATTCCAACAATGATCAATGTAGCATCAGACTATCAGGTGCAAACTCCATTTTATTCCTATTCTGCTCTAGTTTATAATGTGAAACCCAAAATACTCAGGTTGTACATCTATTTGTAAAGGAGGAGAAGAGGTGGAGCAGGTTTCACAAGCAGTGTAATATATTGGCTATCCAAAGAGGACTTTGTGAAGCCATGAAGTCCAGGATTTGAAACCCAATAACTGTACCTTTTAGCTTATTTGCATTTTGAAAACAAACTCACCTTATTTTCTAAGAATGTTGATCTCGGATGCATTCTAACGAATCATATAATCATGGCCTCGTGGGAAAGTTTGAAGGTTAGTGGGGAAAATAGCTTCCTTGATTTGACATGCTAACATGGACTTTCAGTTAAGGGATTATCCAAGTGGGCAATTTTAAGATATGTAATAGAATGAGCATTAACTCAATGGTGAGTTCCTGTACATTTTTGGTTTGAAGAAGGAATTACAGTGTATTCTGCTTGTGTAAACATGACAAAGAGAGATAAAAGGAAAAGCTTTAGGCATTCTGATATCTAAGAAAGCCTTAATAAATCTTTAGCTATTATTACCATGTTGTTCTGCTTAGTTTTAACAGGATTAAAATTCCCAATGACATTAAGCAAATGCAATAATAAACCAGTTATGCAAATGAAATTTTATCCCCTTGCCACCATAAAAACATCTGGCTATAAGGCAGAGTTGTAGTCCGACAAGTTATAATGAAAAACAAAACTTACTGGTTTCGCTGTATTAAAATTCCCTTGGCTGCAAATTTAACAATGTTTACAGATTCTGCAGAATTGGTCAAAAGGTTTTCTACTCGATCCTTTCAAACAATGATTGGAAGGTTTTTTTTTTTTTAAATCAGTGGCTCTCCCAGGTTTTGATATGAATGCCCACGACCAGTTGATTCAGACAAGAAAACTTGCTTGTAGTGATTTCTGTGTTAAAAAAGTTTCAGCAGAGGAACCATAGGACAATGGCAGAATTCCTGCTTTGCAAACAGGTGGTGTGAAGTTGGATCCCTGCCATCTTCAGGTAGAACTAAAATAATTCACTAAATCCTGCAGAACTTCCTCCAGTCACTGTAAGCTACAATGAGTTAGCCGAACCAATGCCTGATCTGATATACAACATTTTCTTCCATCTGTTGTTTGAAGCGACACAGACCAAGGACAACTTTATCTTTGCTGTCTGTTGGTTCCCTTTTCGTAGCGTGTTGATGCTGCTCTTTTGCTTCTTACTGAGTTTCAAAGGGACAACCTAATAGCATGAAGAACAGATGTTCATTATGCAAGGTGCTTTTCTTCCATCATTCTCTCTTTGAAGAAGCCAACCGTAAAGTGGCTAGTTAGAATTGAGGAAGTCCGCCATTAGATCCTAGAAAAATATATTAGGAAATTATTTTTTATCTAAAAGGATTTATCTAAAACCTTGGAAGACTCCATGTGAAAGTCAGGTCTATCCTTTAGGCCAGGGGTCCTCAACCTTGGTAACTTTAAGATTTGTGGACTTCAATTCCCAGAATTCCTCAGAATTCCCAGAATTCCTCAGAATTCCCAGAATTCCTGAGGAATTCTGGGAGTTGAAGTCCACAAGTCTTAAAGTTGCCAAGTTTGAGGACCCCTGCTTTAGGCACAAGGGAACAGGAGGACCAAGCACAAACATTATTGAGATGAAAATCTAATATAGGTGTTAGCAAAAGATAAAGACCTTTTTAAAAACCTAAGAAGGTAACTTTATTTCTTTTATGCAGTTTCAAAGCTTATATTTTATAATCTAAGGGACTGAAGTGCTAGTTAATTTATGAGATTGCAGGACAGATGAATTTTCCAGCAGGTTCTGCTCAATCCTCCTACTTATATTTCCAAAAACATGGCATCTATCCATTTGAGGTGTTGAGGCTGACCTCTCTCCTTAGCTTTTCTTACTTTAATTATTAGATAGCCACTATATCCCAGGGATCTTTCTAACAAGTTTGTTTCAATAATATCACCTACGTCAGTGCTTGTTTTTCCTCATGTGCATAAGACTTATATATGCTTTTCTCTAAACATTTGTATATGCTCCTTTCCAAAGATGTGCAGTCTAATAACCATACTAAAAGTCACTTTTGGGGGATACATTCCTTTTGTATATACTTTCTTTTTTGTCAATTGCATTTCAGACTTTAAGGGGGAAATCACGTGAGTGCATGCTTGTATTTTGTTCTGTATACAAATTCTGGAAATGTGAATTGTTTACAAACCACCCATTTAGTCTGAAGCTTGTATTGTCTCGTATTTCTAAGTATCACAGAAATTGAGTCATGATCTTATTGAGTATATTCACAAATGCTTAGGCTGATCTAATATTTGGGGACACTGGAAGAAATGAATTATACACGCCATCTCTGCAAAATAGCTTTGTAAGTTCTTATCATGTGTGTATATGAATGTGCATGTCAGTCTGGTGTCACAGTAAGTCACCAGGCTAGAAAGCAGGAGACTCTAGTTTTATCTTAGGGACTAAGTCAGCAGAATGATTCTGGGCCAGTCACACACACACAACCCAAAGAAGAAGACCATGGAGAATGTCTTGCCAAGAAAACGTCAGGGACTAGTCCAGATGCGCATTAAAAGTCCTCACTGACTTGAACACTTCTCACTCTCTCACTCTCTCTCTCTCCAAAATGGCACAATCCATGTCATTTTTAAAGCAAATATGGAATGAATCATATTCATATTTGGTGCTTTGCCAATCTTATGTCACTCTTAGTCTTTTAGAATCTGGCGCAAACCAAAAATGAGAAGTGTCTTCTGTGACATTTCTCAGAGTAGCCTGTGACCCTCCCCAATTCCCCTAGCTACTGGTGATACTTGTGTGCAAAGTAGACAGACAACACGCATTCATTAGCTTGTCAAATATAGAAGTAGCATTAGGTTGAAGATTGTTTGAAAGAATGGTCTATAGTCATGGACAAATCCAAACTTTTAACAAGTTTCCCCTTTTTGCAGATAAGATCATTCAGTCTTGAGAAATTAATGTTCTACAGTTAAGATTGTCTTGATTGGACTAGCCATATCTAGCCAAAGAAGAGATATTGGAATGTTTTTTTCCCCCACATGCTCTTCCAACTGTACAGACTGAATCACAGCCATTCAGAGCTTTTTCTGAAGACAGTTAGTAGGTTTGTGGGAAAATGAAGATGGTATGGAAAACAGCTAGTGTTTTGTGTACAGGCTCATATAGGTTTCTGGAGTTGTGGGAATAAGGACCTCACAAGTGTTTCCTTGTACCATTTTGAGTTAGCCACCTCAGCTATGGATTGACAGTAGTGATAGGCAGAGAAACTCTTTGTTTCTCCCCTTTCTTTCTCTCATCTCTTTAATAAAAGAAAATTGTCTTCCAAAATCTCTTTCAAGAGGAGGGTTTTAGGCAACTTTTAATGGATAAATGTACTGTTCATGCAGTTATTTACTAATAAGAGAAGTAATGGGTGTGTAGAGAAGTGAGAGATAGGTGGTGTTGCACAGCATTTGCACAATAATGTTCAACTTCCCTGGCTTCCCATGCTTATTACATCCCATGCATTAAGATTAGGAGTCGCTATCTTTATTAAGAGGGCATGACCTTGAGCAATCTCTGGAGAATGACTTGTTCTTTGTCCCTTCCCCAATTTTTAAATGCATCTCAACATCAAACAGTCTCTTAGCGCTGCTCGCATTAAACACAGTGAATTCCAATGAAAGGGAAAGCTTATTTGGACAGGAAGGGATTTGTGTTCATCTGGAATGCAACAAACCTTTGTTGATCTAGCAACTGTGAATCTTCAATCACAGTTTTTTTTCCCCTCCCTCCCAAAAAATATAAGTAATTTTTACACAAGAAATTCTACATTATGTTTCTTTACCAAAGAAAGCAGGAAGATAAAACTCTGTATTGATTGGGAACATGACAACAGCAACAAGCAAAGGTGGAATTTTAATTAGGCTCATCCTTGCAGATACATCTCTAAGACCTCAACGGAAGGAGTTTCTGACATCCCATCATGTTGGGGGCAGTAGAGGATGCTTTAGAGTTTAGAATTGCTTAAGGCAGCTTATCATTAATGAAGACTAACTACTGCTACTGGCTAATTTGGTTGCAGTCATAATTTTTTCTGTGATAGGGCACCAGTTATATTTCATAGATTGTTGGTGCAAAAGGGTTCTAGCTATCATAATGATAATTAAATGTTATGTATTCGGAGAGAGATAAAAGAATTGTCCTAAGGATTATTGTGGTAATTAAAGTTATCCATGGATTTTGAGAGGCTATATCAGGGGACTCTGATATTTTCCTTCTTTTGGGGGCTCTGGGAACTATACAATATCAGAGCCTGGTAAGGCAGAAAGGAATATCTCTCCATCTCTCCATCTCTCCATCTCTCCATCTCTCCATCTCTCCATCTCTCTATCTCTCCATCTCTCCATCTCTCCATCCATGCATCCATCCATCCATCCATTCCAACTTTTGTACAACACTTGGAGTATTCTTTCCAACTATGTAAAGATTCAGTGATTAACTATATAAAGGTTCTTTTTCATTGGATAATGTATAATCTGTTTATATTTGCATTTTTTTAAAAAATGCAGGTGCAAATACAAATAAATGTTTGTAAAATAAGGGATGGTCACTTCAGAGAATTCAAAAGCACATGAAATAAATATTAATCTATCATTTATTATGAACAAATATTATGTTATCATTTATTACGAACAAATATTATGTTATCATTTATTATGAACAAATAATAAGTTATCGGTGTCTCCAAACTCTCCGGACTTGAAATTTGAAAGCTCTATACCCTATGATTTCCAAAGCTACTGAGTGTAATTAAGAGCGGTGTGATTTATACACCTGCAGATAAATGCCATAAAAGAATCCCATTATCGAGACAATATATCTTGTAATTAATAATTTTTAGCCCAATAATTAATTAGCTCATGTAACAAATTCTAGAGTGGCAATCATTACAAAAGTGAATTTTGCCGAGAAAATAATTCAACTTGGTTATTACTTTAGGATTTCTGTGTTTAAACTCGTTTATGGTTAGAAAGGATAAAAAGTAAAGGTAGAAATGATAGATACATATCTGTTCGCAAAGTATTGTCTTAGGTGACACCTAAATCCTACATTCCCTTGGGAAATAGACCCACTCAATACAGTGGGACTTATATTTGAGCAGAAATAAATAGGATTGTGAAGAGGAAAGATTGATCACAGTCACTTGAGCTGAGACCAATGGAAATAATAGCTTTTGAAATGAAAGCCCAGAGTAAGGTGATGTATTTTATGGTTGATGAAGTCCAAAAGGATTCACCCACAGCACTGTTGGAAAAAAGCAACTCTTTGCGGGAGACATTATCTTCTATGCACAAGGTCTGATCCATCAGTAGTACTAAATAAGTATCTGCTAACAATCAGTTTAGTGCCTTGAAAACAAACGGTTCATTAACAAACAAAATTATAATGTTGGCAATGTGCAGTTTCCCACCCAACCCTCTTTTTAATTCAGGAATTCCCAGAGATCAAGATATTCACTGCAAGTAGAGATTGAGAGAGGCGGGTATCTTTAGACTTGATCAAGATTTTTTCTCGGTCAATGCTTTTTCAAATAAATTGAAAGAAGGTTACGCAGAAGAGGGTGGTCTGTTCTTCCTCACCTTAAAAGCGCAGGACATAGAACAATGGAGAGTGGGCGACCATCTCTTGGTGATATTTTATTTTTGATTCTTCAACTGAGCAAGAAATTGAACTTAACCCATTGTGTCCAATTCTATCAGTCAATAAATTCTGGGGGATGTGGAGAAAGAAAGATCTGGCCATCTCATTACAGATTTGAAGAAAGTTTATGCAATAATTTAAAACAAAACAAAACAAAAAAATGTTTCATAAAACTGAGGAGAACATTTTTAAAGTATATCTTTCTCCTCCTTGGGTTGCATTCAGAATGTTCCTTCCAATTTTCTCCCTTATTGGCTCGCTTGTACGTACGATTACTATCGTTTTGCCCTGGAATTATATTCCGGCTTTGTGAAATTTACAAAATGGCTGTAAAAACAACAAGAGGTGGCAATAACAACAAAAACAACCGCAATATTTTGATGTGGCATCTCTCATGCTGACTGTGAACCCTTGCGTACAGACCAATGAGTCTTTGAGATAATACAGTCCTGCAAAAATTAAACAAACCAGTCAATTAATTTTCTGCCTATAAATCGGATTAGACAATTAGACAGGTCTCATTTGCTCACAGCTCCAGTTTAATGCGGACTTATTGTAATACATTATACATATACAAGCCTTAGTTCCCAGCTCGGCTGTTACCAAGCTCCCTGAATTGTCAAAAACAGAAGCAAGACTTTCTGGTTTCCTTTTGCACATAGTTTTTTTGTTTTGTTTTGTTTTGTTTTTTAAAAAAGAACTAGAAATGCAATGTTAAAACATACACCCTCAGACTTGTTCACCTAACAGTAAATTGCATAGTGCTGGAAGCAAAACAACGGTTAAAAAACAATTAATTCAGATTGTATCCCTTCAGGAAGTCCCCCCCCCTGTGTTTGTGTGTGTGTACACATACACATATTCATCCTTTCTACAAGTATGGATGTAGAAGTGATCTAAAGAAGTGGTGGCAAGAATGGTTAGGGAAGCCATCACAGCTGCCAACTCCTGGACCAATCCTACAGTTGAAGAAGGGATATTTTTTCCTTCCAGTGCACTGGCAATAACTTTTAATCCATCAAGGTGATGACTTCATTGGTAGCTGCCAAACCTTCTGCTCTTCTGTGGCAAAATAAGCAGGTTGAATTATACCATCCCCAAAGAGATTCTTATTTGGGCATAATGACTTACATTACCGAACTGCTGTTAAGAGTTTCTCCACGGAGCAATTATATGAAGAACTTTGAACAAGTTAAAAATGTGCCATGAAAACCAATTATTGGAATTATGCATTCTAGAAATAACCTTCTTGGTGCTTTTCTTTCCTCTTTTTTTTTCTTTTTCTTCTCCTTTCCCTCCAACTGCACCCAGATTTTTGAGAAGATTATTTCTGAGCCGTTTGAGCTGCATCTGTGTTTTGTGCCTTCATGTGCCGACTCCCTGGGGGGGAAATCTCTGCAAGATGAAAGTGGGTGGTGGGGGTTATAGGTTAGACAATGGAATGTATAGAATACTCTGAATTCCGCAGGGAACTGGTGTAAGATAATTGTTAGGAGGCTTCTTTAAATAAAACATATTCTGATGATAAAAATGTAAGCTTTGCCTTTGATGCAGAAATCCTGAATTAACATTCCCAGGTATAATAGGCATCTATTATTGTAATTGCATGGGTCTATCAAACTTTTTTGAAACAGTCGTCATCTCAAATGTGTGTTTACTACATGGTCAAATAGGCAACTTCTACAAGTGCACAAGTCCTGTGACTGACCTTCATTTTTCAATTAACACTTGGAAGACAGGTAGCTAAGAGAAGCTAGCTCAATCTACTCCCTATCTAAGCAAGTGGTGAAGTCCAATCAGATGGTCAGTTCATTTTTCTGCTGTAGCAGGCAACCAGGGCCTGCTTAATCTTCATTCGTATCTAACCTTCTTTTGCTGACGGCCTAAACTAAACAACTTTGTGGGATGGAGGGAGAACGAGAGGTAGTGAGTCTCTAAAATTTGCCCATTGAAGGCAACTTCCTTGTGAGTCAAATTCTGGAGACCATCCTGGCAGTTTGGGCTGATCCAGCAGATTATGGATGGCCCCCCTGGCACTGTAACTATACAAGTTGTCCTCCATTTGCAACATTCGTTTAGTGACAGAAGTTGAAACAGCACTGAAGAAAGTGACTTATGATCATTTTCAATATGTCTGTTGCAGCATCCCCATGGGCATGTGATCAAAATTCGGGCGCTTGGCAACCGACATAATTGTGACAGTTGCAGTTGTCCCTGGGTCATGTGATCACCATTTATAACCTTCCCAGCCACCTTCCCACAAGGAAAGTCAAAGGGGGAGGCTAGATTCTCTTAACAACCACATAAATCACTTAACAATTGCAGGGATTCACTTAACAACTGTGGCAAAAAGATCATAAAATGCATAAAATGCACTGAACAGCTGCCTTACTTAGCAACAGAAATTTTAGGCTCAATTGTAGACGTAAGTCAAGGATTACCTGTATTTGAATACAAATGTAATTTCTAAATTTTTAAAGTGTGTTGCCTTCCTGGCATCTTCATTGGCGTTCTGGTTCTTTGTCCTGCAAATCTTAAAATTAAGTGTCGCTGCACAAATTAGCAGCAACGGCAGCTTCCCACCATCTTTTCCCCTGCTGAAACTACGCTAAATTGTAGATCGTTACTATATTTAGTTAGGAGATATCCTTTTGGAAACACTGATGCTATTTTGATCTCATATGGCATTTATGATTATCTGGATGGCTAACACGGCTTTTCTAAAAAGTTCCTGAGTGGAAAAAACGCAATCGATACATTTCTTTCATTTTCTTTTTTAGCATTTTTGTTTAAGCTAGCTCTTGTGAAACTGTAACCTGGTACATTACTCACTCCATCCTCAACCCCTCTCTCATGGCTAACCACTAATGTCAGAAATTGCTTTGACTCACCTCAGCAAGAGACCAGACATCATGCTCCGAGTTTCCTGGAAAATTGTCAGTGTCGACATAAAAGGATTTCCACTGATCCACAGACTCTAGTTAGCCTTTATGGATAGAGCTCCTTTTCATCTCAAGGTGGGCTCAAGTTATTTTGCTAATGGGAGCAAAGAAACCCTTTTGTGTGCCCTTTCTAAGGGTGGCAATCCCGTTTTCTTCCACAGAGTTGGATGGAGAGAATTGAAGAAGATCGGGAAGATATATATTCAATCTTTGAGAATATATTGAGACAATGTACTCTACCTCTGAGAGGTAGAATTCTTTTCCTAATTGGAGTCTTTGGGTTTTCATAATTGGTTCCAAATACTTGCCCTTAATATTTTGTGCGTTGCAAATGGGAATGAATGAATGAGTAAATGGATGGATGGATGGATGGATGGATGGATGGATGAGATAAGGTACGTATTTAATTAAATGACAATTTAGAATAGCATAGCTCAGAGGTCTTCAAAGTCGGCCCTTTTATGACTCATGGACTTCAACACGGTCGGATTTCAAGTCAGACTCTGAATCATAGTTTATAATAGGTTTCACCACCCAAAGTTTTCAAGGAGCAGAGAAGGCACACTACCCTCATCCAGCTCCCAATACAGGTCACCCACTAGAATGGTCAACGATGTCTCCATCAATGATTTACATGACATTCATGCATGTTAGAGTCTAGACACGCTTCTTATGCATCAAGTTATACTTGCATAAGCCTTTTTTTTCTTCTTCATCTTGCTTTTTTTTTTTTTTACTTTGTCCTTAAGTGATCCAAGACAAATACCTTGAATGGGAAGAAATAATGTATGTTGCCACAATCAATAAGAGCTTCCAAAGTCTTTTGTCTTTACCATGACATGGGGATTGAGAAGTCTGGAGTTTCATTAGTTGAACCAATAGAAATGCTAATGACTTAGTTATCTCGTTTGAGAAATGGAATTGTTCAATAATGTGACCATGTCTTGCCAATGGAAAATAATTGCTTCATGGACCCCCTGCACAGTTTGAACAGGACTTATAAATGACAGGCATTCTGTGAAGATCCAACAAAACGAATTTTCTGGCTGAAAAGTAAGATCAAACATTTTTTTTAAAAATAAAGAAAACAGTCATTCTTGTATGTAATGTGACTCTTCAAAGCACATCGGCTTGCATAGCCATGACAACGTTTGTTAAGAATATTGGTTTATATGTGAAGCTAAAAGGAGACCAAGTCTGCTAATGATTAAATACTGTTTGTTTTGTTTTGTTTTGCTTTTGCTTTGGGGCATCAGAGGCTGGTTCATTTTGTGCTGGGCTATTGATTGAGTGTACTGTTTACAAGCTAGACAATCTCCTTAGGAGCCCCGATGGCACAGTGGTTAAAATGCAGTATTGCAGGCTAACTCTGCCCACAGCCTGGAATTCAATCCTGACTGGCTCAAGGTTGACTCCATTCTTCCAAGGTCAGTGAAATGAGGATCCAGATTGTTGGGGGCAATTTGCTGACATTCGTAAACCACCCAGAGAATGCTTTAAAGCATTATAGGGTGGTATAAAAGTCTAAGTGCTATTACTAATGCTATTGCTTGCATGGAGTTCAGATCCCAGAATTTTCTAGATAGCATGTGACTTTTAGAGAATTCTGAAAGTTGAAGTCTACATCTGGAATTTGGGTGGACTCACAATAGCCGTCTAAGGCTTTAAACTTAAATTTTCTGCGCCGCATGAGAAAAGCACATCTTCCTTCCCCTGTCCTGACCACTTTCTACAGGGGGACAATCGAGAGCATCCTGTCATACAGCATCACAGTCTGGTTTGGAGGCATCACTGCTCAGACAGGAAGGCGGTGCAGAGAGTGGTGAGGATGCCGAAAAGATCATTGGCAGTTCCCTCCCCATCCAGGACATAGCACAGAAGCGTTGCTTGAGCAGGGCCCGCAAGATTTTCTGGGACACTACACATCCTCTTACAACCTGTTTTCCTTGTTACCTTCTGGGAGGAGGCTTCGTGGTATCCGTAGCAGAACATCCAGATTCAGCCATAGTTTCATTCCATACAGCATTAACCTTGCGAACTCTCAAACTTCCTCCTTGCGTTATATATTCAAGATGGACAGTATTTAATATTTATTGCTATGTATATGTAGGGATGTGGTCTATATATATGTTGTACATAGTATGTTTAGGTGTGTGTCATGTATATGTTTCACTTTGAGAGCGGGCAACTAAATTTCATTTTTTATGTGTGCCATTGTGCCCACAATATAAAAATGACAATAAAGGTTATTTATCTTATCTTATCTTAAACCAGAGTCTTGCTTTGCCTCAATGACAAATGAATGTAAGACGATTTGCACAGGGTGTACTAGTGAATTCGTTTCTGGTTCTCTGAGGGCAAGAACTGGATTTTGGATACTGAGATCAGCAATCATAAGTTATATCAAAGCTTCTTGGAGTCAAGGTCCTTTGAATGCTGTACTGGTGCTTCAGTTCCACTTCCAATGCTATGTAGCTACCATTCTTGGAGCTTAAGAGAAGCGTTAGAGCAGCAACCAGATTGGGATTGAATTTAAAACACATCAACCTCTATCAGCTCAGTCAATAGCAAGAGGGCTTTAAGACAAATGTGGGGAAGACCAAATGACCTACTTATGCATTAGATATTCCTATGGCTAAGCAAAAGGTCCACCATACCTCTGCAGCTGTTGCAAGTTAGGAAAGATAATGTGTGTTAATTTGTTTAAATTATGGATAGCAATAGCACTTAGACTTATATCTCAGTGGTGGGATTCAAATATGTGAACAACCAGTTCTCTGTGTGGATGCCGCTTCTGGAAGTCCATTCTGGGCCTGGCCAAAAAAAAAGTAGCTACCGGTTCTACCGAAGACATGTGAACTGGCTGAATCCCACCACTGTATATACTGCCCCACAGTGCTTTATAGCCCTCTCTGAGCAGTTTACAGAGTCAGCATATTCCCCCCCCCTCCCAACAATCTGGGCCCTCATTTTACTGATCTAAGAAGAATGGAAAGCTGAATCAACCTCGAGCCAGTGAGAATTCTAAAGTATTCTAAAAAAAACCAAAATCCATCCTAATTATATGTCAAAATATGTCAAAATGGCTTCTCATTTTATCGACCTTGGAAGAATGGAAGGCTGAGTCAACCTTGACCTCCATCAGGATCGAACTCCTCGCTGTGGGCAGAATTAGCCTGCATACTGCATTCTAACCACTGCACCACCACTCAGTGATACTGTGGTACTGTGCTGTTCAGGGAACATTCTGATCTGAAGAGCTACAACACAGCCTATAGAAGTAAGGATGTTCACAATAACAATTATGGCAGCTCAAGATCCCTATAGCACAGGGGTCTTCAAACTTGGCCCTTTTATGACTTGTGGCCTTCAACTCCCAGAATTCCTCAGCCAGGCACACTGGCTGAGGAATTTTGGGAGTTGAAGTCCACAAGTCATAAAAGGGCCAAGTTTGAAGACCCCTGCTATAGCACAATGGATTCATTGGTTCATATCTGATGCTACCCCATAATGTGGTTTGACTTGGTTTGGGATTAGTAGGCATTCTGATTGGGAAAAGACAGGTTTGTGCCCAGTGTTCTGAATATATACCAATTTTACATGGTAGGAACTCCTTTATCTGAATTTTAAATGTATATTCAAGCCTGAGGGCCAGCATGTGTTCAATTTATAAGTGTGAGCCTATTTTTCGTGTTATTCTAAAACATGGAAAAAAGACAAATATTGCACTCGTTGTGTGTGCTTAAAACATGCTGTATTTGTCCTTTAACACATTTCATGCCTTCCCACTGAGAGGTGCCCTGGAATAAAGTCACCCACATGCAACTATATTCAATTATGGGGAGAAAGATATTTGTTTAGGCAGCTGTAGCCTAAAACCCACCTACCCTTCAAAAGCTATTGTGGGTCCCAGCTGCTGTTAACCACACCAAGCACTAGATGGCAGTCTTCCACTAGCTACAATGGCAGCCAGACGGAGGTTAATAGATTATTGAGACATTTTGGTATAAGGAAATACAGAATTTAGAGCAGCGGAAAAATGTTGTTAAATTAAGGAATGCGAGATTTTAATAGAGTAGTTAAGGGAATCTCTGATGGCTTTAAATTTTGCAAACTGACTTGCTGAAAAGTATCTCTCAACTCTCCGGCAACTCACCTTTGGATGTATTCCAGCACTTCTGATTGGCTAAAGCTTTGAACAGAAGTAAAATGTCAATCCAACCAATCAATTACTTTCAAAGGCTCAGGGTTGGCATGACAGATTATGGGAAGTTGTTGCACCATCCTGTAGCTGAGGACTCTACAGACCTGAGTTATATTTTTAAATGATCAATGGGAAAAAAAAAAAGATTTAAAAACAAAACGAAACACACACAGCACCGGAGAAGAAAGAATAACTGAGAGATTTGTCCATATGGCCACAAACCTTTGAATCCTCAGAAAGGTCTGGATTTCAACTTTGCATCTTCAACCTGTACTGCTGCAATTAGGGGGAAAAAAAGAATAGGTTTTCCTTCATCTTGAACATGTACCATCAGGCAGGTTCAACCTGATCCTCTCCATGCTGGGAATGTGCTATGAACGTAGCTGGTCCAGATTGCTCAGAGAGAGAGAGAGAGAGAGAGAGAGAGAGAGAGTCAGAGAGAGAACACTTCTGATTCCTACTTCTTAATGCCTTGTTTATTGCTTTATTGACTTTAGAAGCTGTTTCTAATGAAGGCTCTCTTTGTCTCACCTACCAAGTCCTTTTGGCGAGCCATTATGGACTTCATTTACATTCAAACAAACTTATCATACCTTTGCAGACTTTCCTAGAAATAGCTTTGTTACAGCTACCATACATGTGCTGCAAAAATACCAGTCACAAGATGGCAGCACAGAGCTGCACGGATCTGCTTGTGACTGCCATCTATTGGTCTATTTAGAATTTTTCAGTCCTAATTGTTTCAAGAAGTACATACAGATTCCTTGAAGGCGAGCAGACCTGAAAGGAATACCTTTCTGAGATCCCTCCAGATGCCTTGTCTGTCCTTGTTAATCATGCTTCTAGAAAGGAATCACATCCTACAGGAATTTGGAGAAATTCTCCCTGCCCTAGAGGAATTCAGAAAGAAACTCTCCACTCAGTAATTTGGGCACCCAAATTGTTCTGCTTTCAAATTCAGTGAGGAATTTTTAAATACCACTTGTTCCCAACTGTAGTGACAACAGGATCTAGGGAACTGTGTGGCTGAAACTGATTAGAATTTTGTATGAAACCCTGTTGATCTACATGGAAAATCAATCCCCTCCTTACTTAACTGTTTCTCCCTTTTGTCCCGATAACAGGAGAACAAAAGAGTAAAGGCTTAATTCATTCACTCACATCAGCTGCTGTTCCTGTGAATAAGCTAAAAGAAATCAATGGGAGCAATTGATAGCAGCAACTATAAACACAGTCATGAGATGAGAAAAGTGTCAGTTCAAAATAAGGGGGGTTGGTTTGTTTTGGGGTGAATGCTGGTGTCTTCAATCTGCTATTGTTTGTGCATGGTGATCATAATGCTAATATCACTCTGTGATTTTTGACATCTTGTGAAAGTAATACCAGGAAAGATTCACATTCATCTAAACTGTGTTGGTGGAAAGTTTAATTGCTATTGTAACACTGGGAATTCCCATCGGTGTCCAAGTTTCTTATTCACTATATAGCCAAGACTAAAGTAGTGTTATGTATAGGAGAATGCCATGACTCAAAGGTTGAAAGCATGATGGACATGCAGAAGAGATGGGCATGTGCAGGAGAACGAAACAAGTAATGGGAAATCCTTTTGCCTGAAACACTAAAACTCATTTTATGAGCACATTCTAATAGAGATGGACAAACACCATGACTCTTGTATAATGTATGTATTGTTATGAAATCCCCACCCTGAATTCAAAACCTTGTCTTCAAGATAAATCTGGATTCCAAAGCCATCCGTAGTGCTGACATGCACTCTGCATGAAATGCTTTGTTGGGAAACTCCCAGCTAGGCAGAAGAGGGGTCAAGTGGGGAACTAGCCTTGAATCCTTGTGCTGTCACAAGAGACATAAGCCTAACCTCTCCTAAGTTGCATAGGACCTTATCTGGTTGTTCCCAAGAGAAGGAAAGCAGTGTGGGGAGATTCTTGTAGATTCTTGAATCTTTCACGAGTGGATCTGGTTGCTTACACCTGATAGTTGTATATCAATCCTGCAACCCTGATGCATATACGTATAGATGTGAACCATGGGCACCAGGGTTTTGATAGTCCAAAACAGCCCTTTAATGTATAAGACTTAGAAAACTAATAACCTCTATTGAGCTTAAGCAACTCAAGCCACCTAAAGAGGAGACATGTTTTATCTACTAGGTGTCTGTGTACCTCCAGACCATGGTCTTCCAAGGTTACCTGCCTACTTTCGTCCTGAGAGCTCCTGTCAGGACTGTCTGAATAAATTTACTTGCCACTTGATCATCAGGAGGGTTAGAAACTGAGATTTATAAGAAGTGATTGGGGAAAATGAGAACTTTTATCCTTTGGGAAAAATGACGGTGAGATGTTACAGCAGTTTTCAAATATTATACCAGGGATTCCCAACCAGGGGTGCGAGACAATATTCTAGGGGATGTGAAAACTTGGCTTTTCAAAATTATAGTGTATACGCATAATTCATTGCCATTATTTCAAGGGCGAGAATATATCAGAAGCGTTCTAGGGGTGTGGGGTATAGAAAAGGTTGGAAGCTGCTGTGTTATACAGAAGATCCAGACCTATTTCCTCTCATCAGAGTGCAGAATACAAATTAATGCCTTAAGTTAAGGAAGGAAGGTGTTAAATGTGAAGAAAGCCTTCCTAATGGTAAGATTATTCTATCGTATCTGAGTTGCAAAACTCCAGAGGATCATTCAACATCATCAAAGGAATGCATCTCCCCTTCCCAGATTATCATTTTCTAATTTTGTTTTAGTTTTATTGTTGTAACATACAAAAGAAGAAAAGGAAATGGTGCATAAAAAATAAAAATAAAGTTATTAGAAAAAGAGAGAATGTTGTTATGTAGCTTATAAAAATAATTCCATCTAGTTTTAAAACATTTAAATAAGGCTTGACCACATGAAATGGTATTATCAATCTTCAATCTTTGATAATGATATTATCAAAATGTTATTATCAATGATATCAACCTTGATAAAAACGTTTCAAACAGAATCTATCTATCTATCTATCTATCTATCTATCTATCTATCTATCTATCTATCTATCTATCTATCTATCTATCTATCTATCTATCTATCTATCTATCTATCTATCTATCTATCTATCTATCTATCCATCCATCCATCCATCCATCCATCCATCCATCTATATCTATCTCTTTAGCTAGCTAGCTATCATCTATTCATATCTATCCATCTCTCTCTCTCTCTCTCTCTTTCTCTCTCTGTGTGTCTATCTGTCTATCTGTCTATCTAGCTATTTATCAGCCATCTGTCTATCCATCTATCCATCCATCTCTCAATCATCCAAGATTGTAAAACTGGAGTTAGAGAATGTTCTTGTCCCTTACCTCATGATCAGATCTTCATATAATAAAGTCCAACTATTACTTAAAATAAATCCAATACATTAATAGGAATTAAGTCAGCCATGAGTGACTAGTCCCTTTAGATTATTTCCCCAAGTATGAAACCAGCTTCTCATGTTTTGACAAGAACCAGAAAATAGTTGCGCCTAATGGTCTCTCTCTCTTTTTCTTTATATTAGATGCATAATAGATACTGGCTTCTAATTGTTCATTGTATCCTGAATTTAGTGGGTTTTTTAAAAAGTCTTTCTGCAGTTTTTTTCAGTCAATTCAGGAAACTGTAGTACCCTGAAAGGTGGGGGTGGGGGTGGGGAGGAAGAAACAGGGAATCAAATCCTGAATAACTTATTGCTGGCAAACCAAACATCCAGATAAAAACCTGGCATTAATCTCTACTTTGAGATATAGGTGAATGATTCATTTCTGAAAATTACAAATCCAAAAAGTTGGGTTACTGATAGAAAGCAGCTTCCTTTCACTTTCAGTGCAATTAGGCTGTGGAGATTTGGGTGATTGTTTTGTGTTTTTTTTTCTTTTTCCTTTAATGACAACATGGTTTTGACTTTCAGAACCTGTAATTCTGAGGCTCATCATTTGAAAGCTCGAACAGCTGGGAGGGATCACTTCGAAAGTGCTGTTGTCACTTTGCTTGTTTGGCACATTGTGCTGCTAAATGTCATCGGTTTTAGAAAGAAATTTATTCAGCAAGAAAATCAGCCAAATTCAGGATGAGCCAAACCTTTTGCCAACTTTCTCCTCTGGGGGAAAAAAAAAAAAAAAGCTGAAGAAGGGCAGAAGGAAACGGTGGATTGATATTCCCTTTGTTGCAGTCCACCCTATGATTGAACGAACTTGTAAGACCATAAAGCAATGCAAGCCTGTGTTCCTCTAAAGCAGGGGTCTTCAAACATGGCCTTTTTATGACTTGTGGACTTCAAACTTGGCCTTTTTATGACTTGTGGACTTCAACTCCCAGAATTCCTCAGCCAGCATGGCTCAACCTGGATACTCTCCCTTTCCCCTCAGCATGGCTGGCTGAGGAATTCTGGGAGTTGAAGTCCACAAGTCATAAAAGGGCCAAGTTTGAAGACCCCTGTTCTAAACAACCACAAAAAGTGGAAATGCCACGACTTGTCAATTCTGACTTTATTTTGTTGGTGGTGGTGGTGTGGGGCCTTGTTTAGGTACTTGTAGCACTAAGGAGCCCAGTCTTTGTAGGCTATAGAGTCCAGATACCTACCTCTAGGAGAGAAGCATACAATATTCATCGTAATTGCATTGTATTTTGTAATTAGGTGGATTACTTGAGTCTGCTTCATATTTGGTTAGTTTCCCCAGTATTAGAAGAGGTGGTGGTCGGGATTTACACCAGGACACAAAGGAGCCATTCACCAAGTTTTCAGAAATGGAATGCAGGTAGAGCGTTTTTCAGGAGATCAACATTTGGGTGCTTGGCAACTGACTCAGATTTATGACCGTGTTGCAGTGTACCCGGGGTCACGTGACCCCCTTTTGCGATCTTCTGACAAGTAAAGTCAATGGGGAGGCCAGAGTCATTTTACAACCTGGTTACTAGCGTAACAGTGATTCACTTAACAGCCGGGCCAAGAAAGGTTGTAAAAGGAGAAATATTCCTTTAACGACTGTCTCACTTAGCAACAGAAAATCTGGGGCTTCCTTGTGGTCGTAAGTTGAGGACTACCTGTACAAGTGTCTGCCAGAAGTTAGTACTGTCCTAGTATCACTGCCCTAGTATGGGCAGAGGTTGGACTAGATGACCTGCAAGGTCCCTTCCAACTATTCTATTCTATTCTATTCTATTCTATTCTATTCTATTCTATTCTATTCTATTCTATTCTATTCTATTCTATTCCTATTCCTATTCCATTCCATTCCATTCCATTCCATTCCATTCTATTCTCACTTAAATGTTCAGGATCTATGCCTCTCCTATTACATCTTTTTCTTGAGATATTAATATGATCTTAACACAGAGTATGCACATTTTTCCTCTTCCTGGGCAAGCCTTGGGGAAACTAACTATTGCTACTGGCTTAAATAGCAACATTTGGACTTCATCTTGGAACGTGAGAATGATGGTGATTAGGAGTGAGTCCAAGAACATTAAGTCACTTAACTCTGCAAAGTAGCCACATTAATCATTTTCTGGAATGAACCAGTACTAGAAAGATCAATACCACTTGGTCCCAATATGTTCCCAGCTTGGCTGAGAACTCCAGAAAGTCAGCAAAGGGAAAGGCACTCAGAATGAACAGTCTGGATTCTGGCACAACAAAGGACTATCAGGACCTGCCTGAATAAATGATAAGCTGGTTTAATTCACTGTATAAGAGCTATCCCCGTGCTCCATTGTATTCCACAGAAGCTATAAAAAGCACCTTGCTGATGGTTTTAATAGTTCCTGAAGCCTAAGACTCCTAAATATTGAACCTCTGTGAGAGTCTGAATCCGATCTTTCCAATGATGGGAGAATTCCCACGTTCTTCTTTATTTGTGTCGGAAGCACCTTCAAATTATAGACAAACAACATTCAACACTGAGCAGGTAAACTGAGTATAAATAGCAATAGCAATAGCACTTAGACTTATATACCACCTCACAGTGCTTTATAGCCCTCTCTAAGCTGTTTACAGAGTCAGCCTATTGCCCCCAACAATCTGGTCCTCATTTTACCGACCTCGGAAGGATGGAAGGCTGAGCCAACCTTGAACCGGTCAGGATCGAACTGCCGAACTGCAGGTGGGTGACAGTCAGCAGTAGTAGCCTGCAGTACTACATTCTAACCACTGCACCACCACGGCTCTTCGGTCATAGAGATGTAGCACATATAAAAAGTATGTCAAATAAATCGGATTAAAACTAGATGATATTCTCCCAGTATCGGGCCGTATCGACAGCATTTTCTCTCGCCAGCATGAGGTCTTCCTCCATACATGTTGAAAGACATCATATGCACCGTAGCATGTGTGAGATGGATTTTTTGTTCTCCACATTCACACAAAGTATCTTCTGTAGGGAAGTCCTATTTTCTTAGATAGTCCTTTGATCTTCCTACTCCAGCACGCAGTCTATTTAGCAATTTCCATACAGGCCCAGGTTGTCTTGACCAGGGGGCAGACAGTTGTGTGGTTGTGCCCAGTTGCTCGGTGGCTTCTTACTCACCTAAGGGTGGTCTATGGTGGCTGCTTAGGGGGGGGTGTTAGAAAGTTTGAGGAAGGTATACAAATTGATGCCGAGCACTTCTTTGGAATTACCCTGGAGTTCTTCACACTTTGAATTCTCCTTAGCGTCCATTGTAGCTCTGAGCCAAAGTCACACAAAACTGAACCAAAGGTGTATCTGAGTTCGACACTTGACACTTGATTTTCCTCACTTGACAAGTTCTCCTTTTGGATTGGGGCATTGTATGGAACTTGTACCATGCTGAGAACTGATCTCCTATCTTGACTGCAAACATTCCCAAACTTTTAGAGCGAATTCATGTATTTCTGAACGGATTACCTTCTCTGATCCAGTTGATAACAACAAAAGAACTTTCCCCCCCACACACAAATGATGTAACTTCTAAGATTATACAATACACAGCCTGAGACAACTCTGTGTTTGTGACTCATCCCCAAGGCTGCCCGCAATCTGGTTGGCGGCACATAAATTGCACTGTCTTCCTCAGAAAGCTCTTTTGAGATGACAGAGCATTACTGACAAGCTGTATAAAGAGAAATTGCATTGTCTACTTAGCAGGAGCTTCTGACAGCAGCAAATAAATATCTACCGCTTTTAGAAGCGAAGCATCGCTAACTTCAGATATAAAACTCCTCAAGCAATTATGGCTTGGGAATGCCTGCCTGCAGATGTTGAGAAAATTGGGTGGAAGGAATCTCACCCCAGTCCTCAACTGCTGCCAAATCCAGGCAGGATTAAGGAAAGCATCTTAGGGAAAATCTGTAAAGTTACCGTTTGAAATGCTACAACATGACTTTCTTAAAATTATGTTCGGACTTGTTAAGATTGCAGAGGGGTGACCTCAAGGGAGCAAGTCATATCTGATTTTCTCTGTCAGAATTCCAGCTCTAGATTTCACCGCAATCACTCGTGCAAACAACATTTCCTATGCTTTCTATTATTTCACCAGTGAGATTTTCCTGCAACTAAGTGATTAATAGAAGAGGTGGCATCTCATAAACAGGAAGCTAAAAGATTTACGGAAAGTACTCTGTGGTCTTTAAGATAAAGAGGCAGAGGCTGGACAATCTGTGAATTTGTCACTTTAGACAGCTGTATCAATCACTTTTCAATGTTTAAGTTCAAATCTATAGATGATCGAGAAGGTATGGCTCTAAGATGTATGTATGTATGTATTTTTTTAAAAAAACAAAATTATATAGCCTTCCATCTTGAATCAAACTCCGGACATCTCACAATCCCCAAATAAAAGAATATCTATCTACAATAAAATAAAAACATTAAAACACAATTGATTCTTACAAGTATTGATATGATTTAATTTCTCCAACATCCCAATAGAAGATGGATGGCGATGATGAGGAGCAGGAAGAGGTAATTAATACGATGACCAACTCCGAGCACCCCTTGATGGTTTGCATATAATTTTGTAAACATGAAAATAATACAGTAAGAACAACAACAAAGAAAAAAAGGGTAAAGATGGCAAAATAACAAGCAGATGGAAACAACAGAATAAAACCTTGATGAAAAGGAATGTTTCAGTTATTCTGAAATACTAGGCGATGTTTATAGTTTTCTCTCCATATTGTAAAGAATCTTTTAGGAGAGACTTTAGTGCTGCAACTTGTGCCATGTTTTCCTTGATTAAAGAAAGGGAAAGACATCTATATTTAATAGTGTGTGCTCAATACAAGATTGAATCCAAATCAGTGAAGAATTAAGGCCTAGTGGCTTAAGTGGTAATATATACAAATCCTGATTTTTAATTTGTTTTTAAAGGCAATTGCTTTTGCGAGCATGCCAATGAATTGGAAAGCTTCGTGTGTCAAGGAGTCAATCTTTCTGCAGTGTTATGGTGAAACTACCACCACGGCAGTCTTATGGACTCCAGGAAATAACACTGCATTAAGGACACATTTAGAAAGAGATGGGTTTCAAGCAAATATTGCCAGCATTTAAAATTGCTTAATTTGCATCCGTTTTCCCAGCTGAGCGATACATAAATATTCATTATTCTACAGCTATCGTTTACATTATAAGATGACATCAGAGATATGAAAGGGAGACAAATAGAAAGAGCGGACTGGAATGCATATTTTCAGTGACTTCTCCAAATGTTGTACTTAATACTGCTCTGATCTCATATTCAGGGTAATATTAGGGGGAGAAACTAATTTTGCAAAATTTTTATTAATAGCAGTAATGACTTGAGCGGTTGAAATAAATGTATTAAACTCTCTGGGAAGACAAAAAAATTGAGCATGAGTGTAGTTTGCCGGAATCTTGTTCCATCTAAAGTTTAAACATGCATATTTTAAATTCTGCTTTCTAGCCTTTATCCAGGATGCTTAAAGCATGGGAACTGGGATCTACCATCTGAAATTTTAACATCTTTATGCAGATGATACCAGTCAGATGGTATGCATTTGGTGTATGCATCTAAAAATGTCAAAGTGACATTTCAGATATTTGATAATGTATACACCAGGCACTCATTAGGGACTATTTGTTCCTTCTTCTTAAATCCAGTTGAAGCCTGTGCATATGTTGTTATGGTGGCAGCCCTATGAGGTAGGCCAAGTCAGAAAATAGACATGACAAGGATTTCAGGAATGCGACTTCCTTGTTGTAGGTATAGTAACCGAATCTTGTAAACCCGCCAGAGTTTCTTTTTGGCCCTGTTATATGAAACAGAATTAAGATGAGGTTATGCTGAGTGTCTTTCTAACCCTTTCTCCTTTCCTGGGACTAAGCTGTCATTTCACCTTCCTTAATTGCTTCTGCATTCTTCATCAAGGTTGTCTCTGCATCTCTCTATGTATATATGGCAAGTAAATATACATTGTTCTATCATGGTGACTGCCAACCTTTTCTATACCCCACACCCCTAGAACGCTTCTGATATATTCTCGCACCTCTTACAAAAGTTCGAAATAACAGCATTGAATTATGCATATACACTATAATTTTGAAAACCCAAGATTTCGCACCCCCTGGAATATCGTCTTGCACCCCCAGGAGGGGCGAGCAGCCCCGGTTGGGAACCCCTGTTCTATCAGATAAAGGAGGAAATTCGTAGCTCACAGTTGAAACGAGGGGTCCTGGGTGCTCTCACCAAGCTCATAGAGCACCCAGGAGCCCACATTGTTCTTTGAATTACTGAATGAGCATAGTTAGGAGCTCTGAGTTGGCATCTCCTGAGCACCAAATGAGAAAGATGGTAGAAAGAAAGCAGTTGTGGTAGAAAGATAAGAGTACGTATCATATATGTAGCATGTGTGTATTCCTATTGTGTTCAATGTGTAGGAGGAGGGTTCAGCCCTAATCAAATTTTGTAGTGGCTTTTAGACTAAAAAGTCACTTTGTTTTCCATCTTTCATCCTCCTGAGCAATCCAGAATCTAACTCATCTCCATGTGTAATAATGTCATTCCAGTAGGGCACCAAGATAGGTGGTATGCCATGTCTGTTTCCACCACAAATATGACATTGTAGAAATTTTACTTACGCTGACTTCCAAGAAGCCCTTACTGCGATCATTTAGCAAGTTGAACTCATGGGGGCAAGAATTACCCCTTAATATTTCTGAAAATAAGTCCACCTTAATTATTTCAGCCTAGCCTCATGATTTTGCAGATGGTGCCAATTGACGCAGTCTGTTGGAGGGGGGGGGAAAACTTAGTTCAGTCACTGGATGACCTGTGACAGCACGTTGCAATCTCTTTATTAATTATGACACTTAATGTAGAGAAAATGACATTGCTACATGCTTGACTCTTGTCCTTGCACAGTTAATTGCTTCTCAAGAGATGCCCATCCTAAGCAAGCTGGGAGTATGAAAGAAAGGAAAAGCCACTGACTTTGCAGTCTTAGTTTTCAGTAAGGTAATATTTCCACCCATATAATTAGCCCTAATGTTCTTCCCAGATAGACACTCGACCCATAATAAGTTACATTGTATGCTGAAAGACGGTTCAATTTATTATGCTAATCTTGGTGATAAAACCAACACGATTCGGCTTTAGAACTTCATTCTCATATTTACATTTTGAAATCATAGCGAGTCACTCATCTATTCTCTTTACTTGCTCCAATAACTAATCTAAACGTCTTTGCTTTTTTTATCCTCCCAATGACACTCCAATAACATTTCAAGGGCTCTTTCATACAGTACAATATGTTCATCTTTCCAGATACGCCAAAATCAATAACTTCCAGGTACTTTTTGATATATTGTGTTGAACCTAAAGACTGTCAGGAATGCTTCAAAGAGTCCCATGTCTCTTGAAGTCTAGGAAACCCTCTTTCACATAAAAGTTTCGTAGGAGCTTCGAAAAGAATCATATGCTGATTTATTTTCTGACATGTTACTGGATTTCTTATTGACTTATCAATGAGCTTTTCTACACATGTCCCTTGAAAAATCATCTTCATGATAATTGTGCCTGCTAATCTGGACAATTTTAGTAAAGTCAAGGAGCCATCTTAACCCCATCACATCAACCTGTCTCACCTGATCAGCAAGAAAGGTATGCTATAGCTGTCATTGGTTAGAGAATTTTGACCAGGAAGAGAGTCTTCTCTGCCATTGCCCCCACCCTGTGGAACATTGTTTCCACAGAGACTAGGTGGCCTTTCAGAAGAGTGAGAAGACCTGGCTTTGCCAACTGCATGTGGCTGAAAATAGCACTTGAAAATCTGAGGGTGGTTAGTGCCCTGTAGGGCTCTTTCTGCATTTTGATTTTTACTTGACTCCCATTTGACTGAACTTGGTATGCGTGAAAATAGAACTAACCTATAGATTTGCTAGTTGCTTTATAGGCCTTGCTTCTTTAGATAACAGAAGCTGAAACAGAAACAATTCACGGAATCAGTCTTAATGAGGCTGTGGAGATGCTGGCAGTAAAGTTGTACAGGACATTTTAATTATTGAGCTTATTAGCTCAACTTCCAACAAGCTTACATGAATTCCAGATCATATCACACTGGCAATTTATCCTACATTTTCTTTTTCAGAACGGGAGGGGTGGGTGGGAAGCCAAGGAGTTTTTTTTGTTGTTTTTTTGTATCGTGGCCAAATGTGAAAACAGTAATTCCAGCAGTCATAAAGTCAGTTCTAAAACACTGGGAAGAGAAAATGCTCAAGGAGCTTCAGACTTAATGTAGAAAAAGCACAAGGGTCTTTAGCAAGCAATAAAAATTCTGAGAAATTGCAAGGCATAATGTAAGTTTAGGCTGGCACCTTGCAGTACAGCAGGATTTCAAAGCACCTGTTTTTTGAGGAGGCCGCCAAAAAAGGTGAGAGTGATTAGATTTCACTTATTCGCAAGCAGCGTTATTTTTTAAACGCATAAAGCAAATGCAAATGTTTTAAAGAGGTCAAAAATCTTTACGAAGCTGCTACAGTATGTAGCACATGTTAAAAACAAAAAAAACGTAAAACAAAACGACCTAGTAAACTCAGAAAGAGAATTCCCCCCCCCAGAAAACAACAAAACCCAACTGATTTCCAATTTAATTCCATGAGTGACCAAAACGACATTGTGTATTGTTTATGCGTATTCATCAATAGAGCTGGACGTAGACATTAATTTCCAGTTATAATGGACCTCCTGGTTTCTGAAATTTCCCTCCCACAATTCCAAAGAAAATGCAAGCAAAATGTCAATGAAATGTTGCACAGCTGCAGCTCAGGGACCAGCATAGGTCACAGGACATCAAAGCCTTGACTAGCATGAGTATTATGGGTAACTGGAACCATCAGTCCCTGCAGTTGGCCTCTTTAATATTTCAGGATATTTGATGCTCCCGTTCTCTTATTTTGGTTAAACTGACTACATTGGCTAGGATGACTTTCTTGTTTGCGGGGAAACCTCGATGAGTCTCAATTAAAGCAGAATATAATTTTGAACAGTAAAAAGTCTTAAAGGGTAGAAGAGCAGCTGTTTTATAGTCTAACTAAGCTATTACATTCTTGGTGAGCTTGGTTAGCTTGGGTATAATTTCTGACGGGAAGATGGAGAACTATCATCTCTCCTCCTTGTTCTCAAACCTGTAAATCTCCTTTCTGACCTCTTTCCATTCTTTTTAATGCCTTTGATTGATCTGCTTGCTGACTTAGTAAGCATGGACAGGCATAGATAATAGGATTCCTATGTTTGGCCTTGGCTTAGTTCTGATATTATAGAGGGGCAAAGAAATCTTGAGCAGACTGTAATATTTGATGTGTACCGTTCGTTAAAAATCTACATATATTGTCGTGGAATTCCAAATGATACAGGGTGGAAATCAGTTAAGCCCGTGGAAATAAAAGCCAAGCTGATTATGGATGTTGCTTCAATTATCAAAAGTGGGAAAGAGCCTTCTTAAAGATGTTCCTCTGGTCTACTATTGGATAAATGAAATATTTTTTTTCTTCTCCTCCTCCTCCTCCTCTTTTCAGAAATGCTCATTTCAGTTGTTCATTGGGGAAAGAAAAGTAAGACAGAATCAATTAAGCATGAGCTACAAGCCAGCCATAGAGTTTCTGTAGAATGTTGGAAGATTTGTGTGCAATAACATAGTATTCAGTACTTCTAGACTTGAAATGTTGACTGTTAAAGAAGACTGTAAATGTGTGTTTGTGTGTGTGTGTGTGTGTGTGTGTGTGTTACTTACACCCATACATACATACTCACCCATCTGTCCAGCCATTTGTCCATCTGTCCATCCGTCCATCCATCCATCCATCCATCCATCCATCCATCCATCCATCCATCCATCCATCCATCCATCCATCCATCCATCCATCCATCCATCCATCCATTGATCCGCCCATCCGTCCATCCGTCCATCTGTCCATCCGTCCATCCGTCCATCCGTCCATCCGTCCATCCATCCATCCATCCTTGTCTGCTTCTTACATGAAATATGCATTTTATTCAGGATCAAATCCGATGTGCCACAAATGTAAATCTAAACCATAGCATCCACCTTTTACTCGAACAGATTTCACATTGTTTTAAAAATTCATTATTTACAAAGTATCAGTATTTCATCCAATTGCAAAATAAGCACTAAGCACAGACGCAATCCATAATTGATGTTTTGTGTTTCAAAATTAGCACTTAAAAGCATTTTGCATTATTGGCCAATTAAAACTCGGCATGGCTTGGCTTTGAAATGTTGCATCTAGACACAGCATAAGCTTGTCCAGCTTGTGTTTCCTAACATTTTGTGATGGGAGGAGGAAGGGGCAGGTTGCAAACATTTTTTTAGCTACTACCAAATGCTGTATAAAACAAAGTCAAAGGCACAGTTAGAGGATAGCACAAATTTTAAGAAGTTTGAAAAGAATTGATAACATGTCAAACCTGTTGGATATTTCTAAACTTCTATTACTTATCTAATACACATACACTCTTTAGCCAGTATATCAAACATCATATGGCTGTAGTCAACCAGACCTATCTTCCATGTTCCTGAAGATGAAGTAATCTAGCATCTTAGCTCAAGACCTGGGCAGAAATAGAATTCCAAAGCTTTCTGGGAAGCTAGATTGGTCACAGCGATCTTAGCCTTGGGAGAAGGATAATTCAAAAGGATAGGAACTTCCTTAGAAGGTTAGGTTGCTAGAAAGCTGTATATAACTTCAGATCAGCTCAAGTAAGGAAAGATCCTATCTCCCTAAATTGGGTCCATGTCAATATAGAAAGAGATTTTGGAACCTTGCCCTTATTTTAGATTTCTTTAGATACTTTTTTTAAAAAAATCCTTCCTTCCTTCCTTCCTTCCTTCCTTCCTTCCTTCCTTCCTTCCTTCCTTCCTTCCTTCCTTCCTTCCTTCCTTCTTCCTTTCCTCCTTTCCTTCCTTCCTCCTTCCTCCCTCCCTTCCTTTCTTCCTTCCTGCCTCCCTCCCTCCTCCCTCCCCTCGCTCCCCTCCCTCCCTCCCTCCCTCCCTCCCTACCTCCCTGCCCTCGCCCCTGTCATTCTTCTGGAACCCCTATAGTTTCATAAAAAGTCTCAAATAATAAAAATAGTTGATAAGTGCAGCCCAATTATTTTTTTTTAACTTAATTTATTTTTTAACTGTAGCCATTAATCTGAGGTAAAAGAGAAGAAAAAAATAGAGGAGAAAAAATAATCTGGTGTAGTAGAACGTACAGCTGTATGAATATCCATTCTGGAGAAGCAGTTCAAAGACGGTTCACTTACCCTCCAAACTGGATGGTATTTTCAATTGGCAAGTCAGATTGGATTGAATCAGCCACCCAAGAATCCATTCAGATGACTGAAGCATTTTTTCCCCCCCTAACTCAATTTGGAGCTCTGAGTAGAATCAATTTGATCTGATGTTTCAATTTAATTTGGATGTCCAAATCGAATTAGATTGATTTTCTGAAGTCCAAATTGGATCACAGGTCTGAATCAAATCAATGATTGGAATTGAATTTTGCCCGATTCATACACCGCAGCTGAGTACAGAGGTGGCAGAGGTGTCACCAGGCATGGAGAAGACCTTGGAGACAAGCAGCCATGTAGTATATGAAGCTTGGACTCACCCACTACAATCTGCTGATAAATGCCGGTTGCCTCTTTCTGATTAATAACAGGGCTAGCCTTATTATTTTCTCATATATAGTTATCATTCCCACACAATCTCTAGTGATATGGTAGAGGAGGACAGGGTGTGCCATTTAGCTACACAAACCTGCATATGCAACTGTCACTAGAATTATCCTACAGCATAACCAAGAAGAAATTTGGCAGACAGATTTTAGGTTGAGCATCTGGAAAACCTATTTGAAAACCTGACCGCCTCCCCATAGCCCTGATTTTCTATGTCTTAGGACAAGTTCATAGATATGAATCAAATATTCATAGTGCCTTCCTGTCGCCAGTACACAGTCACTGTTCCAAGCTACCTTACATTGCTAAAAACACCCAGCCATCAAAAAGCTTTCTTTTCTGCCTATTGCCATGTTCTCCCTTCTGCAGTATGGGATAAGGTGAAAAAAAGGACTCCCTGTAGATTTTATTCCGCCAGTCGTTGCTGACTGGGGTGGTGCTCATCTCCGTTTCAAGGCCACTGAGCCAGACGTTCCCACGCTCATGTGGCCAGCATGATGTCACAGAGTGCTGTTACCTTCCCACTGAAGTGGTACCTATTTGTCTACTTGTATTTGTATGCTTTTGCACTGCCAGGTCAGCAAGAGCTGGGGTGAGGATGAGAGCTCATCCCATCGCATGGCGCTTGGGTCTCAAACCTGGGCTGCTGACTTTCCAGGCGACAAGCCCAGCATCTTAAGTGCTGAGTTACTGTGCCACCCGTGCAGTATTGGATGGTAAATATAAAACCACAGAACATGTTCTTCTTTGTTGCTCCTTTTATGGTAACATCCAAACCAGATTTATACCACCTCTGGTTAGTAGATATCCTGGTCATCCAGATTTGGCCCAGATGCTGCTCATAGATGAACTATCGTTCGTTACATTGCATATAGCTACATTTTGTGCAGCAGCATGGAAAAAATCTGTGGGATCTGATGATCCAATCTTTCGCAATGCACTCTGTGCAAGTATAATTCATTAAAATTTTAGATATTATTACTTTGTGGTAATTTTAGATGTTATCGCATTTAATATAATATTAGGGTTTTCATTGTAATTTAGTGCATCCTGGACCTCACTTATAGATATTAGTTGCACAGTATAATTGTATTTTAACGTTGTCTTAAACTTTATTTTGTTTATCGTAGAATATAGAATAGCAGAGTTGGAAGAGCCCTTGGAGCTCATTTAGTCCAAATACTAGGTTGAACAGGAGAACCTATACCATTTCAAAGAAATGGCTGTCCAGTTTCTTTCTGAAAGCCTCCAGTGTTGGAGCACCCACAATTTCTGAAGCAAGCCGTTCCATTGGTTGATTGCTCTCACTGTTAGGAAATTTCTCCTTACTTCTGGGTTGCTTCTCTCCTTGGTTAGTTTTCATCCATCGTTTCTTGTCTTGCCTCCCGGTGCTTTGGAAAAATAGTGTAGGAGCCCCTCAAATATTGGAGCCTCAAATATCATGTACTAAGGTAGATGATAGATAGATAGATAGATAGATAGATAGATAGATAGATAGATAGATAGATAGATAGATAGATAGATAGATAGATAGATAGATAGAT